>JAQMYF010000006.1:19955134-19965334 GCA_030014195.1 Neosilurus mollespiculum
GTGTGTGTGTGTGTGTGTGTGTGTGTGTGTGTGTGTGTGTGTGTGTGTGTATGAGTCATATCCCACAATCATGCTCTCAATTTCTCTTAAAATTAGTTATACCCTGTTAAAGTAAAGTAGTTATTACCAACACGTAAAAATGGCTTGAAACTGGCACACTGGCAAGTTCCACCCAGAGTTCACTGTGCTTAGCTATTTAATCAACTGGTCACTTAGGGAATCGCTGTTCTGAAAACAAGTGTCTATGGCCCCCTTAAGAGCTGTTGTTAACATATGTCTGCTGTGAGTTGGACAGGTCAACATGCAGGTGTGAAGGGCTCTGTAACAAATACGTATTGTAATCTGATTGGTCTGTTAATCTTTTGAGGTGATCAGCGCAACGTGCGTCCACATTCTGAGTGGTGTGTACACGACTGCAGTTTGGTCACACTGAAGGACCACCTATTCAACTAATGTCCACTGTCAAAATGGCCATACACTGCCCTGCCAGAAAATGTCAACACCTGGTTTTAAATGAGCAGATAGACAAGAGCAGTTGATTGGATAATTATTACAGTGATTAATGCTTCAGCTGACAATACGATATATAAACTTAACTGGTGCAGCGAGTACCTTCTTATTTCCTAAACAAACCATGTCAAAAGACATATCCTGTTGATGTGGAAAAAGATGTCACACTGATTCAGATTGTTAAAAAAGCTCACAGGATTGAGGATAAACAGTTGTGTGGCCATAAGAAAAGCCACTGGCAATAAGAATAGTCAAAATAAAAGGCTTCAGTTTACTAGGGAACATAGGGATTGGATTCTTTAGCAATCAGGGTAAGGAGGGCAACACATGAAGCAATGTACCCATCATAGATAGTGGCTAATGTCCAAGTCATTGGAGGCAGTATTATGATCTGAGGTTGTTTCAATTGGCCAGGTCGAGGCTCAGCATCATATGGCAATAAAAAAATGTCGGCTGATGACATGAATGCACTGAAGGACCAGATGATTCCATCGGTGGGATTACGTTAACTGCAGTGATAGTGTTTAGGATGTACTGGAGAAGATGCAATGGATTTTCCCAACCTCAGCACAAGATTTGGGTGAATCATTAATAGAACTGTGGACTGAAATAATAGATGTAACTCTGTATAAGTTTGTCAAAACAAACTGCAAATGCATTCTGTAATCAACATTAAAGACAGTCCAACAAATTATTAGCATGTGCCACTTTTTTAGTAGTGTAAATTCTTATTTACACAACCAAGAGTGCATTATTGTATATAATATCGGGCATGAAAAAGTGCTTTAAAGCATAGGTGTCAATCTCAAGGCCTGCTGGCCTAATCCAGTTTGAAACCGCTGCTTTAAAAGCCTTCTTAAGAGGCTTGTTTAAATGTTTTGGGGTTTTTTTGACTTTGATATACTGTATTAATTCCGCAAGGGAAATTATTTTCTTTGCATTTAACCCATCCAAGGTGAGCACACACACAAACAGTGAGTACACACACTTGGAGCAGAGGACTGCCACACACATTGGGGGTGCTCGGAGAGCAGTTGGGGATTAGGTACCTTGCTCAAGGGCACTTCGGCCATGAAAGTGGAGGAAGGGAAAGTGCAGCTCACTCCCCAGCCGCCACACATTTTTCCTGCCGGTTCGGGAATCGAACCAGCGACCCTTCGATCCCAAACCCGCATCTCTAACCATTAGAGTGCCCCCAAGTCTTAAGTTTCTGGAAGATTTTACTCTTGATTATTTTGTTGCCTATTATAGCTACTAATATTCCAGAATTCCAGTCATACAGAACAACTTCTAGACACATTTTAAATAGCCAATGTAATAATGTACATGTAAACAGAAATAAAACAATTGCTGTGATCCAACATAATTGCTCAATTTAAATCAGCATGAGTAAACATTTTCAACTTGTTCTAATCTAAACATGTATGCTACAACATTAAAAAAATTAAACCTAGCATTGCTATCATTAATTAAATAAGATATTAATTTAGCTGATATTAAATACACCTCTACATAAATCTCTTTTTGCTTTAATTCAATTAAAAGCTTGCTGAATTTCTGCAGTTTTGTTGGTCTCAGTGGCAGTACTTATACAATCATTTTTTTCAACTGGTTGATATTTGAGTTGTTCTACTATGCCAAGTCAAGTTAACGCACTTGGCACCCTATGGGATTTTCATCTCACGCAATGCTTAGTCACATGAACAAACACTCATTATCTCTCAGAATACAAGGTTATGCTAACGTTGTCTTGGCAACACATTTTATATGCCACCCAATTATTTATTTAGTTCACAAAGTACAAATTCCCCCACTGGACATCTTAGGCAGTGATAGTTTAGTCTGCTGGACCACTAATGCATGAAATGTACATTGCTTTTAGTTGCTGATTTTTAAAAATGCACTTTGCAAACAAAAATAATCTGTCTTTGCATATAAGGCAGGAAAGAAAGCTAAGACCCTAAGTGGTTAAAAGAAACGTGTGGATGCACAATAAATACCAGGTGTGAACATGATGCACTGGAAGCTGTCCTGATCACAGAGTACATGTTACTGCCAGGTCAGAAATGGGCCAAAGATGATGCAGAAGATGGGCTAGCAAGCTTAATAAGAATGCTAAATGCTTAAAGTGTTAAAAGCAATTAAACTAATTCTCAACAGAACGCTGTGAAAATGCTTGTTCTGAATAACAAAACCAATACAAATGAACATAACAGAATTTCGCAAGCAACAACCTCATTTGCCCTCCGTAAGGTCCTCCTCATTTTCTTCATCTTTCATGCAGAGTCTCTCCTGAAAGCCAGGTTCAGATTACTGTCAGGCTGCCTTTCTGTACCCCCCTACCTAACACACACATGCACGCGCACACACACACCTCAAGAGGCCATTTTGGGGAAGAGACAATGCCTATGTTTCAAGGCAGCCTCTGTGAATACACTGTTAAACCATACACTATGGACTTCACAGTCTACTGTAGTAGGAGCATGGCTGAGTTTTTTGGCTCAGTGGCCACATTAGGTTTGCAATACTAGACTGTGGGCAGCACCCTGTATTTCCTCTTTAGTTACACCCCATTATAGGTAGACATTTATTAAATCACAAATATTAAGGCTGAAATGATTTGTCGAGTAATTTGTTTACTAAAATTATTTGCCCTGAATCTTTGTTTAGCAGAATATAAATGTACAGCTCTATATCTATGTAAAACTAACATTAGTATGGAAGGCTTATCCAAAGCCTGAAACACTGAAATCCTAAATACCTACAAACAGGATTCAGGTAAAACCAGCTACAAAACCCTTTTGTGAGTGAACCTTTATAACCAAATTTTTTTAAACTAGAAATGCACTAAACCCACATATAATTATAGGTGGCTTATTTTAAAGTAATTAAACCCCTTCCTTGTAGTGCGAAACCTGGGCATTGTTTAGGGCACTCACCAAAAAAAAAAAACACCTTTTCCACTTTACAGTGACCACCTCTGCTACATACCGAAAACAAAATAATAAATAATTTGGTCCATGCTTTCACTCACTCGCCAAACTGTTTACTTTTAGGACCATGGGGAGGCTGAACACACACACACACACACACACACACACACACACACACACACACACAACCAGGGGCAATTTAGAACAGTCAGTTAACCTAATTTGCATGTTTTTGGACTGTGGGAGGAAATCAGAGTACCTGGAGGAAACCCATGCATGCATGAGAAGACCATGAAAACTCCACACAGAAATGCCTGAGCCCGGGACTTGAACCCAGGGCAAAGTGAACATGCCAACCACTACGCCACCGTGTTTCAAGCCCATGCTTCCATTACCACTCAAGACGGACAACAAAAGGAAACCATTTTCACTGATCTAAACCACACTATTTGTTAAAAGTCATTAGCCAGCATCATAGGATAAACTATAAACTACACTGGCTACCTATTACAACCAACACAAATTCTGGCTTACGACAGAGCACAGCTGTTCAATGCTTTACATACATTTATACATCGTAATTTCTGCTCTATCCCTACACCCCTATATTTGCTTCTGCAGACAAACTGGTTAATGCTTATGCTGGATCAAAAAATTCCCAGTTTCTCATCAGAACTTTTTGAAAACCTGAATGAGGCACAGGGATATTTTTTTTATAGAGAAATGAGGTGACTGTCAAAGTCCAAAAGCTTTAAAGCTAAATGTAGGTAAAGTGGCTGAAGTTGGGAACTTGAGCTGACTTCCAGCAATTTGTTAAGGAGATTGTTGAATAAATAAACAGGAATAAATAACAAGAACCTTTTAGAAATACTTCTTTTAGTTTTCTGCTTCACAATACCCTCTAGATGGCCACCAGTCTTTTACATTTAACATGTATTAAACTCTGAACAACTGTCTAGAGAACAGCAGTCTGGCGGTTCCAAAAATCTTTAGAAAATAGAACTCCTTCAAACAGAACTAAACCAAAATCTCAGAATCACAATCACAGCGTCTAACATGTAAGGAATCGCCTTCTGTGTCGTTTTTACATTGTCTGAGGCATTTTGCGGGGTTTTGAGAGTGGATTTTCAAAAGAAAAAAATTTGATGCGACGGCAATTTCCAGGTGCCGGCGCTGATGAGAAACCGGAATTTTTTTTTATCCAGCCTTACGTTGGTTTCCCTGTGAATGACCGAGCATCTGGATTTCAGGGTAGTTAAGTTTCACTTATATTTTGCAGCAAATATAAAGGACAAATTCCAATGGAGTAGCTTAATTTACTGTCACGCAGTAACATTAAAGCACTCTGGTGTATGTAAAGTTTAAAGACAGATTTCTGCTAATCACTGACAACCAGAAGCTTTATTATTTTTATTTAGTTATTACAGTATATACCACCGACACTCATGTTCATTGGGAATCTGCTAAAAGAAAAGTGTGCAAACGTTCAGGACTAAACCAGCCATTATAATGACAATCACTATACTGCCTCATATTTTACATATTTATATTAATATATCGTCAATTGTATCTTTTTCTGTTTTCTCTGAGAGGAAAAGCAGTCAGAAAGAAGTTGACATCAAGTTATTACAATCTACAAGCCTGCATTCGACCAGGCCTGGCCATGTGACACCTTGCCTCCAACATGGTCGCCGCATGCATTTTGGGCACCCTAAACGACACATGACCTCATCATCAGCACATTTAAGAACCATCCCTGATTCAGCTTTCTATGCCACTGCAATAAAAAAAGTATATTTTTGATGCTTGCCAAACTGATTGCACACAGGAAGTGGAATGGCATGAACATCATTACTTCAATATCATAACTGGACAGACTAGACATTCCACTTGTAAGATGCCCCTGGTTTGGAATAGAACCAAAGCTGTGTCATCATTGCAACATCACAGAACCATACTCAACTGAATCCTGGGATTGGATGTACATGTCAGATCATGACAAACTATACACAATTTATATAAATGTTGTAAATGTATACACAAAATCTGCTTTTAATAACCATGTTCAAGGGACCCACAGTTGTAGCTCGGTGGTAGCCAGAACTTAATCTCAAACTAGTTTTGTGTACATCAATAATGTAGTAATTAATCAGAATTCTTACAGATTTGCTCCCAGTTTTTATTCTTTCACTTGCATGCCATCATTAATTGAGCTTTCCTTCCTAACCACCCAGACAGTTTCTGGACACAGTCAGTTCCAGAAGTATTTGGAACGTATCACAATTTTTGTACTTTTGGTCCATGTACACCACCACAATTGGTTTGAAATGAAATCGTCATGTGATTGCAGTGTAGACATTCAACTGGATTTAAGGGCTTTAACAAAAGAGTTGACTAATAAGCATTTTCATGACCAGATTTGCCCTGCTTCTTTATAATGAAAAACATTAATTTTTTTATTTAATCCAGGTTTTCGATTCGAATTTGGCAGCTGTTAATGGGAAATCTCAATATGTACTCCAAAGACACATCAATGCAATGGCCAAATTAACAACTTGGTACATGCTTAAAAAGAGGGAACACACTGGTGATATCAGCAACACCAAAAGACCTGGAAAACCATGGAGGACAACTAAATCGAATGGTCATAGAATACTTTTATTTTCAGAGAAAAATCTATTTGCAACATCCAGTCAAGCCAAGAATACTATTGAGAAGGAAGGCTTATGACTGTCAAAGTAATCAGACAGTCAAGATATACTGAAGAGGCACCTTCAGGAATGTAAATACCACAAATTTTGCCTCATGATGCAAACCACTGGTAACACTCAAGAAGAGAAAGGCCACATTAGTCTTCAAAAGAAAGTCTTTCCAGATCTCAAACATGGCTCTTTGGACAGATATAAACACAATTATCAGGTACCAGAATAATGGGAAGAGAAGAGTATGGAGAATAAAAGAAATATTTCTGTCAAATATGGTGGACATGTGATTGTATGGCTGCCAGTGGAACTAGGTCATGAGTGGCTATTGATAATGTGGCTCTTGAGAGAAGAGGATATTCTTCTATAGCCGAATCAGTCAACTCAACTGAGCATCCTTTGCACTACTGATAGCAAAACTGAAGGCAGAACAAGCATCAGCTTAAGGTGGCTACAAAAAAAAGCCAGACAAAGCACCTCAAGAGAGATTCTGTTGATGCACCGGGGCTCCAGATTCAGGCGGTCACCACCTGCAAAGAATCTGCAACCAAGTATTAAAAATTATGCTTATAATTATGCTTATAGCTATAATAGTTTATTCCATTCATTCTGAGCCTTTAAAAATTTGGGGATTATGTATAAAAATGAGTGTACTTAATAAGGCAATACTTTTGGGAAACTCCTAAATTAAAGCTAAAATTCTACAGTTTGATCACATCTTGACTGATTCATTTCAGATCCACTGTGGTGGTATACAGAGACAAAATTACAAAAACTGTGGTACCATTTCTATACTATTGGACCTGGCTTTATGCCCAACCCACAGCGTTTGAGTAGTAGCAAAATGTTTTATTTGAAGTATGGGGATGAGAGTGTGCAACGGGAAATTAACTGACTGCAATTGCTTATGTAATATAGTATAATCATACTAGTTTAGACTCTGAGAGCGAAGTATCAAAGAGACCTGGTATGTGTATTTGTCCTTTTGCCACCCCATTCGGTTTTTGCTTCTGGAAAAAGTGAAAATGCTTTTTTTCCAATTACATTTGAATGCGGTTTCAAATTATACACATTTATAAAGGAAAAAGCAAGTGCATGTGTGAGTTGAAGGGCTGATAGTGAGAGCCATAGTGGTCTAACCCACAAAAACTAAAAAATGAGAAAAGGTTAAATTTTGACAGATAGGATAAGGTTTATGCATGCCAGAATGGTCCCTTCATCTTCCTTATGATCTTTTATCATATCGTTAGCATTATCTTTGTTTTTTTTTTTTATATTGCAAAGATTTCATGCCTCAAAAACAGCTCTCTGTTGGTTAGACCAATTTGGTTCTCAGCCCATCAATTAGCATTTTCTATTCGGTCTTTTAACATTTGAAAAACTGTTGTACCCAATGGTCATAAATATTTTTTCATTATATTTGGCAAGCAAAGCACTGGGAGGGTGGGAACTATAATAAATAACAAAGCAGTGCACTACAGGAACCTAGGCAGCGCCACCATTAAAAAAAAAGTCAAATTTCCCAATAGAAAAGCTACTGTTCATCCTTGCAGAAATATCCACCCTCTCTCTCTCTCTCCCTCACTCACACACACACACACACACACACAGATGACATCATCTCTCCCAGCACAGAAAGGGGATGGAAACAAGACAGCCCACACAGTAAGCCAGACAAGCCCTACCCCCTACCCCAAATTCCACTGTAATGTCCTACCCTGTCTGCACACACAATTCCTCTGGCCTTCTGGTTCACAAATCAAGAAATAATTATGCTCAAATATATGCATGTTGTCTGCTACGCCACTGCTCAGTCTCTCTGCCTGTTCATATAGAGTTACTTACATTAGTTTTATGATCAAATAAGATCTCCTGCCTTGGAGACAAAACACACTAATGTGATTTAACACATCTTAATGCTATTAGCTTCAGTTGACTTGACTGGGGTGCTGGTTATACGGCAGTCAACACATAACGGTGCCTCAATGGGGCTTTTTACGCAACAAAAAGTACAAAAAGAAAAACAATTTTCTGTAAAATTTTAGTGACCATAAGTACACTCAAACCTCACAGGCTTTCTCCTGAACTGTAACTCAAGAATCACAAACCTCTTCAGTTATAACACAAAAGTCACCTGAGCACAAATGATGACATCAGTCTTTCCACATCACTGACTTGTTCAAACACAAACAAGCTTCATGCTATCTGGACAGCCATTTTGCCTCAGGGAACAATGTATAATGTTTTCTTTTCTGACACAGTAGGAAGTAATAAATCAGGTAAAGGGTTGCCACTCTGGTCAGTGCAGACACATTAACAGCAATTTTTCTTCACATACTGCTACCTGAGCTTTTCTTATTAAACACATAATATTCAAATAATGAGCAAATACCCCTGTGAAAAGCCCTGACACACACACACACACACACACACACACACACCACCCCATATTACTGTACAGTTACCCAAAAATAGTGTATGAGTGAGTTTGAAAAAGAACTGCCTATCTCACTGATAATTGCTCCGTAACATTCGCAGCTTAATCAAGCTGCATACAAACCAAAAGATCTTGCCATGTTCGCATTCCATGTGATGACAACACCCTTTAAGTCAACAGGTTTTGCACAATGACTGAATATTTCCTCTCATATAAGAATAGCCTGCGTAGCTCTTGATTGACAATGACTAAAGTGAGGGGAATAAAAAACAGGCTACCAAACTTCAAGTTTCACAAAAAAAACACAAAAGAGCATGAAATGAAGAAAAAATGAATATGTATGTAAAAAGACAGAAAATGGGAGGTAAGAACAAGGTCTTAAAATGGCTTAAAGCCCCCACCCCACCCCTGATATAAAATTGTTAAGTCATGAGGGCAAATCTTTGTATTTCAGCCTATTAGTCATTAGGCTGCACCTAAGGCAAATGTGAGAGAAAGAGGGATGCAAATTGTCCAATAATTTTATTCCCAGCCTCTCTCAAGAATTCTTGGCTGCGGAGAACAGCCATGAAAACACCATCCCCACCGACCTTAAAACACAAACATATGTGCGCCCACAGAGTCCAATCTAAGGACACGGGTCTGATGATTGGCTGAGAATCTCAGAAAAGGCCCCAATCCTGTGATGGCAAAGTAGCAGGCGTCACACTGCCCAGTTTTAACCCTGCTGTACTGTAAGGCTGAGCTGTAAACAGATTTAGGATAGGCTAGTGAGCACCAAGTGTGCTGAAAATATATGGACAGTATAATGGATGCAGTAAAAACCACATTCTAAGCCATTTTCTATGATGAATCTGACTCATTCTCTCCTTTACACAGACTGCTGTGTTTTTCTTTTTTTTTATTCCTGAAACATACTTCTTAGTACACATCTAATGTGAGAAGAACAGGCTATAATTTGGCCTTCAATTTGCCTAATTTGGCTGGAAAACAGCATTTCATGTCCTCTGCATCCCTTGTTTACTACACAAAGAAGTCAAATTTGAGTCAAAAAAAAATACTTAAAGCGGAAAAGAGCCATGCAATGGGTTTTGTAATCTGAAATTGTGATCACATGACAAGAGGATGTCTGTTTTCAAAAGGACAACCTTTTCCACATTCACACGATGACCATATTTACACATTTACCCTGAGAAAATATGCTTTCAGATGTCAACAACAATGTTTTAGTGTAAATGTAAATGCCAGACAGATAAGAAAGATGATTCCCTTTCAAATTATCTAGTAATAGTGTTGCTGGAAAGCAAAATAATTCGTATTTCTACCAGTTTCATGTCTATTTCACTCTTATTATAACAGTATTGTTTATTCTTAATAATCTGGTACATATTACACTGAATACATAAATCATTGATAAAAAAAAAAAAGCAGGCAGAAGTATCATTACTGAGTGAGAGAACAAGGAAATAACCTGAAAGAACTAAAAAACCTGACTGCTCCAACTGAACATTCCTTCAGATCGTGTTTCTGTGTGTGTGTGTGTGTGTGTGTGTGTGTGTGTGTGTGTGGGGATGACAGTGTAAAGTACAGGACAGTGTGATGTGTGTGGGGATGACAG
>JAQMYF010000006.1:19973977-19986475 GCA_030014195.1 Neosilurus mollespiculum
ACCCTGTATTTTAGAGGGACGGTCTTGTGTCCTGTATTTTAGAGGGACTATGTGGTGTCCTGTATTTTAGAGGGACTATCTGGTACCCTGTATTTTAGAGGGACGGTCTTGTGTCCTGTATTTTAGAGGGACTATGTGGTGTCCTGTATTTTAGAGGGACTATCTGGTACCCTGTATTTTAGAGGGACGGTCTTGTGTCCTGTATTTTAGAGGGACTATGTGGTGTCCTGTATTTTAGAGGGACTGTCTGGTATCGTGTATTTTGGAGGGACTGTCTGGTATCGTGTATAGAGTTCACTGCTCTCATGTGTGTTTGATAGTTTCAGGACAGTATTATATAAATGTTTAACCTCATTTCGTAATTAAAGGTCATTTGTATCTGAATGCTTTTTGCCAGAATAAATAAATCCGGAAAAGTCCCTTGTTTGTTCTGCCAGAGGTTTTAAAACGACACTCGCTTTAATACGTAACCGCACCTTCTTCGAGCTCGAGCTCGTGACTGGAGTCCCCGCCATTCTGGGAAAGCAGAGACGCACGTAACCTCCGAGCTCGCGGATTTCCTCGCGCCTTACAGACGACTTCAAACACACACGCGCTGTAACCGCTAAAACGCCGCTCTCTCTCTCTCACACACACACACACACACACACACACACATACATCCGCGATCAACTTGGTCGGTCGTTATAAAAGCTGCCGGTTTTCCCCTTGACACAGGACGCGTTTTATGGGTTTAAGAAGAGAACTGGCGAATCACTGAGTCCCACGTCAGCACTAAAAGGGCGACTAGTCCGCGCGCTGATTGCGGTGTCGGTGGAGCACGTGACTGCGCGTCCGTTTCCCAGCAGCAGGGCCAGCTCGAGGATCGCCGCTCACAATGCTCCTATTGTACCACCGCCGAGCTCGTATTCAGACCACGTGACATCAGGCCAACAGAAAGCTCCAGAAAGTTACCGGAAAAGAAAAAAAGTAATGAACGCGATTGTTTCATTGCAGCTTATGTCCCTCATGATGATGTTTATCAGACGGTCCACTGGTCTCCAGAACCACACAGGTTTCAGAAGTCCTGTAATATGATGGTTTAGTTGTTAGCACATCCGCCTCACAACCAGAAGGTCCTGGGTTCGAGTCCCCGTCCCAGGCGTTTCTGTGGAGTATGCATGCTCTCTCCATGTTTGGGTTTCCTCTGGGTACTCAGGTTTTCTCCCACAGCCCACAAACATGCCACAAGGCTAACTGGCTGTTCCAAGTCGCCTCTAGAATGGTTGGGTGTGTGTTGGCCCCGTGCCGGTCTGACGCTGGGTCGAGTGGATGGATTTCTTGATTTCTTAGTTGTTTCATTAATGGAAATCAAAATACCTAAAGTTAACGAAATGTACTGTTCATGTTTAATAATGGGTGGCACAGTGGCGTAAAGGTTAGCACATCCACCTTGCAGAACGACGGACCTGGGTTCCAGTCCCAGACTCAGAGTTTCTGTGTGGAGTTTGCTTGTTCTCCCCGCGCTTGTGTGGCTTCCTCCCACAGTGCAAAACAAGCACATTAGGCTAATTGTCTGATTCAATTTAAACCTAGGTGTGAGTGTGAATGGGTGTGTGTTGGCCTTGTGGTGATCTAGTGAGCTGTTCAGGGTGTACCCCGCCTTCACCTCGTGTTGGATAACCACTTGACCCTAATAGGATTAAGCGGTTCAGCAAAATAGTGCTGCATGGCTTTCTGTCATAATACTTTCGTTTACTAAAGGGGAAGATTATATTTCAGCGTTAACATGATTAAAAACGAGACAGAGAAGACATGGAGAATAAAGAAGTTGTATTAGAAATAGTTTGAGATTTAGATCATAGATCACAAACTATTTCAAAATTTGCACTTTTTTTTGGTCTTAACCCTCCAACATGATTTACAGTTCATGAGGAAAACATCAGTACCAATTTATCAACTAAATATTCTAAAGCTTGTGATTATTCAACTGTGTGTCAATACAGCTTTAATTACTTCAGCTAGAAATATAACGGGGGGAAATGACATGGTGTAGGCAGAGTATCTAAAGCTTGAGACACTGTAACCACATTTAACCTCCTAGACAATATTGATTTGCAATTCTCAAAAATAATTTATCATAGTCTAAATACAAAGATCTGATCACCTAAGAGTAAAGTGAATTTAATTGAGACAAATAGCACGTCAATATTATTGCAAATAGCCAACCTCTTTAGTCCTACAACTGATAGTCAGTATATAGTAGACTTAACAAGCAGATGTTTACAAAGAATAAATAACAGTCAAAAAGTGACAGAATTCGGTAACAGTGGCACACCACAGTATATGTATGGCTTTGAGGTTTTTCTTTTTTTCTCCTTCTTTATCAGTATACTTTAATGTTATGTCTACGTAACAAGGTTTGGTAAGAAGGGGTATCACCACACTTACATAAACATTTTAGACAAACAGATTTGGAACATCAAAACATCAGAATTCACAAGAAAGGAAGCCCCGCTGTAGATCATCAGTAAGCTTACTCCAGGAGATGACCTTACATCTTTTACATGTAGTGTTACAATTCACTCAATTCTTATACAGTGAATAATTTGGTCCAACAATCACCAAAATTCTATTTTCTAACTTAAGGAATATTTAATTCATATAACAGGATACAAGATGGCATCATCTACTCATTTAATTAATCACTGATATGCTTGATGTGGCTTCACATATTTTTCTAGAGAATCAAAGACCCTTATATAACTGAACGAATGCAGATACACTATAAATGTCAAATCAACCAGAACTGACACACTTAGGTGCTCACCCACATGTGCAGCCCTTCTACTTTTGATATTATTAGTATTATTGTTATTATTGTTATTTTGTGTGTAGGTGTCAGCAAAAGTATGTGAATGCCGGAGATTATGCGGTGTTTTTCATGCAGCGTGCCTTGCTGCTGTGGGACCGTTCTGCCCCCCTGTGGACACACAGTGGCACCTTACACATCTGTATTTCCACTGCTGCTACTTTTCAGTGCTCAAAGCAGTTTCAGGCTGCCTGTAACATTATTGACCATTTCTTCTTCTCCCATGATGGCCAGAACAGTGCTAGACCCCGGCTCGACCTAAAACCAGGAGGGCTGGTGGTTACTATAACGCTTCAAAAACTTCAAATGAAAAGTGATCATACACAGATATGTCACCTCAGTTCAGTGGTCACAAACCGTGTTCCTGATCTACCTCCATCAAGACTTGAGCTCTAATCTTAATCGTGCACACCTGACCATCAAATCATTGACTTAAGAAGTTCTTGATCAGCCAAAAGAGGAGTTAGATTTTGGTTGGCGATAAAACCTGCAGGAAGGTAGATCTCCAGGAACAGGGTTGGTGACCACTGGTTTAACTGAACATACTCATCATATCATTACAGGACAAATCTATACTGACCTTATTGAATTTGAAATGTGTTCATATCTCTACAATATATTTACTTTCCAATATCACTGACATGTGAAAATAAATAAAAAAATGAAGCTCAGTTGGTTCTACCTGAGTGAGTCCAGCATCCTGTATCAGTTTCGTAGGGAGGCTCAGACTCATAGCCAGAGCCTGCAACTCCAAAAGGTGTGCCATGTTGGTGCCCTGGAGCACAATCTTTTTAGCTCTGTATCCATAAACACAAGGAGAAAGACATATACGCAATACCTCTATCATCAAGAAGGGTGAACACGAGTCAACACATTTAATTAAAACACTGCACTGTTGTGCTGGCAACAGAAACTAGACCTGGAAAAAAACCTGCAGTCTTAAAGAACCAAATTACAGTGGCTGTATCAGTGGGTATCGTGGTTAGGGTGCTGGGCTCATGATCAAGAGGTTTTGGGTTCGAATCCCCATTCTGGGGAACTCAAAACCACAGTATACACAAGTGTCCACCAGTAAAAATACTGGGAAGGTAACCTGAGATGGACTAGCGTCCCATCCAGGAGGAGTTAAACTCCTAGTCGCTTCATGCTATAGAAACCGGGACACACCCTGGCTGTGTTGACCCATTAGGCTCTGGTGTAAAAGACCCAACAGACTTACTTCTAAGTGTTCAACCAAATGCTCTTCTCTTTGCTCTGTGGATGCATTATCATCACCCTGAAAATGACTTCCATCACCACCAAACCTATTTTCAATTGTAGACTCCAATGTACACCTCTGCAATTATTGTTAAGGTAATTCTCGTCACCTCCCCTGATCCTTTACTTGCCATGTAAACCCAAACTGTAGATAAGTGGTCAAACTTACTAGTTTCTTCAGACAGGTACATTTAAATATTTCATTAGAACAGCACCAGACAAGTTCCAGAATCATTCTTCTTACCAAAATACAGATTCACAATTCGGCAACACTCTACGACTACTTCTCTTAACCCACCATAACCTTGTTTCCTTCTGTTTAGTTGTCAGTGGTGTTTTTTTTTTTTTGGCTTTCTTTTAAATCTCCTATTTTATTCAGCTGATTTCTTGCAGTCTGTCACATACATTTATTCCTACTTTCATACATTTTTAAGTCATGTCTATAAGTTTTCTATCCTGACACTTTGATGGTCTACTTGTAATGGTATCCTTTTATAACTCTACTGTGTTGTTTATACTTACACAAACTTTTAAACACAGCTGATTGGGAACAACATTGTTCGTCACACTCTGTATTGGATTTCCGTCTTGAAGGAGACTTCAAATTCAGATTTATTTGTCACGTACAAAATCATACACAGTACAATATATAGTAAAATGCTTGTTACGACTGTCCTAAAATTTGAAGAATAAGCTATCAATACCAAGAAGAAAGGAACAATAACTATTTAAAGGACTTTATAGTTAAAGGTCAATATAAATATAAAAATGTAAAATATAAAATAAAATAAAATATATAAAATAAAAATAAAATAAAATATAGGATACAAAAATATATATAAAATGAAATATAAATGCAATATAATGAGATATAGATGCAGTGGCGACTTATAATCATCTCCATTGTTTCAGTTAAAAACTTTCTTGTCCATATTTCCTTTCAGTTAGTTAACGTCTTGTAAGCACTGCAGACCGATTTACTATTTTGACTTTTGCTGGTATTTGGTTTGGAAACGCAAATTACACGCTGATGGCATAATTTCTTTAACATTGAGTGATTCCATATTTTTCCTTCTCTATTAATCTGGAGAAAATCTGATACTAATTAAAATGATTTGTTTGTTTCAGTAAATACCGTATGACTGGATGAGCCCGGATAAGTGTGGTGACTCCATAATTTTTATCAGGGGTTGTAAGACTCCTTTTTAATGTATTTTTAATGTTTATTCATCACTTATTTTGCTGAATTCTCCCACCGGTCTAGTGACTACCAAGGTATTAAGCCCTTGGTACATGCCATCAGGCATTAAACTTATTTTTTTTGCACTTAAAAATCAGCCATGTTTACTTGTAGTGCAGCTTCAAGTTAACTAATACAAACAGAAAGACTGCTCATGTTGGTCTTCTAATTTGATCAACAGTCTCTGGAAGGATTAAGTTCTTTGGAAAAAATTCACGTTATTATAAGGGTTAATCAATTCTGCCTCACCCAGCACGGTCCCATTTCCAAGCCATCTCTCTCCAAGTATTCTTCTCCTGCATGGCCTGGTACAGAGCTACAGCTGCATGGCCCACCTGTGCAGCCAGCTGGAAGGGGTGTAATGAAAATCTCAGCACTCCAGCTTACTTTCCACTGTACATTACACTGTTTAGTGCAACTGAACAGTTTTTACACATACCTTCCCCACTCCCATGGACAACTCCATGTTCACAACAAAGACCATCTTGAACATCATATCCTCCTCATCTTCTTCCTAAGACGATATACAGAACTAATGTGCTCAGAAACACACATAAAGGCAATGAGTTTTAATGTAGATGCGTAGGTGTGTGATCAACAACAGACCTCGTTTTCCAGTTTGTTGAAGTAGTACATTGCCGCCTCCTCTGCAGACACATTCCTCGTGTGTAGGAGTGCCTGAGATAACCGGATAAAAAACACACTAATGTGTAAAACAAAAAAAAAAAAGCAGAACAAAAGAATGAATATAACATGCATTATGGATTAATTAGTTTCTTTTTAAAAGCAAAACACTGCATCAGGATAGAAACGTGGACTGATATTGTTTTTCTCCTTGAAATATGATTTTGCCCCGTGTAACAATACTAATAATGCAGTTAGTTTCGACAAAGGTCATCTAATATTTCAAATATTATGCAGATTTATCATATACTATAAACTAAGTAGTATTTAAGCCTTAACAGACATGATGAAATTTTTTTTTAATGCTGTCTTAAATTAATCTTTCTGAATCTATTTTTGATACCCGATATTAAATAGGACCGCTCTCTCACAGCTCCAAGTTCCCGGAGAATGGGTTATTGTATGTGCAGAGTTTCTACGCTGTTTCATCATGTGGGTTTCTACTCAGTCCCCACCCAAAAAACCCCCAAAAACAGTATGTTAGACTGAATGTGTTTATTTTCACCTAAATGTGAATGTGTGCGCATTGTGCTCTGTAAATGGACAAACGTCCCATCCAGGGTGTGTCCCAGCTTTGTGCTGGGCACAATCCTCACCATAATAAAGCAGTTACTGGCGATAGATGGATGAATGAAGCCTAAATATAGTTGGTGATGCGGTCTACATGTGATACAGCTCACAATACTGGTGAATTGTCGGGCGGGTAGCCGATGCAGACCTGTCTGGCCGCCTCCTCAGGGATATCCAGTTCTTTAAGCTGCTGGAGGAAGTGGGGGTTCACGTCCTGATGGGCTGAATCTGGTGGACATTGCTGAGATGGCTCCATCACTTCACCTCAATGTGACCAAACACACGACTGGGAGTTAAATACATGAATCAGAGAAAGAAGGACGTGTATCAAATACTAAAAAAGACACGCCTGCCTATCCCGAGTAACAGCCACAATCATACATAAATAAAGTGCTGGTACAGCTGTAAATCTAGCACACTGAACTGGGATTATTCACTCACGAGGTTAGCTTCATTAACCCACGTCTGCTGTATTCAGGTTTGTACACTTCAGCACTAATCACTGTCCCTGAGTCACACACCCAAACAACACACACGCAGCCGTTTCACCAGTGAAACGTGATGCAGTCACGGACCAGCCTATGTCACGTCAAGCAGGAGCTGTGAATCCCACTTTCCGTTAGCTACTGCTACGTACCTGCTGTTGCTATGAGAGGCTGCAGTGCTCACGCGCTAACAGCGAACTTTCACAAAAACCGTCACACACGCTTTTCTGTTCAACAGGCGACTGTGCCTATGTTGTGCTCGGTCAAAAAAGCACACGGACACATCAACTTTAAACCACGCGTCTAGTTATAATCTTTACGACTGACAGGATATTGGATTCTGCTAGCTACAGCGTATTATTGTGCGAGTGCGCACCGCCAGAGACGCCATACTGTTGAGCTCCTATTCTACTTCCGGGTCAGAGCGGAAGTTTGTACATCCAGGGGGCAGGGGGAATTCTTTTACAAAATACACTGGCGTCAATTTCTACAAACAAAATATTTAAAATAATTACACATGTAGCATGATTTAATTTTTTTTATTTTAACTTTAATATTTATTTATTGAGTGTTTCAGGGAATGTACTAACTAACCAGTCAAACAGCTTTATAATTATTAAACATTACTACAGTACATTTTATTCACTTTAGGCATTGTGATTTTCATTACTGAAACAAGACTAACAAATCAAGAAACCCTGCTGTGCTTCCTACACTCTACTCTGAGAAGCAGTGTTACAGAGGAGCCTGACAGAACCACCATCATCAGAGGGAACCAAAATCCATCTGGATCGGTCACTGGTAATAAGCCAGAGTAATAAGCCGAATCCATTAATAAGTCGGATCCTACTGTGGTCCTGGGAAGGCTTGAGCTTATCTCAGCCGACACTGGGCGAAGGTGGGGTACACCCTGAACAGCTCACCAATCCATCGCAGAGCAACACATAACCATTCACACTTTCCACACCCGCACCTAGGGGCAATGTGGAACAGCCACTTAGCCTACTGTGCACGTCTTTGGACTGTGGGAGGGAAACCGAGTATCCACAAGAAACCCACACAAGCATGGGGAGAAGATGCAAACTTCACACAGAAATGCCTCACTGAGCCCAGGACTCGAACCCAGAACCCTCTTGCTGTGAGGCAGACGTACTAACCACTACACCGCTACATGAACAGTAAATTTTTATTAACTTTAGTTATTGTGATTTCCATAACTGCAACAGAACTAACAAAGCAAGAACACGCCTGCTGTGCTTCACAGACCACCATCATCAGAGTGAACCGAAATTCATCTGGATTTGTCACTGATTATAAGCCAGAGAGTCAGAAATTATGGGGAGTTAAAACTAAATGTCTGTTGAAGCTGTCATCTCTCCTAGAAAAAGCACATGAGTTACAGGCTGGGGGTACTTTTGGGGAAACACATACGAGGGTATTCACAACGGTCTTTGTCACCTTGAAACAGGGGTGAAACTGCCATTTTGAGGCATAACTTTTCACTATAAAGCCTCACTTCACTGTCCAAAACCTGAATGTCTGAAGCAAGCAAAGAATAAAGAGGAGGAGACCTTTAAGCTGGTCTTGTGCTGCTTTAGGACACATCCATCCACACAGCACAGGTGGCATAAACAGTCAAAAGTGACTTTGAACTGTTGCCTCAGGCACCTTACTTAACCCGACCTGCACGGTCTGATCTCTATCAGTTTCCCAAACTGAAATGCCACTTGCGTTTTCTCGATTTTCAGAGTTATGATGAACTCATCCATGGTATTGAGGAGGATCTGGAAGTTCAGGATGTGACCTTCTGCGAAGGGATAGCAAGGCCGGAACTTCAGTGTACCACATGCATTGAAGTCATGTTGAAGAATAACCCAAGAGCGAGATTTTTCCTCTGACATTTTCTGGGTGAGGTCGAGAACTTTTTGAAGTACCCTATTAGAAGATTTCCTTATCAGAAAGACTTCCAAGCAGAATTGAACCCTGGAATCATTTCTTCCCCTGTGTATACAATGCACTAATATTTTTTGACTGTATATAAGGTAGTGATTTATTCATTTATGTATCTAATTCTTTTATACAATTTATGCATATATACATAAGGGGAAGCCATGGTCTAATGGTTAGAGAAGCGGATTTGGGACCGAAAGGTCGCTGGTTCGATTCCCAATTCACTGATGTATCTGTTAAATACAGAGCCAATATTTCCCTTGTGGGATTAATATAGTATATCAAAAAAACAAAACAAAACAAAAAACCCCACAACAGTTAGTCATGTATACTCATCAGTCACTTTGAACCTTCTTCAATCAGCCAATCATGTGGCAGCAGCACAATGCAAAAAAAATCATACAGATACACGTTAGTCACCACAAACATCAGAAAGGGGGAAATGTGAGGTCTTTGACTTTAACTGTGGCATGAATGTCGGTGCCATAAGGTTGGTTGGAGTATTTGAGAAACTACTCAGATTCATACTGTAACGCAGTTCTACTGATTGGCACTTGGGGGAGCACAGAGACCTCTGTAGTATTGAATTACAGCCTCACACAGCTTTATTTAAAAAAAAAAAAAAAAGTCTTTAGAACACTACAGCATGTATTTATTTACACTATAAAGCCAAAAAATGCGTGCAAACCTGTTCATCACACTCATAATACACGGTTCTACCCAAATGGCTCCCACAAATTTGAAAACACAATTTTATAGGATGTCTTCAAGCTGGGTTTTTTTTTTAACCTTCTCCATCCTTTTTGAAGGATGAGGCACACCCTGACCAGCTCGCCAGACCATCGCAGGGCAACACACATACAACCATTCACACTTAGATAAATTTGCTGTTCCAAATTCCCCTAAGATGCATGTCTTTGGACTGTGGGAGGAAACCGGAGAAAACCTACGCAAGCATGAAAAGAACATGCAATCTTCTCACAGAAACTTCTGAGCCAGGAACTTGAACGCAGGACCTTGTTATGAGGCAGATGTGCTAGCCACTAAACCACCGTGGCAGGTTCACTAAAACTAGGGGTCTTGAACATGTCCTAGAATGACAATATCCCTGTGCACAAAGTGATGTTCATGAAGACATATTTTTCCAAGGTTTAAGTGGAAGGTTTAAGTGCCCTGCACCAAGCCCTATCCTCAAACCCGCTGTACACCTTTGGGATGATCTGGAACACCAATTACACTCCAGGCCTTATACTGACATCAGTATCTCACCTCAGTAATGCTCTTATGAGAGAATGAACTAATCTAGAGAGCCTCGCTCCAAAATTTAGTGCAGGATCACCCAATTTTCGGGCCTGAAGGCCATGTTTTGCCTGCCATTGGACATGCCTTATTATGCCTCACAATTGCTGTTGTCTTATCTTAAAAGAGCTGTAACTGCAGTGACTATGCAATAGAAATTTTTAATACTTAGTTTACTAAAGTACATAGTTTAAGTTTTACAGCAATGTAAAACACTGTGCTGTTAAGTTTCTTCAATAAGTAGCAGTATGTACAGCTTATCTATAACAAGTTATAGTATTCTTATAATCTCTCACTCCTATTCATTTTCAGTTTCAATACTAGTTATCCAATATATAGAAGGTATTTTAATACTATTATTTAAAAAAAATACACCTTGAGTTACTTAAACGTTGTCAGAAAGTCCATCTTTCCTTTTAAAAATGTTCATGTTCCCAAAAAGAAGCATGTGAATGTTTTATGCTTTTGAAAATCATTTCTGCAAATGAATTAAATTACTGTTAATAAGAAGAAAAGGTGGCTGGCACAAGGGATTAGCATGTCTGCCTCACAGCAAGAAGGCCTGGGTTTGATTCCTGGGCTCGGGTGTTTCTGTGTGGAGTTTGCATGTTCTCCCTGTGCTTGTGTGGGTTTCCTCTGGGTACTCTGGTTTCCTCCCACAGTCCAAAAACATGCACAGTAGGCTGATTAGCCTACTCACAACAAGAAGGTCCTGGGTTCAAGTCTCGTGCCTGCTGAGTGCATTTCTGTTAGGAGTTTGCATGTCCTCCCTGTGCTTGTGTGGTTTTCCTCCTGGTGCTTCGGTTTCCTCCCACAGTCAAAAGTCATGCACATTAAGCTAAGTGGATATTGTCGATTGCCCCCTAGGTGTGAATATAAGTGTGAATGGTTGTGTGTGTGTTTTATGTGTGTTTTTTCTTTACTCAAGGCCTTCCATCCAGATAATTTTTGGGCTTTCATAGGAAAGAAATTGGGCACCTATGATCTAGTGGAGTTTGGTATAAGGGGAACTAAATCCATATCAATACCCATTTTGAAATGGGCAATTCAACAAGCACATATGTGTATGATAGTCAACTGCCCCCATACGTTTTTATGTTGTTTCAGCAGTACAGCACATCTTGACTGGTGGAACATATCAGAACATACAGAGCTTAGTAGTATAATTTTGTAACATAATTTTTCCTAAACTGACTCAGAAGTGCTCTTTCCCCCACCTTTTCCTCAGCTCTACACTTCTTTTAGGCAAAATCATATCCTATGATGAAAATAAAATGGACTAAACAACACAAAAGATTACTTGAGTAGCCATAATGAGCTGCTAATTTCAGAGGTGGATTACTGTAATATGAGGATAATTCCATGTTCTATAGAGGTATGAAGAAGTATAATAGCAGAAATAGGAAACAGCAGTAATGTTTGGTCCCCACTGAAAGCACTACAGCACTCTGTACACTGGAATATAGATCAGAAATTCACAAGCAACTTCATTTAGAATATTTTATTAAATCTCCATATAATTTGTAAAAATTTTCACATACTGTTGGTAAGAAGCTACAGCTGAAAGACAATAATTACTTAGGATGATATTAACAACATATTTTAAAACTTAAAGAGCCTGCTCTAGTCTACACATAATTTATATAACCTAATAACAGTTATAGCTTTATGCCGCCCTCTGAAACCTCTGCACATATTTTATCTTGTACAGTTAGGTCTGTTCACATCACTAATTACATGTGTGGTCCAAGTTCCTTACATTTAATGTACCATTGAACCAGTAATGTATCACTACTTCCACCTTTCTGCACATCAGCATCTAATGTCAACTGTGTTGGTTTGAAGTTTCTCTACCTTTCTGTGTCTTTTTCAGGATGGAAGCTAATCACCTTTTGTTTAAAAAAAAAACAAAACAAACAAAAAAAAAGTCTAAAAATAAAATGGCTAGTGACTGATGCACTAGTTGAAAGTGATGCACTGGAGATTGCTAAGAACCTGTTTCCATGAACTGAACCTGCTTTATCTAATGTTTATGTAAAGCATTGTAGGAAAAAACATAGACCTCATACTGTTGTATGAACTGAACATCTCTCTCTCTCTCTCTCTCTCTCTCTCACACACACACACACACACACACACACACACACACACACACACACACA
>JAQMYF010000006.1:20006700-20020758 GCA_030014195.1 Neosilurus mollespiculum
TATATATGTGTGTGTGTGTGTGTGTGTGTGTGTGTGTGTGTGTGTGTGTGTGTGTGTGTGTGTGTGTGTGTATAATTCTATTATATTATCCCATGTAACATTCCTAAAGTATATATAGGGCCAATACACTTTATGCCATGACCTAATTTTCTGAGTGTGATATGTGACATTATCTAATTCATTTTTCTATCTATGAACTAAGGTGCATCGAATGATATTACATTTTGTTTCTAAAATATAATTACAATGAATGGCAAGTCTAAAAAAATCAATAAAGTGAGCATTGCATGATAAAGTGTTCAATTTAGTTCAGCTTGCTTTAATCAAATGGTCTCTGGATTAAATTAAATCACTTTCCTTTTTATTACTCTGTTTACAATATAATTCGTTTTTATCATCTTATTACATTTACATTACTTTATATTTCAAGAGAATTCAGAATACGCTCTGTTTCCAGCGTGGTAGGACCTCTTTTTGATTGACAGCCACACAGAAGCTTTTCAAGTTTAGTACCACACGCGTTTTAGCAAACAACTGCTGCACATAATATTTTTTTTGCTGGCAATATAACTCACTGTTTTCATTTGTACATTGTCTTATCTGACCAAAGGACATGCTTTCAGTATGTATAATATCTGTCTGGCTCAAGGTCTCTTCTGCAGCTTGCTTTAATCAAATGGTCTCTATCTTATTACATTTGTATTTCTTCCAGCCCTGACAAACCTTAAAATATTATATAATAAGTGGAAATTTAATTGATTGATACAGTTCTCAGTTAAAGTATGACTGCAATGTTGGAAAACTAATTGTTGGTTCAAACTCTGTTTATCACATACTTACAAATACAGGTTTAAATCATAGAGGCCTGAATATGACAAAGGAAGAGACCAATACATTTCAGTAAAACAATGACGCAATAAGGTATTACACGACTCAATACTTGTTTCATTCAGATCTTTTTCAGCCTAACACAGTAAAAATTGTCTTGTTCTATTTTCAGCGCATTTACCTAACTCTCAATCATGTTAATTATTCATATATCAGCAGAATTATCTGAGGTTTTTTTTAATACACAAGACTGCTCTTTTGCTCTACATTTGAATTCTGACTTTAAAATGCAGAGCCCCTATACAAAATGCATACATGGTGGCAGGTCTGGTACAGTCATTTAAATATATATATATATATATATATGTATATACACACACACACACACACACACACACATATATATATATATATATATAATAACAATTAAAATTACATTTTTAAAGGGATCAAACAACCTTATTTTAACAATTTTACACTAGTGTGATATTTTGGTTAAAGCAAAGCTGAGATCATTTCAGCTCCTCCTACTGGAAAACAGGTTGAAGACAAAAGGGCAGAGCAGAAACAAAGGGCCAATACAAATGGTTAGCCTCAAATGCAGTACATTTCAACAGTCTGACTTAGAATGAGTACATAATTAGAATGTTCAGGGTGTGATATTTCATATGTGCAGAACAACAGCGATGGTTTAAAGAACCAAATGCTCTCTTCCAGTTCCAGAAAAAAAACCAAAGAGATAAATCAGGGTTACTTGGCAGAGGATAAAATGAACTGCCGGGTTATAATGTGTTTCTCTAGCACTACTACAGGCAGCAGCCTAAAGACCACAGGCCACAATAGCAAGAGTCCATAAACTCATCGCTTCAGAAGGAATCACTTGGCTACTAAGCTCGCTTCTGCTCCGGGCCTTATAATAACCGCTTTCCCTTGGGGAACACACAGATGCACACAGTGTAAAGTGAACACACAGCTGCTGGGGAGCTCATCTGGAACTTAGATTCCCAGGACTGCAAAAAACAATGCTTCTGTGTTGAAAATGCAGGTGAGTAAGAAATACCACCATTAGCACGGTAAGCTTTACAAAATACCCATAAAGAGAGCTTCTGTTTTTCTCCTCCTCTCTTACCCAATGCTGCATAATCCCATCCCACAGGCCTGGAAACTTTTCACGTTCTGACACGTTGATGTTATAACTGCAGCTTGAGGTACCAAATTAAATAGACACTGACATTAAAGCCAGTTGCTACTTTTAGAATAAAGTAAATACACTAGAGCTGCTAGGCTCTCTCAAACAGTGTGCACAAAGAAACTCACTGAAAATAAACCACTACTCACCAAAGAGATCATTAACACTGTCCACATGAAAAGTGTCTCTCCTCTTCACATACACCATGGCGTTGTACTCCTCCACCAGGGCTGAGTAGGAATACTGTGGAAACAGTCAAGATTAAGGTTTCTACAAAAGAGTCTTGAAGGTGAACATGAGTAGTCGGAGCAGACGATCAGAGGCACAGCAGTTTTTTTAAACAGACAGATTAAAACCATGATTTCTCTTTTTACTATCATACTATTGTAATGCAACTCGCTTTGAAAGGTTTCTGATTGAACTGTTTTGCATTGCAGGAAAACGAAGCACAACATTTCCTGATTCTTTCAAACTCAAATGAATTATTTTCTTCATAATCATTTAGATCACATGACCATAAGGAAATATGAATATCAAATACATTTACATTTATGGCATATGGCAGCCACCCTTATCCAGAGTGACTTACATTAATGACTGGTGGAGGGACATGCGTTCACTGAAATTTAGAGTGTTATAGGTACTCGAACACATGCATGCTTTGTTTAATTTTAAGACAAAGTTCATTCATTCATTTTCTTAATCCTAATTAGGGTTGCAGGGTGGCTGGCGCCCATCTAAGCCGACACTGGGTGAGGGCAGAGTACACCCTGGACAGCTCACCAGGCCATCACAGGACAGAAACACTTTTTGACAAAAATCAGGAATTGAAGACGAAGCTAAACTTATCTAATTAGATCTCGGTGTTAGACCTACTGAAAAGTACTTGTCTATGTAAATGTAATGATTGTTGTAATATTACTTTACTTTAGTACAATTTCCGTAAGTTCTCAAATGTCTTATAATAATAACATGAACAATATACAGCTCCCGTGAAAGATATTAACTTTCTAGGACCAAGTGCGCTCTCGTGGACTGCGGACAGAAAAAAAAAACACACACAATTTCCTGCAAAATGAAAATTACTGTGTCACAGTACCTTCTGCGTTGCGTTATACAACTGAACAATTGAGGGTTAAGGGCCTTGCTCAAGGGCCCAACATTGGCAGCTTGGTGGTACTGGTGCTTGAACCCCCAACCTTCAGATCAGTAATCCAGAGTCTTAACCACTAAACCACCATTGTCCATATTACTATATATTACTGTTAGCTCCCAAATAATAAAAAAGACTGTGATATAAAATGTGGGCTGTAATCACCCACCTCTGAATCACATAAGAGTTTTTGAGTTCAATGGATTAATATGAAAACTGAAATTTTCTTTCTAATAGTTTAACAAACAATAAAAAGTGGTGAGAAAATGTGTATGCATGTGTGCTACCTGGTGATGCTGACAGGTAATGTCAAAGAAAGAGGGGTTTGTGTCATCTTTCTCTACATAGGCATCCACCACCACAGTCCGTCCCTCAATCACCAAGATACACTCATACTCCAAATCCTGGTCCTACAACAAAACAAAACAAAAACTAAAAACTTTCGCTCCGGTGCATATGTAACTGAGAGTACAAATTACATTAAGTGGGAGGGTGTGTTTAAATTGGTTCACGTGCGTGTGTGTGTATACTTGAACAATGTGTTTATTAACACTCTCACTCACTCATTTGACAAACCAATTAGGGTAGCGGGCAGGCTGGAGCCTCTCTCAGCCAACCATCGCAGGGCAACAAACATACAAAACTATTCATACTCACACTCACCTAGGGGCAATTTGGAACAGCCAATTAGCCCAATGTGCATGTTTTTTGAGTACCCGGAGGAAACCTATGCAAGACCTGGAAGAACTGGCAAATTCAACATAGAAATGCCCTTGCCGAGCCCCAAGACTTGAACCCGGGACGGAGGCGGATGTGCTAACCACTATGCCATCATGCAACCGATGCTGAAATGTGGTTTTATACTCTACCTGATAGAGGTGCAGGTTGCGGGCCAACAGATTGATCTTCCTCTCTGTCTGTACAGGTAGCAGCAGTGAGCCCTGAACTTTCTCAACACAAGGACATGCAGATGAACCCCAATTTTCAACCAAGCCTTCATCCCCCTGCTTACACACACACACACACACACACACAATCCAATCACCAAATACTTTCTAAATGTAGGGTTTTGAAAAAAAGAGTTGTTACAATGCTGCACAGCTGAGAACAAATAAATAAAGCAAAAGGGTACCACACCAGCTGAACTGAACTGAAAGAATGGAAAGGGAAGAATCTCTGGGTTTTTATAAGCTGGTATTTCATGGGATCGAGAAGGAAGTGAACTTTCTGGAAGATATTTCCCCTTATGATGGACTCACCGGTAGGTCTGCCATCTCATTTTGATAGTCTGTCTCAGAATCCACATCCCAGATACGAAGATAGCTAGGGGAGGCGTGGTCTAATTCTCCATCACCTGACAGCACCGTTGCTGCCGAAAATGCAGTTGTGTCATTTTCAGCCATGTTCGCTTCCTCTACGGGAAGGTGCAGCACCTCTGCTTCAGTTTCATCCGTTTCCTTTTGTGACTGCTCAGGCACATCAGAGGGTAGGACAGTAGGTACTGTAAGCGATAATGACATGACAACTGTTTTAGAGTCTGTTCCCACCGTTTCGGGACTCTCGGATTGTGTTATGTGTTGAGTTTCAGTAGGAGGCTCAGTTAATGGAGGTGATTCTTCTACAATCTGCGGACTGCTTGGTAATGCTGGAGCATCAGTTACTGGTTCTACCAGTGGCGTGACTTCTTCAGGGAACAGCAACGCTCCGTTTTCAGATGGTAACACCGAAGGCAACTCCTCAGCCTTGGCTGCTGAGTTGATGAGTGGTGGCTCTGTTTCCATTCCGGTATCCAAACTAGAGATGGTGATAACAACGCTCTTAGCTTCACTAAGGGTTTCTGCCTCTGTCTCAGAGGCCAGCAGGAACTCCTCCGAGGTACGCTCCTTCAGAACAGGCAGCGTGGAGGTAGCAGGAGACATGGTCGTGATTTGGGACGGAGGGATTGGCAACATGGGCACGACAGGAGCAACGGTGGGTTCAGGAATTTTGGGCAATGTAGTTGGAGTTGGGGTGGTGGTTGGTGCGGTGGATGTAGTTGCCACGGTTGTAGTTGTAGCTATAGTTGTAGCTTGAGTAATTGGAGTGGTAGCTGTAGTGGGTGTAGTAGATGCAGTGGTTGCTATTGGAGGCTTGGCAGGTGGTGAGGTTGTATGGGGTTCATGTTTCAGGGTGACTGGCATAATCCTGAGAGATGTGCTTGGAGGAAGAGGGGAAGGTGTGGGGACTTTGAACTGAAAGTAGAGGGAGGCAAGGAGGGAGAAACAGAAAGCAATCAAAATAAATAGAATATAAATGGAATGCAAAGTAATCTCAACTCAAGTACAAAGCAGGTTGACAAGTTAAAATATGGATTGGATTGTCTTTTTAATATGCGCACATTAAAAAGAATCCTATTTGGTCAAAAATTCAGTCATGAGCAAGCCATATGTAAAATAATACTCAAGCAACATTAACAACAGATGCACTGAACTTAAATAACCAAACAAGTAAACTTTGTTAAATGACTAATAATACTGTTAACACAGACTCACGTTGTCATTGTAAATGATGACCCCTTGCTCACACTGTGCCTTGTGGGTACACACATGCTCGCGTACACACCAGTTACAACCCCAACGGCTCGACACACATCCATGACAACTGCAAAAAAAACAACAATAAAACTAAAATAAATAAATAAATAAATAGAGCATTATAACTGTGACATAAACTTAAATACAAGACAGCAAAAATACTTCACTTGGCGATCTTAATTAAATTCCTCTGTAATCAAAGAAAAATAAACCTGTTCATCAAAATATGCTTGGATCGGCTGAGCTTAGGTGAAAGACCACCTACAAGGTACCTTCTGAGGATTATCAGATCCACAGTGCATGTGTGTGTGTATAACTCACGGCATACTCCCTGAAAGGTGTTTGACAACTCTGCAATCATAGAAGGTGAATTCCTGAGAGGTCACAATGATATCATCAAACCGTAAGGATAGTGTGACTGTTAGAAAATCTAGACAAGGAGAAAAAAACCATGACAGATTATTTACATGTGGGGGTAAAAGAGACCGAGTTAAAAGAGAGAAAAAGAAAAAAGTAGAGTTAAGATATTTTTGGTCTAAATGTGTGAACAGGTTCTCTAAATATTTGTTAAAGCTTATTATGGACGAAAGGGAATTTAAAGTACAGGCTTCTCAATCCCAAATCACCACATTCTTCACAGAGTGAGAGAAAAAGTTTCCACATACAGTCAAAACAGATATAATAGGATCCATCTGAACTGAACGTCAGATGTAAACACATCTGAACAACCTGCATGTAACCCCGTGTGAGCGCACATACGGAACACCTACCTCACTGATACCAGTGCTGACTCATACGTGTGATACTACATCTAAATCTTGTACATCACAACCCGAGGTGAAGAAATAAAGAAACCACATGATCTTAGCACAGTACTGCAAAGTGCATACCATATACAAACACACGCACCTTCACACACACTATCTTATAGAATAAGATTTTTGGCAACTGACCGATAAAAAGACAATTCAACATAACAGTGCACATTTTAACTGTAAAAGAAAAAAAACAGCTGCATATAAACCTTCAAATTCATCCACATCCATAAAAACTATTAAAAAAAAAACAAACAAACAACAAAAACCCAGTAAAATCAACACTGACAACCAGCTGTTTATTCAGCACCCCCCCACCACACACACACACACACCTCTCTTTCTCTCACACACCACTCTCTCCCACACACTCTCTCTCTCTCTCTCTCTCTCTCTCTCTCGAACAGCCAGGCGATAACATCTCAAAATAAACTACCACTCAACAGGAATGCTTTCAATGCTTTCAAATTCCTGAATGTTAATTTTATCTCATGCTCTTAATCACACAATATAGCTCATGAAAACACACAATCATAAAACACCACCAACAATACCACAACCTCTCCACAAAAAAACAAACAAACAAACAAACAAACAAAAAACTTAACAAAAAATAAAAAATAAATAAATATAAAAAATAACCACCACAATACATGCCAAAACTGAGTGCACTGATGTTGTCAGCACAATTCCAACACAGCTATTATTAGAAACGAATAACTTCAAATCTCCAGCTTTACCCACTATGGAAACACATCCATGATACAAAACAACCAAGAGAATCCTGTAGGTACGGTCAGATTGGAAGGTCTGTCTCACCTTGGCCGGGTGAAACAGGAGGGATTCTCTGGGGGTCCGGTGAGGAGCAGGTGACCCCGCTCTCAATGATGGTGGCGGGAGAGGAAAGGTCTTGGAAGAAACAGGAATACAATTCCCCAATCTCAAGCCTCGGGAGATGAGGGATGGACAGAGTGATCTGATGAGTGACAATACAAGTGACAATAATTAAATTGTACAAGTTACAATGATTAAATCATATTACTGGGGTTTTTTTTTTTGCTTTCAGTGTGTCTAAACTGGTCTGAAGCAGTTTGCCCTGTCTCCACAGGCACAGTGGTGAAAAAACAGCAATGATGACATAGATTTAAGATTAAAAGAACCTAAATGTTCTAATTTAAAAAGCTCCTCAAAGGTTTTATATTTCCTTTATAATGAAATAGTGGCATCATGTGCCAAAAATGCACATAAAGCATTTCCTTTATATTGCAAACATTGCTTACATTCCATCTTTTCCTTTTGCTTCCTTTTGTCTCCCTCGACCTCCTCCCATTATTCTGTGAATTATGTGAGCTCTTATCCTCAGCTATTAAATCAAACCCTTGTTGTTATTCTTCCTCATTATACTGATATGCACTTCCTCAATAACCATCTATTGCTCACTGTGACAAAAATAACAAGCACATTTTTACACTGCCAAAATTCCAGGCCTAAATCACACTGAGCAGCATGCACATGGACGAAGACTCCCACATGTGCACAGTGATATCAGGAACTATTATAAGACAGATAGTACCCAGAAATAGAGAGGAGTGGTATGTGCGTGAAAAACGTACTGTCCTCTTCTCATCTCTACTGATGTGTGATGGTGTGATGCTTTGTACTGCCAGACACTGTAGCTCCATATCAAAACTCCACAGCCACTGATCAACCTGCTCCCCACGTGTACACTCACCACGCTGACCACACCTGAGAGAGAGAGAGAGAGATCATATAAAATTATGTAAATACAATGTAGTAGTGTGTGTTTGACTAAAGTCATTCTGGACACAGGAGTTATAAAAAGGTATTGTATTGACAAAGCTGTAACGTGTTATACATTTTATAACTATATACATGCTATCATGTCTGTGCTCTGCCCCTTAGCACCTCCACCTAACAGCAAGAAGGTCCTGGGTTCCAGTGCCAAGCTCAGGTGTTTGTGTGTTTGCATGTTCTCCCTGTGCTTGCGTGGGTTTCTTCTGGATACTCCAGTTTCCTCCCACAATCTAAAGACATGCACATGAGGCTAATTGGCTGTTCCAAATTGCCCGTAGGTGTGAGTGTGAATGGTTATGTGTGTGTTGACCCTACGAGCTGTTCAGGGTGTACCAGCCTTTGTCCAGTGTCAGCTGAGATAGGTTACAGCCTCCCCATGACCCTAATAGGATTAAGCAGTTTGGCAAATGAGTGAGTGTTCTGCCCCTAATTAAGCACAATTGTGGTATTTTCTCTTTTTTTGATTTACATTTATTTTTCCCTGATGCACCCCCCACCCACCCCTGTCCCCAAGGTATTAGATGTTGCTGAAATTTGAACTTACATCCTTCTGATCAGTTACCTGAAATCTGAGCCACCACTTTTCTGTATGCTTGTGATTTGCGAAAAAAAAGGGACAAATTCCATAGCAGTGACTTTATTTGTATATTAGTACAGTATTCCTCATCCTTATTGGAATTCCTTTCTACGCCACTGTACATAAAAACAGCAGGTGTGAATGTGACTCAACTTGAGACTGAACAAGTAATAACGGGACTGAACAGTTCCAGTGGAAACACTGATGCATAATTTTAACCATAACCATTTGTAATTGTTAACCCAGACCAATCAGCAGACGGCAGACTTACTATCAAATGATCCTGCATAAGAACTTCAGTAAAGAGTAACTCAGTTTGTGACTTCACTACCAGCATCACTGAGTAACAAACTCATAACCTTCACATAACACAAACATACTGTATATCCCAAAGACAACATGAATTAGAATGATCCTTGGAACAGAGCTAGTGACACCATTAGGGACTGTGTGTGTGTGTGTGTGTGTGTACAGTCTCACCTCCCATCCAGCACACACCAGCCGCAGTAAGGGTCTCGAGCTGAGAGACATGACTGACAGTCTAGATGCAGGTGACACTCCGCCACAGGCCTTTTCTCCAGCTATTTATCCCATCAACACAGAACACACACGCAGCGTTACAAAAATCCATTCAAACTCTATAACAGAAACCTGTATTTAATCAAAAGTACTCATTACACCTCTACATAGCATTTCCCTCTTTTGCACACTTGCATAGTCATAACATGCGCCGTCATTCACACACAAACATGCACTCAACAATGCTTTTATTTCCAGTTGAAATAACACTAGTGCAGATATCAACCAGTCTTGAAATGACTATATAATGACAAGCAGTTTCTTTGTAGAATTTGTCCTGACAACCTTTCCTGCACATCTGCAAAAGTAAGCGGGACATGTCATCACTAACTTAGTATAGTGTAGCAAAAGTTTATTCTGACATTCATTCATTCATTGAACTGCTTAATCCTACTACGGTCACGGGTAGGCTGGACTTATTTCAGCCAACTCAGGGCTGAAGGTGGGGTACACCTTGAACAGCTCGCCAGTCCATCACAGGTCCAACAAACACAACCATGTACACTAATACCTAGGGGCAATTTGAAACAGCCAATTAGCCTAATGTGCATGTCTTTGAACTGTGGTAGGAAACACAAGCACGGTCGTGTGGCCAAATGCACCGTCCAGTACGTTAATGGAAATTTTTGATCACTTTGACCTGTGTGACCTAGAAAAATAGGTCAAGGTGACCCAGTTTCTATAGGCTGGTAGGGTGTGCCATAGGGACCATTTAACATGAATATAAAATAAATCCATCAAGAACAGGCACTGCTAGAGTGCTAACATGAAGTGTCTGTGGTGTCTGTGGCAGTGGACAGCTTGCAAACACATAGTATCCACAACGCTTTGAAGGGGATACAAATATGTGGAAATTAGATTTTGGAGAAAAAAAATGTTTTGAGTCTGGGTAAAGTGCGCAATAATTCCTTGAAGTTTATTCATGGAATACATTTTATGGAGAGGATATAAACATCAATGTGTATACATTTAAATACTGACCCTGATGCATAAGAAAAAATTTTGACAGAGTGTTTTAATACCAGTTTAGCATTTGCTGCTTCTCTAAAACCTTGTTTCATAACTCCCACCTTGTTAAAAAAAGCTAAACTGGTGTCTATGAGCAAGAAAATACCTGAGATCAGAAAGGTTATTTCAGGACCAGGGTTCAGGAACCACTGTTAACTAACAATGCCCTGTTGCATGTTATTATTGATTCAGTGCTGAGGATGTATATACATTGGAGTCTCTCTCTCTCGCTCTTTAAATTTTTTTATTAATTTATTTATTTTCCCAGGAATCCTGTGGGTCATGAGACTCCTGTGGGATTCCCGCAGGATGGAAGTTAATTTCACTATTCATATGAGTGGCACAGGAAAGGAAAAAAAACATTTGAGCAGGCAAAACAGGAATAACAACAATACATCAGTTTTTATAAATAAATATGCAGCTCTAATAAGAATAAAGACTATTTTCTTTACTTTGAACACAGGAACAGGATGGAATGGAAGTTATTATTACAGGATAGGGATGGGACAGGTCATGTTTTTATTCAGTCATGAGATTAGGACAGCACAGGAGTAATTTTTTGGGAGTGGGATAAGACAGCTTATGTTCAACATGTCTGTAAACAAATTACCAATGGAAAGTTTACTTTAGACGTGTGAAATTTTACCATAGTGCTGGTCATGATGTACAAGTGCTCCTCTGATTGGTCAAGAATCAGCTCACTGCTGATTGCTGTGTTTGAGTGAATGGGAATAATGGCATATTCTTCCACTTCACCATGAGGACCCAAAAACACCTGTGCAAACAGATACACATAAAAGTTCATGATCAAGAGATCAGATAAAATACAGAAAGGTCTGAGTGATCAAATCAGGGATATAGTAATCTATACTTTAACTAACAGTGGGTTGTATTACACTCAATTCCAATCTAATGTCTAGTTTGAGATACATTTTATTTGTATAATTATTTGTACTTTTAACAATGGACATTGTCACGAAACATACTTACAGAAATACATACCCTGTCCAGCCACAAAAAAAAAAAAAATTTAAAAATGTAAAAAAAAAGGTCCAGTACTCTAATATTTTACTGGATCACCTGTAGCCCTAATTAAAGTGAGTAATCGGCATGTCACAGTTGCTTTAGTTGGGCAGGTCGGGGCTCAGCAACATTATGTTGGAATAAAATGACAATCAGCTGATGACCTGACTGTACTGAATGAGCAGGTTCTCATCAAGGGACTTTTATTTTCCCTGATGGCACGGATATAAAATTGAAGCTTGAACAGTAAAAGAGTGGTTCAGGGATCATGAGGAATCATTTTCACATACGTTTTGGCACCCCAGAGTCCCGACCTTAACCCTATTGAAATTCTTTTGGATGTGCTGGAGAAGACTTTATGGAGTGTTTTTTTTTTTTTAATTTAAGATGGAAATAAATGTTGTGATGTTGCTTAAGTTTGTCAAAACAACACCATGGTGATTACAAGCTGTAATTAAGACTAAAGGTGGTTCAACAAGGAATTTTTTGTCCAGGCAGAGTAAATAAAATGTAAATTCTATAAACATGAATTCATAAATGCACCAGATGCACCGTATGATTATAAATAACTCAATTTTATAACAAAAGGTGTAATAAAAACCAGGAAATTCATTAAAGTTTTAACATGAAGTCTATTCTGTTAGTTATCAACGGATTAAGATCAAGAACAACAGAATGAATGCATGACTGACTCAAGGTTTGCTTGTGCCAACACATTTTCTTGTCACATCTGGTACGTACCACTAACCCATTTTAATAGTGAACGGAGACAAAGAAATATTGTGTGCTGCATCTCTTAGCAAGGCCAGTAAGTGACATCTGTACTATATTCATGCTACAAAGAGGCTAGTCATAAACACACCACACTATTCTCAGTCAATATTCATTAACAGGCTGAAATATGAGAGAATTTACTAAAAGAGCTATAGCCACTGTGGGAAAGTGTCAGTACAGTCATGGACGTTACATTTTTGTACCATAGTTGCTTTTTTAAATCATTTTGAAGAATTCCTTCATATAGTGAGGAAAATCACACATCACTGTTTCCTTCTCCTATAACAATGCCCTTAGTGTCTCATGGTTACATTGCAACATGGTAAATCCTCAGTATATTGAAGCCCTGAGACAGAAAGCAATATTGGATAAGATCTGCAAAATGCACAGAAAACAATCACACTTTGCTAATCGGAACATAACAGAAAGCAGGAAGCATGGACGCCCTTGTTTCCACTACCATGATGTACTTTCTCCAGTCAAGCATGTTCAAAATTGCTTGAAAATAACTGTAGCTAAAAACACAGGACTAGGACTTAAAGAAGAACAACAAGAAAACACATGCATTCGGAAACTTGATAAAATAAATCACAGTTCATGATGAAGAGGGCATTTCACATCTAATGGGGGGGGGTTACCTTGTGTAAATTTCCCTTCGAATCTCCCAGAAAAGCAATGGTATGATCTGCTTTTACACTTATAGCAACCGCAGTAAGACGAGCAGATGGACTGTTCAATATTGGCTCGGCCTCCACTGGCACAAGGCTGGCCATTGGGCTTGGAGTGTGGTCTGAACCACATGGGTAACCTTCTAGAGTGGTCTGTGGACACACATGCAGACACAGACACAAATAACAACTTGAGAAATATTAAGAAATCCACAGAAATATGACTTAAGGTCCTGTACCTCTTAAACTCAACAATGTAAAATATTTTCAGCTTAATACTTAAAATACTGATAATATTTACAGCACTTACATAAGATCCAAAAAACAAATAATCCAGTGCACTAGAATTATCTGAAAACATTTTCTGTCCAATAAAAAAAAAAGAACATTCATGCCTCTTATTTTGTCATCATTTACACAGTCATCACTTATTTTCTCATTCCTGCATGTTTGCCAGTGCCCAAGCAGGAGGCTGGAGTCACAGCTATGGTGGGCATCTTGCCTTGACGTTTAAATGCTCTAAAAGAGATTTGTTTCTGCTTTTACAATCTAGCTGGCTCTGGCCGAACGTGATTTTGTGAGTCTGAAGCGAGAGAGAGCAGATAAACAGCAGGACTCAGCAGTGATCCTGTATTTCTATATAAGACTCGATGGTGATTTGGGCTAAAATATGTACAAACTGTAAAATTTATTAGCTGCTGTTCTTGTAAATATAAATATAAACTTATTTTCTCCTTTTTTTGTACTTTTGGATCATCAATGTTTTATTCACACAAAATCAAGATATTTTTGTTTATTAATTCAGTGGAGCTCTATTTAAATATCAGAGCCCAGGGGTCAACTTATGCAGAATGACCTTAATCAGGAATTTTTAACGATATGTAAGATCAATACTCACTACTTAGTCAGAATCAACCCCATCTGTCTTCACTCCTCTACCTACCAACCCACCCACTCTCTCTCCCACACACAGAAAAAGAAAAAGAGAGAGAGAGAGAGAGAGAGAGAAAGAGAGAGAGAGAGAGAGAGAGAGAGAGAGAGAGAGAGAGAGAGAGA
>JAQMYF010000006.1:20022086-20032132 GCA_030014195.1 Neosilurus mollespiculum
CAATTCAACAGTAAATAAATAAATAAATCAGATTATCAAGAGGAGTCTTATACCCATAAACCTCCCCTTGGAAAAGCTAATTTGTTCGGCACAACACTGCAACCAGACTGCCATTCTGCTTGCTATGATGCTGGACAGGACGGGTTAAAAAAAAAAAAAGGAGTAATTTGCTTATCCAATGTATCATCTCCTTTACTTAAGATTAACAACCTTTTTTCATAATCGTGGAAACCCTGCCAGTCTGATATACTATGTGCATGATTCCTGCCCCATTGGTCTTGTTGAAATTCCCATTTTTACCTACTAGGTGCAGTAAAAAATTTCTGAAAGCTGAGTGAGGAAATGAACATACTCAAGAAAACTGGTCAAATCAATTAAAACAACAGTTCACTTGTCAACTAGCATAAAAATTTTAAACTCTGGTCACTCAAAATAGACAGTTAGTATTTCAATGGAATTTAAAGTGTATAGGGTTGTGAATAAAGATTTAAGGGGAATTAGATCCAAATTTAATAAAAGACTGCATTCATTGTATGTGTTTGCACATCAAAACATGCTATTCTTACTACAATTGTTTTGGTAGAAAGGTAAAGGACAGGGTCCAAAAAAAAAACAAACAAAAAACCCCCAAAATGAGTAATAAATTCTCGCCATTGTACTGCAAAAAGTTACATGTGACTCACGTAGAAGAAGCTGTAAACACAGAAGTGTTCTGCATTAGAATGCACTGAAGTATATTCCATAGGTTCATATTTCATAGGTTCCGCTTGTCTGATGTATGTAAACGTAATGTATTATGTGCAGATGTACCTAGCTGTATTTTATTCATTATTCTACTAGTGTACATGTGACCTATCACAGCAAAGTGGGTATTAAGTAAGAAATTATTTATTTTTATTTATTGGTACTAATTTGTAGCTAAAATCCTAAGCTTGATACCACATTTTCAACATATTTGTGTAGTTTTGGAATAAATAACCAAAACCTGCTGGGAATTTTCAGCTTTTTAGCATGCAACTTTGGAGAAGATCACTTTTAAACTTCAGCAACGTATTTGATAATATCTGTCTTAATACACACTTTGCTGTGATGGCTCACATATCTGGTTTGTTAGTTTAAAGCCTGTATGCTATTATTTTTGTCGTTATCTTGCTTTACTGAAACTGACATGTCCTATTCTTGCAATTTTACACTCTAGCAAGAGTAAAACAGACTCCAAATGTCAACCTTTTCAAACAGGCTAGTGCAAACTACTAAATGGATTTTAGCAGATTGCAATTATAAAAATGTAAGTAAAAACCACTTGATGATGAAAATATGCATATTTTCACTGTACCAGGTGAGTTTGGCAAGTTTTCCTTTTATTTTCTTAGAATATATTGGTTTAGGCACTGCCTAAATGCGGGGCTCCCCACAACATCTTCGCAATTTATGTTCATTTATTATGTTATGCATTAACGGGTTTCAGTGACTCTGACAACCGTCTTCATGCAACTCAGCATCAACTCAACTATGCATGGACACGAGACAATCATGCAAGCATCATTCCATGAGTATGGCCAATGGGTTAATTCTATACAGTGACACAGGACAAGCATCCAATCCTTATGGTGCTTTGTGTAGCTCCGCTCTAAGGATTAACATTGGAGGAACAGCTAAGATATGATGCTATGAATTAGATGCCAAAAGCTATATTCTTTAAAGCAATGTATGTATCATGTACTCTTCTGTATTATATCATATCTTAATTATATCATTATATCATCTTATAAAATGTTTCTTAACTAAAATGTATGAGCAGGTTTTGTATGTATTATTCCCAGAATATGTTTCAAAATGCTTATACATGTATAAAGTCATTATAAAGATTAAAAATCTGCAAGATGTCATGTAAGAATCAGTCATACTCACGGGTGGCAAACTGGCGCAGTTTGATTTCACCTCATACTCTATATAGGCAACCTCCTGTCCATCTTGCCGGCCCACTTTGGTGTAACAGAAATCTCGAGTGGCGTCGAAACGTATGTCCAGTTCCTGCAGGGAGAACATGCATAAGGCTGAGTCGGTGCTAGGCTTGCTGGACGAGGAAGACCGTGTGGAGAAAACCCCCAGCAGGAGCTCTTCGTCTACGCCTCTACTTTCTCCCCGCCTGGGGAGACCCAGTCGAGCGGCCTGTAGTAGGTTATATGTTTTCCCGGCTGCTGAGCGGCAGCTCAGTGGAACTTCCACATACGAATAGTATGCCATGTCATTCAGACACACACGAGACATATATGTGCGATAGTCGCGCAAATCTTTTGACTTCAAATCCCGGCGGTAGAACAGAAAGTAGACATGGGAATTGTGCATGAAAGACGACACAAAGTGGTGGTCGTATTCTGAAAGCCGACCAACCACAGTTAACTTTGCCGTTTCTTCGTATGAGAAGATGGGTTCGGTGGCGAGATTGCGAGTGGAGATGGGCGGCTGGCTGCTGGTGTAACCACGACCCACATACAGCACTGGTTGTCTCTCTTCCTGTGAGGACACCACCAGCCCCACAGTGGAAACATCAGGCTCATTGGCTGCTACATACTGTGTGTCCACTGGCCTTTGAGCTGAAAAGAGCACAGTGCCCACGGCATCCAGGTCTCGCTTCTGACATGTTCCTTGGTGTACACTTCCACAGCTGATCAGCACCTTGTTGTAAGGGTCAATAAGCAGCAGTTTGTTGTGGTTGTTGGTTGGTCGTGCCAGTGGGCAGCTGGTTTCACTAATTGGAGGCAGGCACTCACGGCTGTCAATCACAGGTCCGGTCTCCACCTCCTCCTCCAGGTGCATGTCTGAGGATAGCCGAAAGAGGCGATCACGGGCACCCACATAAATGCGACCCAGTTCCGGATCAGGGTGAAGAGCCAGATGCTCGAACTGTGTGTCATTGCGTTGGAACACTGGGTAGTGCTGTAGTGTAGGGGGACTCAGAGAATCTGCACACAACACCAGGACGGGGAGAACAGCATGCAATACACGCACCATCCCAGGCAGCATGGCGACAACTCTGAAAGATAGCAAAGGCATGGAAACCAAAATGAGTGTGTGTGTGTGTGTGTGTGTGTGTGTGTGTGTGTATATATATATATATATCCAATGGAAGAATCATAGCCAGAAAACAAGAACCTCTTAGCATTCCAAATAAAACGATAAATGGTAAAGTGTAACTGACTAAAAATAGCCATGGAATGACTCCAGGCTGTTTTGACCAAATGGAGAAATAATTTGTAAGTGAACTTGTGTTTGAGAGTGAGAGAAAGAGAAAGAAAAGGGGGGCTGAGTAAACAGTTGGTTGTCACCTCACCATTTGTTTGTTAATTGTCTGTTAAATGGGCATGTCCCCTATTGCCAGTGAGACACACACAGGCACACTCACAAAGATAAATACACTATCATTCAATCAAAAAACATTCCACTGTAGTTTGGACACAACCTAAGAGAGAGACAAAGAACATTATAATCAAAGTACAAACATTGTGATGATGATGAAACATGAACTGATGTGTGACATGTTAACTGATTGAGCATCATCAGCATTATATACTGAAAACTATATGACTGATGCTGTTACTGAATCTTTACTGACACAGAAAATGAAGAATTACACTTTACATCAACTGCACCCCAACCACACACATACCAACTTTTTACTTCAGTCTTTTTGGGGACCTTCACTGAGAATGTGTTGTCTAGTCCTTTACCCCAACCTTACCCGTACTTTACATTCACCTAAAGCTAATTCTCTCCAGAACCCTAAAATGTCTTAACTCCCTTAAATCCCTTTGAAGAGGTGAGAACCAGCCAAAATGTTTTCACTTTCCAAAAACAGTCCCACAAAGTGGGAAATACCCCTCAGCCCATGTGCCTCATTATAAAAGGTAGGCCCAGTCCCAAGATGGACACAAAAATGGTGATCAGCGATGTCATTTTTGATTTAATGCATGGAACACAAATTCAAGGTGGCAGCTGGGGCGACCATATTGTATATCCACCTATGACGAAAATGGATAGGCTTGTATAGTTACACAGTCCCAACATCCACACCAAAAATGGTGAGGATTGGCACGTTATTGTGCGGAATGCAACCGTGGACAGACGGACATCACACGTGGCAATATTAAAATGTCCCCACTCTGTTAGTTAAAAATGTACTCATGTACATTTCCTCAGAATGTAGGAAGTACAAACTCTTGCACACACAAGCAATCTGTTCACTCATTTTCTTGGTCACATACATTCAGCATCTCTTAAGTCTGTATATACACACATACACTTTTCTTCTCCTTTTCTCTTTCCTGTTCACTCAATTTCTTTTAAGTCCACACACTACAATGCTTTGCATACCTCAGCACTGTTTAATTATTTTCCATATAGATGAAAAAGGGTGTGTGCATGAGATCACAGACTCTTTTCAAACTCAGACTCTGTTCTTTGAGGGTGTCTTTACATATAAACAACTCAGATTTTCTGCAGTTGTTTGCAGGCAATAAATTTTTGCTGTATAATTTAAGATGTTAAACTGTGTGCATGCATGTGAAAGAATTCTGTCAACCAGCAGAAGAAAAAACTTCAAGCGCCTGCTTGCCACCGTTATCAGCCTCTTGATGGCTGGAAGTCATATCTCACTTAAAATCTATTACTTCCTCTACAGCAATGTGTTTTGTTTTTGGGTTTTTTTTGCTGGAGATAAACTAGCCGACTTTATTTTTAGTTCCTAACAGCTCTTTAGAGTCCAAGCCTCTGCCAAAGCTTTTTGATTGATAGCCTTTTATTTGGAAATGAAGACTGTTATCAACATAAGGCACGCCACACTACTCACAACAAACAGAAATTAAAGCTTTACTTTGGGTTTTATAAGAGAAGTGACATAATCAAGCAACGATAGTGTAGACAGTGTGTGTTCACAGCCTGGCACTAGGGGGAGGGGTGGTGGGTGTACGACCACAAAATGAGCGAAGGAGTGGGTGAGAAAGACTGTAATATACACTGGAATGTGAGATCCAACCCTAGCAGCTGGAATGTGACGCGTCTCACTGACAAAAGTTCCAGAGCAATGGGAAATACCGGCTCCTTTTTGTGTTGGCTCTTTTCTGAAGGGTTGCTCATAACTCAAACACGAGTCAAGCCTCATTTGGCAGCCGTGTTGTACAGTTGTCACTTTCAATGACTGTGATAATCCGGCATTCAGTTGCATGATGTCAAGTACAAGGGCAACAGCAGTCAGCCACTGTCAGACCAGCATCCTGCATGTAAAATGTACTTAAGTTTGGGACAGGAAAACGAACAGAGATATTAAGCAAGGACTCAGCAAGAGGTTGGTCTCAGGTATGACAGGAAACCATGTGTGATTATTAAAATCCACAATTCTGGGCTGACCAATTAATTACTGGCCAAACAAAGCTGTTCATTTAAAAAACCTGCTGCATTACCAGCAAACAATTCCAGATCGGAGAAATTCAATACCTGTTTAAATTTACATCTTTTAGACTCTTCCCAGTGACAACAGTCCGACAGCCAACTTATTACTCTGTTGGTGGTAGAATTATACAGCATAAAAATACACACTAGAAAATCATCATCTTCCACTTGATCTAAGGTCGGGTCGAGGGGGCAGTAGCCTAAGCAGTGAGGTCCAACTTGGAAGAAACCCCATGGTTGACCGAGAACACGGCGGAGGAACTATGTTTCTCGGCTGGTCTGGGGACCACAAGAGAGCTGGAGGAAGTGGCTGGGGAGAGTGACATCTGGACACTAGAATATATTTAAGTTTTTTTCAACCCAAGCCTGATCAACGGTCTGTACAATTATCACAGGCAATCATTTCAGCACACAAGAAACAAAGAGAAAATGCAATGACTCAAAGCTCATTCAGTGTAAAGTCTTCTACAGTTTCAGCAATCCTATAAGACATTTACAGATCACACAGTGCAACATGAATTTAATAAACTTGGGTATGATAGGTCTGTACACTGTATGATGGCATGTACAAAGGTATGTAGACTGTACGGTGATACCTACTGAATCGTAAGCTACAACAAAAATAATAAAAAACAAAATAGTATCAGCCTGTCAAAAAGAGCTCTGCTGCTACAACTCCAAGATTTTCTTCTTTACCGTTATCCCACATGCCAACCCGGCTACCGGGGTCACACAAATGTGCTCTGTATGCCAGTCCCAAGCCTGGGTTAATGAGAAAGATTGCGTCAGAAATGGCATCCAGCGTAAAACCTGTACCAAATCAAACATACGGTCTTTTAAAGATCATCCGCTGTGGTGACTCCTAATAGGAACAGCCAGAAGAAACAGAAATAGAAGAAGAACTATTTAAAAAGGAGTTAAAGACTTTCCATTTAAACAGAGACATTGGCTTTGTTTTTAATGTTTTTTTCTGTTTTTAATCTGCCTTTTTGTATTTAATGTTATGTATTTTACTTGCATTGAACTGTAAAGCACCCTGTGTTTTTTTCTGTGAAAGGTGCTATATAAATAAAATTTACTTACTTAATTTATTTAAAAAGAAGCCACAGCATACCAATATTCCTGTGTTTTGCTGCAATGCAATTTGGGCTTTGCGCACTATGTCATGTTGTTTCATACATCATTTCATGTTACATTTTTATTGGCTAGACAGCATACACACTGACATGGTCATCTTAAATTTCTACACTGACAGAAAAAACTCGCAGGCTATCTTTGGCTGCAAGACAGTGACAACAGCCATCTTCGAACCCCTCTTGCAGTACAACACATGACCACTGTTTAGGGGCCATGATCACAGAAATCGCCACGACTGTTTCACTTTCATCTGGGACATCCCAAAATCATATGGTGTACACTGGGTTTAAGGTCAGTCATTGGGCATTATCAATAAACACAGTCAGTGACTGCAAAGCATGGGTTTGTAGGATGCTTTTAATAAATTAAACCAGTAACATATATACACAAATGGGATCAGTTAATTTCAAGGAGAAGAGTTCATGATAATATTATACCAACGCTGTTGTATATTATATTACCAAGCCATATATAAAGCGTTGGAAATGTGACTAAAACTCTTTAACAGAAGCTTAGCTTTCCTTCAAACATATTTTTTGTTTGATATAAAAGCAAAGGGTGGAGGTTGCTATTCTCTTTGTTCAGGAGGTTCTTTCATTCATTGATGAAAACACTTTCCCTTGAGTCTCAGTAGGTGTGTACGCCTGCATGCACTTGTCATGAGAGCGTTGTATCTTTTTCCTTTCTAAGTAAAAAAATAATTATATTATTTCTTTGTTCAAACCTCTCCCATGCATACAAAGGAGTGACTCTGGAACATTAACTCATTCTAGCTCAGAGAAACAAGGAACTCCTTTAGAAACCAAACAGCCAGAAGCAAGCTGAGAAGTCAGGTTCAATTTAACTCTGAATTTAACTTGAAGGAAAGCTTTCTAACAAGCTGAAATTTGTTGGTACACTGTATAAAGGAAGTTTACCCAACCTATATTGAATGTACCAAAGGGTTAATCATTAAAAAGGCAAAATTAAGTTCATGTGTTTGTGTTTTGTTAAGCAGTAGCTGATGCTAGTGTGTGTGTTTGTTAGGGGGGTGCTCATTACAGAATTTAGCCGGAATGCTTTGCTGTGTTTCCACCCACATACTCCCTCATTATAACACTATTTGGAGGAATGAAACAATCACACACACACACATAGTGTGTGTAAAACCCATGTTTGTGTGGCTACCGTATACAAAGCAATTAAAACCAGAATATACAAGGTTTCTGAAGAAGCAGGAGCAGATGTGTAAAATTAAACATGGCAGAGAACAAGCTCAAGGTCACACATTCGCACAGGCCACAATCACACTAACAAGCCAATAGTCAATAACACCGATAACTCTTCAAAAGTGTACTCATTAGGGAACACAGGCATGTTTGGAAACGTAGCTCATTTATTGCAGCATTCTGGTGAAGTTTCTAGAACTGTAACAATGTAATGCTACATCTTCATCAGTAATTCATATATTATTTCTGCTTGTATGTTGCCTGTGTTCTGTATTCTGGTTCAGAATTACAACAATTTCAGGACCTGTTAGACAAAAGCCTGTTTAAATGCCTGTGTGAGTTCATTTGTAGCCAACTTCAAAATATGCATTCCATTATGGCTGATAAAGAAAGGATGGTAATTTAGAGAAAGAAAAGAGAAAGAGAAAGAGAGGGAGAGAGCTCCCTCTCTCCCTCTTTTCTCTCTCCATCACTCTCCTTTCTTTCTCAAAATCACTGTCCTTTCTTTGATTATCAGCCATAATGGAATGCATATTATGAAGTTGGCTACAAATGAAGAGACAGAGAGAGGGAGAAAGAAAGAGGGAGGGAGAGAGGGATGGAGATAGAGGAATGGGGGAGGGGGAGGGAGAGAGCACAAGAGAGAGAGGGGTGGAGAGGGGGGGATGGAAAGATTTGGAAAGAGAATGAGGGAGGGAAAGAGAACGAGAGAGGGAGGATGGAGGGAGGGAGAGGGATAGAGAGAGAGGGAGGGTGACAGAGAGAGAGGGAGGGAAGAGGAGGAAGAGAGAGGGAGAGAGAAGAAGAGAGGGAGGGAAGGGGAGGAGGGGGGAGAGAGAGGGAGAGAAAGAGAGAGGGATGGAGGGAGAGAGAGCAAGAGTGAAAGAAAACGAGAGAGAGATGGAAGGAGAGAGAAGGGGAAAGGAAGAGAGGAAGGGAGAGGGGGGAGAGAGGGAGAGAGAAAAAATAAGTAAAGAAATAGCAGTCATTTAGCCTTTCTTTATATTCAGCATCAATGAAAATTCTGAGTGCTGTTGAACTTTGCTTGTGTGGAAATGAGTCTGGTTGACTGCAGTTAGATCTCACAGTGAGATTGTTTTTGATCAAACGTGGGAGTCTGTGAGAAAGAAACCAGACACAACACAACAAAAGCAGAACAGACAAGACAGAACTGACAATACTGATATGAAAGTTTCAGAACAAAATGCTGATGTTTAATGAGCTAAACATTGCACCTCATAATTTACACCGCAGACAAAAGCATTCACCTGCAAAAATCAAAGCTCCAGCCGATCTCAAGGGATTAAAAGCCAGCCTAGCTATGTCCTGTCTAGCTATAATTGGTCTGTGTACGGTCAGGATGATAGGGGGATGTACCAAGGGTCTAATTAAACGAGAGGAACTTGTTTTCATCTCAGGTCAGACTGGACAAGCCATAATACCCAACTGTTAAAGGATCAGTGTTGGAAAGAGGCTGAAAAGAATATTTAAAAAATGAACAGGTTAAGTCCTGTTTTTCTCTTAGTCTCACAGGTACAACCCAAAAACAACCACGTGATTATCTGTTCAATGAAAAGTTAACATAACAAGGTCCTCTGGCGAGAAAACGCTTACAGTAAAATTAAATGTAATGGTTTCCTCAACCATGAACTGAAGCTGAGTAACACTATAGTTCATGCTACACTGTCACAGAAATCACAGACATGATGGTAATCACAGAAGTTTTTAGAATTTGGACATCAGACATGAATAAGATAATGGGCTGCACAGAAAGTTTAAAAAGAAGCTAATGTTCTGTTGCACATTTAGAGTGAAGGGTGATCATATTTTTGGTGCGTTTTGTTCCAAGCAAAATATCTCTCTATTTATGAGAGATCTGCTCACACTTAACCATGTGCACTACACATCTCACAAGGACACAAACAGCACCGCACAATTAAAACCATTAACACTGTGATTCCTTTAATGCTGGCTACTGGACTCCAACAAACAAACAAGTGTAATTATTGTGATTACTTAATGTGGGAGTGTAACATTTATACATCTGACATTTCAAAGATAAATGGAAATAAAAGGTTAAAGATAATCAAATTTGCGTGTCCTAAGGATCCTGGGAGCTATGTTGTCGGGGGCATAATGCCCCTGGTATGGTCACCCAAGGCAAACAGGTCCTAGATGAAGGTCCAGACTAAGCGCGGTTCACAAGACCTCAATGAGCAAAATGACATCAAGGACACAGTTTCCCTTGCCCGG
>JAQMYF010000006.1:20054530-20084184 GCA_030014195.1 Neosilurus mollespiculum
TATAGGCCCAAGTCTAAATATACACTGTACCTCTTACAGCTTAAGAAGACAGTAAAATATTACATAATTCAAATATCAGGCATTTATAAAAAGATCCACCTTGACCACTTTTCTTAGTATCATGCTTATGGAGCGGTCCACATAATAGACATGGTTGTAATGTTGTGGGACTAGTAATATGGCGGCCAACCTGGGTTGGCTGGCTTTATAGGGCCATAGGCCGAGCACTTAATCCAGTTATTTTTAGATCAGTGCTTTCAACCTACTCTTCTTCTGTTTCACTCCGTAGACACCAGGCTTGTATATTTTCTGTGTGATCAATGCCATAGATTTAACAACTGAACATGGATATGGATATACAATATACTTCACTTAAAAAAGTTAACAGGTGCTACTACGGTTACTGCTGATGCAGTGAGCAGCCATGATGTTCTGAGGTCCCATGCTGAACTCAGAATTGAGAAACCCATATTGAGTACCCAAATAGGAATTCCAGGTTCAGGGGACATTTTATTTGTTCTTTTCTACTTGGTACAAATTGGTTACAGTATAATTCTCACAATGTCACACCCCACTCACTGATTAGTCCTTTTCTGCCTTTCTCAGTGATGACATCATTCTTCTTCTACAGACTGGGCTCACAAAACCACTCCAAACACTGAACCCCAAGAGCAATCAAAACACACTGCTTAGATGGAAAAATCTCTGAATCTGAAGCCTTTCTTTCTCTTTGTTTCTTTCTACAAACAATAACCTCTGTGCTCTGTGGCAAACAATAGCACCAATCCCCATGCAAAAAGCCTCTTCTTTCAATCAAGAGCACAATTCAAATTCAGTCCAAAACAAGTGAGGTGATGGACAGCAGAGCAAATCTGATGAGAGCATGAAAGATCCCCAAAGCATGCAAAATGATGACCAACCAAAAAAAATGATCTAAATAGTTTAGAAATACTGAAGCTCTCGAAGTTTGCCTATTTTAAAAAGCACACTCAAAAGAAGCACTTGTTACTGCTTGTGTGAGGTTCTAGCATTTCACCTACCAGTATAATCAGATTATCATCTTAAACCTTACGGTAGAGAAACCTCAACAGGCACCAACATTTCGCCTGTTTTTTGCACATTTCACGTCTCCACAAAAGGAATAATCTTTTTCAGCTGACAGAAAAACTGAGAATTGAAAGTGGATTGGCATTGTACAGACGCTCTTGTGAAATAAAAAATCCACTGACTGGAATCGGAATGGTTGGTTCTCCACTAATCTTTTTGAATATTTTTTTTCCCTTACACTTTATTCTGTTGGTGAAAAGTTTTAGAACACCATTTTTTCCTGTCTTTACTGAAATTTATGCTGCTTAGTCTCGTACAACTAAAAATTCTTTCATGTAATATTACTTACTCTTTTTTAGTAGTATTTTAAAAATGCAGACATGTTACATCATTATTTCAAAAGGCATTTTTACTCTACAGTATTTCTTTGTGTACACTTGAGACTTTATACAGTAGTGCGTGCATGTGTGTGTATACACATTAATTTCAGATTTTAGATTTATCATCCCTTGTGTAGCTCAGAACACAAATGTGATATTAAAGTGTCCACCACCCACAACTTCCATATAAACACACAATACACTTCAAAGAGATCATAAAATTGAGGAACATGAAACTGAAATTTATGTAGCTTAGTCTCGTACAACTAAAAAGTTGGCGGTTAAAAAGAAGTGGTGGATTTGTGTGACACATTCACTCTCTCACTGACTTATTGCCACATCGCTTATTCCTATTAGGGTTGCGAGGAAGCTTGAACCTACCTCTGCCGACAGTTGGCAAAGGTAAGGTACACCCTGAACAACTCGGCAGACCAGGGCAAACACACACACCTAAGGGCAATTTGGAACAGCCAATTGTCTTAATGTCTTTGGACTGTGGGAGGAAACCGGAGTATCCAGAAGAAACCCACGCAAGTACGAGGAGAACATGCTCCTCACAGAAACGTCCCAGGACCCTCTTGCTGTGAGGTGTACATGCTAACCATTACACCACCGTGCCACCCTTGTGAAAGACATCATTATCTAAATTTTTGACTCATTTGGCTCCTTTTGCAGATATTCTAGCTAAACACACACGTGGCATTCTTTCGACAATGGAAATAAAATATTGTTCTGAAGGGTTTTCCCAACACTGGTGGCAAAGTTCCCATAAATGTGTTGCGCTTGTTGGTTGCTTTGCCTTCACCCTTCTGTTCACTTCATCTCGAACCAGCTCGATGGGGATTAAGTCTGGAGACTGTGCTGCTATTCCATGATTTGAAGCCTATTGTCTTGTCGTTTTCTTCAAAGGTAGTTCTGATATACCGCTTACATTTGTTCCTTTTCATTTCATTCACTGGACTTGAGCTGCTTATATTTCAGTAAAACTGAAAAAATGGGTGTGTTCTAAAACATTTCACTGGTAGTGTATGCCCAAACTAGCCCGTGATCACATTGCTAAAAATCAGTGACAAAGCCGCAGTGTCCAGTTAAGTTGTTCCTGTGTCTAAGTGGACACAGTATGCTATACTTATCCCATAAAAACTCTTGGCTTTGCTGCTTTTCCCTCTCTCTTATGCCCACACTGCATTTTTGTCCCAAGTTTAACTCTGGAGTATCCTGTGTGTATAGGAGCCCACCACAACGTCTGGCTCAGTGCATCTCTGACTGATACCATTATAATTGCGTCCTTATTGCAGTTACAGTCTTTAGCTTACCAAGGACATCAACATGCAGTTGTAGACATTGTATCTACCAAAGACGATGCACACTGGTTAATAAGGTTTGTGTGTTCTTTGAAGAGTTACAGCAGCACCTGCACACACATACACACTCACATAAAGCCTGCTGAATAACTCCTTGATAATTACTGGCTAACTAAGTTCCAAAACTAGAAAAATAACCATAAACTAAGATTCACAACTTCCTAAATGATCATGATTAATCAGTTACATCGAGTTCATTAAAAAGCTGAATAACTTAAAAGTAAATAAAGTCAAATTACTTTTGTAACATGTACAGTACTTTTTATAGGACTAACTTTATTATAGACTTTTATTTTATGACTAAAAAAAAGCCATCAAAATCAGCCATTAGCCATCCAGGACAAAATATATGGTAAATGTTACAGAAAAATGTTACTATGGCAGTAAAGAAATCAGGATATACCATAAGAGACCACTTTTCAGACCCCCCAAAAACACCATAAACAGGCTGCTGGGTTTTTCATTCAAAATAAGCAAAGTGTGATGGTCAAAATCTCCAGAAGAACTGACATTAAAACATACCAGCTTTTTTCTTACAGAACAACAAAAATTTAAAACTTTTTTTAAATTTTTTTTTTTTAAGTAAAAGGCTGTCACAGCACATACTGACTGTTTCCATCATTTATCCACCCATCAACACCTCTAATACTGTAGCAGGTAAGCCGGGGTCAATCCCAACAGACTTCGGGTGAGAGGTGGGATATACCCTGAGCAAGAGGCCAGTCTACTGCAAAGGGAACAGAGACACAATCAACCATTCACACTCATATTCACATTTATGGGCAACTCAATGTAGTCAGTTGAGCTGAAGTTCATGTCTGTGGGATGAAACCCAAGAAAACCCACACAAGCAAGGTGAGAACATGCAAACTCCACACAAAAAGTCAATTTGCTGTGATTCAAACTCAGAACCTTCCCGCTGTGAGGTGGCAATGCTAACTACTGAGCCACCGTGCTGACCTGACTTTGTTTCATTTATCCCTATCTACTGTTTTTTTAGTATTTTAAAAATGCAAACATGTATCATTATTTTAAAGGCATTTTTACTCTACAGTTTTTTTGTGTACACTTCAGACTTATAATCAGTCATGTGTGTGTGTGTGTGTGTGTGCATACATTATTCATTTCAGATTTTCGATTTATCATCCCTTATGTAGCTCGAAAAAAAACAAATGTGATATGAAAGTGTCCACTATATGCGTATGTGTGTGTGAGGTGTGTGTGTGTGTGTGTGAGAGAGAGAGAGAGAGAGACCCAGGGTGTGGCAAGGAGAAATTGCACACACTAATTAAACTAGTCTGATAATGATAGTTTTGTCCTTAGATACTGTCCTATTAAAGACATTAAAGATCATAAAAACTCATTAGCAATGCACGACTGAATGACTGCCAGTGTGTGTGTGTGTCTATACATGCAAGTGTGTGAGCAACAAAAAAAGAATGAGAAAGAACAAAAGAAAGTGAACAAACATGTCACTGCTGGTTATCGTCTAAAACAAACACTTTCGCTCAGAATCAAGCTTCATCCTATCAGTCCAGAAAATCAACACAGCCCTTCAATTCACTTCAATTTGTCTTAAAACAACACCACATTCATTAACATTCACAACATGCACACATTATACAGTAACACAGACATATAATGCCTCTTCTCCTTTAGTGATTTTAATCACTTTACCAGCCAATAAACCTCTGGCTAAGCATTCTGGCTAAGACAGCAGCTTGACCAACCACCCTGCCCAAAAACCCCGCTGGGCCAAAACTTTTTATTTCATTACAAAGTCCAAAAAGGAACATAAAAAGCAGGAGAAGGGGCATGAAGAAATTTTCTGTTGGAATGAACAAAAACAAAGCAGGATGCATGCAGCACGATGACAGTGTTCGCTCTGATTTCACAACTCATCGGTGCTCATGGGAAGCACTAGAACGCAACTTCAAGCCTGGGCTCCAAATCAAGCAGAATCGCATCAACTCACCAACACTGCTGCAAACATGGGCCTTCTGTTCTGCATCAGGGATGCAGTAAACACTGATTTAGTCATGGCCTTGTTTTGGAGGGTCTGGTAGTTTATCATCTTTAAACACAGGGGCATTGTGTACGGCAGGAGTCGCTATCAACAGCAAACATCAGGAGGGATTTTATCTAATTTTGCAGCAAAAAAACAGACTAGCAACCAGATCATCCCTTTAGTCTGGTGATGAAAATGACAACTAACTTACTTAACTAAGACATTCACCTCTTAATGACTTGTCAGAATAGTCAAAAGTGGCTGCTCTTTCTTTGTAATGCAATCTTATGAGCTTTAATGCTTTGAGAACAGTATGTTAGTATTTTAAACTAAAAGCGGAGCTCCCGATCAGAGCCCTGTAAGCATGGAACATGACGTCAGTGGTTCTCCCATCTCTGTGCCTCATACATCACCACTCAGACAAAATAAAAAATACCTGTGTGACCACGTGAAACCCCTCGGCCGATGGTGTGTCTTAATCTTGTGTGCTTAATCTTGCTACTGAAGTAATACAAATACATATACAAGAGGAGCACATAGAGAGTGCACACTGTTGAAGGAGCACATCTGGATGAAACACAAAGCAAACATGACAGGAGCACAAAGTGAGTGCACATTGCTAATGCAGTACACAATCTTGTTACTGCAATTACACAATGCTAACACAATTAATAAAAGTGCTATTAATAAAAGTGCTATAATTACTGTATAGTTACTAATAATTAACCCATGTAGCTCATTTTAAATAGGTGTCAGGAGGCTGCAAAGATACATTCGGTAACCAAATTTCAGAATTGGTCGATTATTAGAGGCTGTAGTGCTACCAGGAATGAGACACAGACAGACAGACAGACAGCCAGCCTCCGAAGGTAACGGCAATAACCGTTCGGCCAAGTATGGCCAAGGGTTAAAAACATTCAGTCTAACTCAGGCATGCAGACAAACCTTTGTTGAGCAAAACATGAACATGAGCAAAACAGAACATGAACTTGTTAAAAGAATTTACGTTAATAAACTCGTTAAACGGAATTAAACTAACAAGACAGGTGGTACAAATGAACATATGTTCACCCTTACCAAAATCCTCTGCTCCAAATAGCAAGTTGCTGGTTTTAATACTAGTAATATTCCAAAAACAACTGACAACACTTCGTTAACATCAGAGGCAACAGATCTTAAATTGTAACATGAAATTTGAGATATTTTGAAAAAGTAAAATCTATATTTTAAATTCTTTCAACCAGTCCATTCCGTTTTCATATGGTTATTCCGTGGTACTGGACACGAACTGGCCGCCGTCATCTTGAGGGCAGACATAAAGTTGGGGGGGAGATATTTTGTTCAAAGTCTTGTAGAAGAAGACAAGCTGTGAAGAAGAGTCACAAAGAGATCAGTAATCATGCACTTGTGGAGGTGTTGCTGTACTTATGCCTGCATGTAAACAAAAAAACAAAGAATTTGATTCGATGAAAGGTGACCTGGGCCTTTAAAAAAAATGTACTTTGTACTTGTTCTACTTGATTTTGTATTTAAAAAATGTTTTTTTAAAAAACCTTTATTGTATTTAGGACACATTTTGATGAAATAAACCAGTGTTTAAGGGAACACCCCCCCACCCCCACCCCAAAAAAATAAAATAAAATAAAAAATACTGAGTAGAGATGTATAGCGGAAAATGAAAGCCAATTCATTTTATTCTAATCTCACTGTATATTATATGAAAAAGTTTTACATCAGCTCAGTCTCTCATCATCCCTCCTTTATTTCGGTGAGCCGAGGACAGAGGAGAGTGTTCTGGTCCAGTCTGTTATCTGGGTCATGCTGCTGTATTGATTGACCACTAAAACACAGGGATCAATAAGCACAGAGTTATTCACCCTGGTTTGAATTACAAAATCAGTTTAGTCGTAACTAGGCGGGGCATCTGGAAATAAGGGAAAATGTAAGGAAATTCCAGGTTCCCAAAACAACCTTTACATCCTGCTCCAGAACAGGTAGCTTTCTATGATCCAGGAACTGCTGTTAGAGGCCGCATGCTGAAGGCAGACTGACTGGACAAATGCAACCTTCACAGAATGCCTAATAATATCAAATATCCTCTTTCATTTTGATTACACCTGCAGCAAAATCAGCTGAGATGCACATCTAGGTTTAAAAAGGGCAGCCATCCAAAATGCATGCTAAAAAAATTGTCATCCATAGTATTTTAAATTCATTATAAAATCAGTGTCAGTGTAAAGCATGTTTAGATTCAGAGATTACGGACTTCTTTTACATAACTGTCCTGGCTCGGGTCACTGAATGCTGAATATAAAACAGGAACAAGTTTAGGTTTTTAGGGATGGTAATAATGGAGGTTGTGCTGGAGCCTGTGGTGTCTCACCGTTATGGTCTCACAAAGCTGGTTGATACATGAGCACCATAGCTAGGATTACCGTGGCCATTCAGGTGGACTTTGGAGGTGGTGTGTCACAAAAATACGGGCGAGAGGAAATGTGCACTCGCCTGAGAAAAGTGAACATCTGCACTGCATACCTCGTAGCCATGGTTACCAGCAGCAACGGCAATGCAAAGTGGCAGTAGCTGTTCTTTTTTCATCTCAAGGGAAATCGACGGTAACATCCTTACCGGCCATGTATGCCTCACGGATCCCTTCCAGCTATATGAGATTGAGGTTTAACACATCCATTAGGGTTATCTTTGGGCATGAACGCACTCTCATTCGTTTTCCCAAACAGATTAATTCTACTATTAATGTTTCGTGGAGGCCGGAGCCTATCTGAGCTGACACTGGGTGAAGGTATGGAAAACACCCTGATCAGCTTGCCAGACCATCACAGAGAAACATACACAACCATGCACTCGCATCCAAACCTAGGGGCAATTTAGAACACCCAATTAGCCTAATGTTCATAAATTTGGACTGTGGGAGGAAACCCACACAAGCACCAAGAGAACATGCATTTAGGCATGCATCCAAACCTAGACTTTAACCATGATTGTATTTCCCAATTACATACGTTTTCAAACAACATCTCTAATATTTACACAGTTAGATATCAAAAGTATTCTAAATCTACATGCTACACTGGTAACCCCTCCATCAAACTGATGAACAGAAATACAGTGCACCGCTCCAGCTCAGCACATAGATGCTTCTGTATTTCATCCACCACAAACAGAAACAGATTGAGTATATTTCAGTTTTATTAGAAAAAAATGACAAATCCAGCAATCCTCATATAAACAGAGGGCGCTTGCTTCAAAGAAATATTACTCTGTGCAGAAAATGTCGAGAGTGCAACAGAAAAACAATATCATAGCCAGCAGCCTGTGTGTATGCGAAGGATAAGTGTGTGTTTTTATATTTGGAAGCCACTGCTTAACGTTTCTGGGTTAACCTCCGAACTGGAGGAATGTGCCAAAGCCACACACTGACCATGCATGCCTGCACATATCAAAGAATTAACAAGACACAGCGGATATGAAAGAGAAGAAAAGCACTTTGCTTTATACATGTGTTGGAGAGATAGAGCATTGGGGAGGGCTAAAAAGAAGAAAAGGAGAGTAGACAGAGAGCAAAACTGGCAAGAGAGAGAAGAATTATTTTTGCTACTTGCAGTTTGCTCTTTACCTACCGTGCAACCGGTGTAGTTTTTGTTGTAATTCTTACAGCTGGTTCAGATTAAGTCATGAGTCTTTGCTTGAACCATTCACAAGCTCAAAAATGAGCAGTTCACGCCCTCATTTGCTGAACTGCTTAATCCAGGGAAGGCAGGGTACACCTACAACGGCTCAGCAGACCACCGAAGGGCCAATACCCAATCATTCACGAGGAGCAAACAAGCTCCTGTACCACCAAGCTGCCACCATTGGGCCATTGAGCAAGTCCCTTTATCCTCTATTGCTCAGCTGTTAAAAAAAAATGTAAGTACTGTGGTGCTTGAAAGTTTGTGAACCCTTAAGAATTCCATACATTTCTGAATAAACATGACCTAAAACATCAGATTTTCACACAAGTCCTAAAAGAAAATAAAGAAAACCTAGTTAAATAAATCAGACGAAAATATTTTACTTGGTCATTTGTTTATTGAGGAAAATGATCCAATATTACATATCTGTGAGTGCCAAAAGTATGTGAACCTCTAGGATTAGCAGGTAATTTAAAGGTGAAATTAGAGTCAGGAGTTTTCAATCAGTGGGATGGCAATCAGGTGTGAGTGGGCACCCTGCATGACTTAAAGAACACGGATCTATCAAAACGTTAATATATGTTTGTGTATCATGGCACCAACAAAGGAGATTTCTAAAGAACCTCATCAGGCTGGAAAAGGTTACAAAACCATCTCTAAAGGCCAATCCACAGTAAGACACATTGTGTACAAATGGAGGACATTTAAGACCATTGTTACTCTCCCCCAGGAGTAGTCAACCAACTAAGATCACTGGAAACCAGACTACCCAGAGGAAACCCATGCAAGCACAGGGAGCACATGATAGCTCCACACAGAAACGTCAAGCTTGGATGGTAGCGGATTTGCTAACCACTACACCAGCGTGCCGCCCAAAAACGAGGTGGTGTGTGAATTAAAATAGTAATGAAAGAGGACTGCTGATTTCACTTTCCAAGAAAAGCCTAATCCATCATCTTACATAATACTATAATATCATTATAACAGTTTTAAGTTTAATATTAGGTAATATTGCAATTTTATTTCATTTTATGTGCTTATTAAACCCAATGTGATAAGTATGTGCCCTTTTCATACATAAATTAATTATATCTTAATACAATATACAACCAACCAATACCCATTTCAACACTACACAATTTCTAAACCTGTACGTACGTATTACTATTTAAGGGCAGTAGAAGGTGACCTTTGTTTTAGGAATCATTAATATAGCTGTCATTCAAGCTGAACACAAAATACAAGGACTAATAAGCAAAGCTGTGCACAGGGAAGGTTAAGCCCCGAGCCGTCCGCCCTCCATACACAGTGACACAGTGACGAGTGACAGCTTTTTAAAAGCAACAGATGGCAAACCGCCAAAGACCTCAGCGGCTGTTCGAGCCCAGCATAACCTCCATCCACCACCAGAAGGGTCATCTTATGTAGCCAATCAAATAGCACAATAGGCTGGTCAGTATGAAAAGGACAACTATTGTGAAGACAAAGTAAGACCACAGTGCACAGATATACAGCATAAAACTATTCGCAGATCAGACGTGCTTTATGGATGGTACTTTACTCACTGATCAGAGAGAGAGAGAGAAAAAGACTTCGTAAACAATGCATTCATGTGTAAAAGGATTGGAGCACGCTACTCGAGTTATTCCTCTCTGAGGCACTTCACCCAATCTCACACACTCTCGACTCACATCTCCCTCGCTTTATGTTAAAGTAAATGAATTATGAATGCTCTAAGCTAGTTAACAAAAAAAATCTATTAACTCAACAAATATATATTCGCTAACATTAGAGAAATATAAATTTAATAGCACACGACTATTTGTTTATTTGAGCTGTTTCAAAGAATTTAGGCTTAAATGGTCAAAAAGGTGCCACAAAGAGATTAAAGGTGCAATCCTAGAAACTTTTTCCTCTAATTTAACAAATATCTCCTCATGATCTGCTACATGTCCCTATTTTTTGTGTGCTGAGAAAATAAAAATTGTAGGCAGTGTTCCTACACAGCCCTGGCTCTTCACACCAAACAAGGTAGCTCAAAGAGAGCCACACAACACAATTCCAACCAATCAGCAGCAAAGGTGTTTGAGCACATTCATAACACAAACATACTCTTTTTCTTATTCGTTAAAAGGGACATGGAGTTGAGGTTTGGGTCACTGTTTTGGCAGTGGCAAAAGCAAGGGCAAAAGTGGCAAAAGCAAGGGCAGTGGTGGCTTAATGGTTAAGGCGCTGAGTTACTGAGCCGAAGGTCAGCGGTTCAATCCCCACTATCACCAGTGCTGGGCCCTTGAGCAAGGCCCTTAACCCTCAATTGCTCAGTTGTATAAAAATTATCATTGTAAGTCTCTGTGGATAAGAGCATCTGCCAAATGCTGTAAATGTTTTGGCAATGCTTGACCATGAATTTGTAGGCCAGAGCTTCTAAAGAAGCGCTAAATGGTGGTGCATATTTGTTTGGCTGTTTAGTTCAAATAACACACTTTCTCCAGAATCAATGACTGCCCTATAAGTACAATGAAGCATCAAATTTAACACTTTATAAATAATGTTAATGTCGATGACAATCAGAATATTGACTGATGCATCAAAGCCGAATGAAGGACTAGGAATGTAACAAAGCAAGCTCAACTGAGCTACACACACATAGTATATCTACGATATACTCAGATTCGGCTACGTAGCTGGTGATTACAATAATTTTGTTTCCAGTTTGAGAATTAAAATCTGGCTCCACTGTTCATCAGGTCATAAGCCTGCAAAGTTTTGTGCGATTCCAGCCAGTAATAATGGAGGTCCAGGACTGTGAAATTTCATGACTGTAATGTCATGATTTTACATCCAGGGTTGAAAAGTGAAAAACCTGTCCCTGCAGGATTGTTGGCATTGTCGTGTAGTATAATAGTGCCAAATTTCATTCAATTCTGTCCACGCATCATGGAGCAGTTGGACTTTGAAATTTTTCGGTTATGACGTCATAACTCCGTTTCCAGTTCGAAAATCAGGCTCCATGGAGTTCTAGCTACTGTCTACAAGAACAAGTCTGCCAAGTTTCATGTGATTCCAATCGCTAATAACAGAAGAGTTGGACTTTTAGAGCAAACTGTCCACAACAACAATAACAAGGTGACAGAGTTTGACACCGGATACCTCTGGAGTAAAAATACACACTGTAATTCCAAATGTTCACAAAACCTGTGCAATTTAGTGGGAGTATGACCTGTAATGTGAACTAGCTTTGTATGTCATAGACAGTGTCATGCAGCTCTAGTACGGTGTTAATAACACATTTTATATAGAGTTTGCGGTGTATTACACAGCAAAGTAAAACTACGATTACAGTCCCTCACCTGTCCTTCAGGGTATTTTCGAAAGGAAAAAGGTGACTATAAAGGAGACAATCATTAATAGCTACAGCTTTACACTAGCCTACTACGGTTTAATGCAACAGTTACACTGAGAATGAGAGCCATCCCAGAGGACCCATTCAGCTTCACACCAAGCCAGTGAAAAAAAAAAAATCACTGCTGAATAAAACAGCAAGGGGTCCCACCCAAACTTACCTCCTGGGGGTATGTATGTGTATATATGTGTACGTGTGTGTGTGTGTGCACAATAAGAACCAGGATCAAGAACACCTGCTTGCCTTAGGACAGTCTTTCCTGTCTCTCCACCACACACAGTTGAAGTATCATGGAAGGAATATTAATAGACAATCAGATAACTTGTGCTGCGTATCTGGGAGATGAGACGAATGGGGATAAAAACAGGAAAAAAAACACGGGGGAAAACAGCCGAAAAATTATTAGGCAAAACTTTTGCCATCATCCTACACTGTGTATAAATAATGATGCTCACTGCATTAACACACACGGTTAAGAGGTAAACTGTTCCTTTTCTAGTGAACTTTAAGTACAATGAGAAGATAGTTACAATCATAATTTTCTTTAAAACTTTAAATGTCATCGCTCATTCTAGTATACTCTGTGAGACTGCACTGCCATGTCATAAATCAACAGTTACTTCAGTCAAACGTTCATCACTTGTTTTCGTCGTCTTCACCAGACTCATGGTCCTAATGCAGCTTTTTCTACCACATGGTGCAGCACAACACCACACATTACCCGTAATCCTTCACAATGCCACTATCTCCTGGTCAGTCACAGCCAACCGTGGGTGTCAGTGAGCTCACCGATGGAGAAGAGGGTCTAAATGATTTGATGGCTGGCTTCACATATCTCAATGTGCAAGCCTGTACTCTCCTCATACGGTATCACTCGGATGAAAGTGACAAGCTAGAGAATGGGTGGGAATTGCCAAAAGACCAAATTAGGGAGAAACAAATTAATTTACAACTCAACCAGGAGAATTTCACCTTTTGCCCTCACACATTCCTCCATAGCCTTCTCATATAAACACTAAATTAGCATTTTAATGCAGGTAATGAGTGTGGGAGCACTTAGCATGAGGTGAATAAATACCCATACTAGAGAAATTATGTCTGCAGAATGAGGTGATCAGGCAACAGAAAAAGTGACATGCATCCAAAAACACACAAACTAAACAGCAGCCCATTTTCCTGATGGTGTGATGTGAAAAACAGTCATTCCATGACATTTAAGGCACACACACTATTTAATAGGGCCGTGTGTGTGTGTGTGTGTGTGTGTGTGTGTGTGTGTGTGTGTGTGTGTGTGTGTGCGTGCTCTCTAAATCTTCCCACTAAGGGCAAGAGAAGTGAACAGAGGCCCTCACAGCACGAGATGGCTCCCCAGCCAACTAGTGTCCCATCAGAGCTTGGCAACAAGTGGCAAAAGGGTTGCTAGGATACCCCCTAACTATATGGAGTCTTTCACACATGCGCGCACACACATACACACAGTGGTTTAATTCCTCAAAAGCCTTAAGGCATGGTATAAAACGAATCAGACTGAACAGTTAGGTTTGATGCATCCAAAAAGAAAAAAAGAAAAGAAATAAAACCGCACATGAGCGAGCACGCAATCACATACACACACACGCACGCACTCACATACACACACACACTGTCTGCACTGATAGCATTGAGCAGAGACAACACATGTGAGATTACCAATGTGTGTATGCACCATCATGGAGATCCCAGTTTTGAAAGATTCAATCTGCTCTCCTGCTTATGTGATGACATTTTCAGATCTGAGGTTACGTGCATCACAACTACAAATTATGCAGAAATTATGGTTCACAGGAGTGAGCACCTCCTGCCTGTACACATACTGTACAAACCTGGCAACCTGTTCAGTGGCTCATTTTTTTCATGCCTAAACCTGCTAGAAGACATTCAGGCAGTTTTCGAGCCTGAGAAGGAAAGCTGTTCTCAGTTGGAATAGTTTTAGCTCAGAGCAAATAATGAATCACTGAGGTGACTGAACATAGAATCATTAAATATTAAGTAGATTTGGTCTCTATTGTTATAATAAACAAAGAGGAATGAACTTTAATTTGAATAACACAACACAAGGCAGAGATGGAGACTGAAACAGGGTGACTGTATAAAACTCTCAAAGCAAAGCTCAAAACTTTTTAGCAGTCTGGTCTTACATTCATCCTTTCCTCTCTATGGAAACTGCTTTTCCCAGGACACAGAGACCCTGAGGGCGTGCGTGTGTGTGTGTGTGTGTGTGTGTGTGTGTGTGTGTGTGTGTGTGTGTGTGTGTGTGTGTAAAAATGAGAAAGGGTGCAATGAGGAAGGGGGAGGGAAAGGAGGTCCACAGTGAATGCCCTATAGGGTACTTCTGAACAAACTGAGTGGTAGAGGGGGGAAAAAAATCTCACACACACACACACACACACATACACACTCTCTCACCTCACTTACTCCCATACACGTGTGCGTGCACGCACACACAATTGTACTTCTATCCTTGTGGGGACATTAATTGACATGATGCGTTCCCTAGAACTTACCCTAATCTTATCCATCATAACTAAATGCCTAAATCTTACCCTATCCCTAAACTTAATTGTCACCTCAACCCTAAAACCAAGTCTTAAACCCTTATATGTCCCGTTAAAGAATTGTGGACCAGCCAAAATATTCCCACACCCTGAAAAGGTCTTCACTCCTTGGGTAAAAAAAAATCTGGCCATCAAAATGTAGCAAGTGCACACACGCACACACACACACGCACACACACACACACACACACACACACACACACACACACACACATAAAATCACATCACAACACATCACATCACATCACATCACATCACATGGGTAAACACAGTGAGGAAATTTTTGCTAAAAACCAACGAGTCAACAAACTATCACTGACAACATTCTTAGAACAGACAGAGCAAAATAAAAGGTCATTAGAAAACCACAGCGCAGCACCTGTTAAGACATGTCCCTGTAGTGAAGAAAAATGTTGCTGATCCATTAAATCCAACAGATGATTGATTAAACATCAGAGGAGACGAGTAAGATTGAAAAATGCAACCATGATCAGAAGTCTTAACTTGCTCAGGAAAAAAATTAACCAAAGATGAGAACCAAAGAGACCTTGAGTTCCCATAACTTCACCATGTCTCCATAAGCCTGTGTACCTTCATCTCTCTCTCTCTCTCTCTCACACGCGCACACACACACACACACACACCCTTACATTCAGCAACAGCTAGGCTCCCACTATCTGCCTGCAGAAAACTACAATCATCCTCCCTCCTCTTCCTCTCTCTCTCTTTTCCCTTTTCTTATTCACTGGCCTTTTTAACCTCCACTTCACCAAGAACACAAAAGAGCCTGGACGGCTCTTTTTCTCAAACACCCCCCCCCCCCTGCAGAGAGGGGGTGACACACACTGATGTGCCCTACAATCCCCTCAGCACTATGCAAGTATGAACATGTAAGCACACACGTTAATATGAGCGCACACCTGAAGTCCCGTGAAAATCTATGTGCCTTAATGGGAAACAGGAACAGTGGGGGGAAAAACTGAACGAAGGGAAAGACTGAAGAGAGGGGAAGGCGACAAACAATCTGCCCCAAACGCCCTGTGAGAAGAAGGTGCTATCTTGAAGCTTTTAACTTGTCCTCTTTTCCTCTCTCACACATTTTCATACTGAGAACAGGGGATATAATGTGTGAACCTTCAACAGCCAAATGGGACACTAATGTGAGTGGGGTTTTCTGTCTTAACAGCCCACCCACACACACACTTTAGTAGGTATAAAACTAACGACACAGCTGTATGATTATATCGGCAATACATGGCATGAGAGACCCTATTTATTTCTTCTGTATTGATAATCTGATATTCACTGAAGTCTTTTAGTTTAATACTTCATGCTGTAATCACAGTGTAGTCTCAGCAATTAAGTTGTGCAAATGACCGCTATGAAGATCACCCATCTATCCCACACTTCCTTCGACACAAAAACTCCTGTTAATGCTGCATCACAGGGCAGGGTAACCTCTGATAAATCTGCTATCCACCCTCTCTGCATACAAAACAAACCCTCACAGACCCCTATGACTCCCACCCTAGCCAGTTTGGCTCTTGTAGCCCTTTTGACTGTGCCAATGTCTATTCTAAAGCCGGCTTCTCACATTTATTTAAATAAATAAATAAATAAATAAAAAATAAAAAAAAGACTTCCACCAAAAAAGTGCTGGTCCTGAAGTCGGACCCGATGAGCTCAGTGACTGTGGGAAGGGCTTCTGCAAGAAATAAATTACTACAGAAATCACTACATATAGGCAACCTTCCAAAACAGGAAAGATACAATGAATAAAAAAAAGTACATCCGAATAAAAAAAAAAAAAACGTGAAGCAGACGCATTCTCTCTGCAATGGTTTTTACACAGGAGGTATCTAGTGTCAAACTCTGTCACCTTGTTGTTGTTGGTGGTGTGGACAGTTGGCACGAAGAGTCCTACTTTTAAGTTGTTACTGACTGGAATCACACAAAACTTTGCAGGCTGATATTAATTGACCTGAACAACAATACCATGGAACTGAATTTTTGATTTTCAAAGCGTGAACTGAATTACTGGCATTACCAGCTATGTAGCCGGAGCAGAATGCGTTACAGATATACTTCTAATTTCACCCTGCAAATGGTACCGCAAAACCAGGAAGTACTCATTCTGGTCAACTTATTCAAGTAAATGTGCACATAGCTAATTAGTATGAAACTGGAACTTCGTAAGATTTTTTCGATGTATATTAGGGTAGAATGGTAGCAGAGTGGTTAGCACGGCCACCACACTACAAGAAGTTTCTGGGTTTGAGTTCTGGGTTCAGTGAGGGGGCATTTGTGTGTGGAATTTGCATGTTCTCCCCATGCTTATGTGGGTTTCCTCTGGGTACTCCAGCTTCTTCCCACAGTCCAAAAATATGCACTTTAAGTTAATTGGCTGTTATAAATTGCCCTAGTTGTGAATGTGAGTGTGAATGGTTGTGTGTGTGTTGGCTCTCCTATGGACTGGCAAACTGTTTAGGGTGTACCCCACCTTCGCCCAGAGTTGGCAGAGACAAGCTCCAGCCTCCCTGCGACCCTAGCAGGATAAAGCGGTTCGGCAAATAAAGGAATAAATAAATGAATGACGCATTATGCTAGTGCTTTGACTGACACAGTATAACTACTTTATCCACATCAGTATCTTTGTGATGTTCACACTACATTGACAGTAACAAAATAAAGTTGACTGGACAAACAAATATTTCCCGATGAGCACAGAGTTTGTTTGTTTTTTTCCCTTTCAGATTTTTAAATGTTGTGTAACTACTTGATAGAACATGCAAGGCACAACCTTCCACCACATTGCCTCCAGTGTTTTGTATAACTGGCAATGCAGGCTTGCAGAAGAGCAAGTCATTATTGGCTCAGGTAACGGGTAACGGCTGAAACTATTCGTTAAAGATCAGTGTCATATCAAAAATAAAAAACAAATGAAAAAAAATTCAGAATGTTTTATGCGGGCTTACAGTTTAGAAATTGATTCCATGATTACCAGACGAGCAGTGTACCGTAGCATTAAAAATCTTCCAGATATCAAACCAGAAGCAGAGCCTGAGCTGTTATATCACTCTGAAAACATCACTTCTCCTGCCACTTCTCCTTCCTTTTTCCCAAGGGATCATTTCTCTCTATAACTTTTCCTATTTTTCTTTTCTCTCTCTCTGACAATTTCCAGAGTTTAAAAGATCCCATCACTGGAGTTAAAATGCTTTTTGAAGTTTGCAGGGCTTTTTACTGCTTGCCAGATTGTCCTGGTAACCATCCCAAAATGGCAGGACCTTTCATTCTCCCCTAGCATATAGCAACGAGAGTCCAGAGATTTACACGATCCCATTTCTGTATTAGTGAACAGTTGTGTGGAGACCACACAAAGGATCTCTGTGAAGCACCTTGTAATATGGGTGCACATCTGAAACCATTAGTATTCCACATTCCTATTTTCTGATGTATAGACATAACTCGTCCAAATTGGAGCTGAAAACAATGCAACTTACCATCATTTAGCATGAGCGTAGACTGGCTTTTCAAATCCTGCACCACTGTGAAACAGCAACAAACTAATGAGAGAAAAAAGGAGGATGGGACTGGTAATTCCCTTCCCCATCAGTGCTGGGATGTTAATTACTCAGTGAATTTTGTTGCTAATTTTGTTACCAAGTTCAAATTTTCATTTCCAAGTTCTAAACTGCTGAAATAGCAATCTGCTTGCATACATTCACCATACAGTTAAAGTCTCAAGTGAGATAAAAGAGAGGGAAATAAAAACAAACAAACATGGCATGTTTATAAATACAGTTGAGTGACATACAGAAAATAATTAGCACTGTTCAGGTTTCATTTAATCACTTTTTCACAGACACTGTGCGCAGGAATATAAATAATTATATCCCGAAGGCATGGTGGTTATTGCTGCAGTTTTGGCTTCAGGACTGTTCAGAAATTACCACCGAGCCTGAGGCAGATAATTGTTTTCACATATATTTTCTTATAGAAGTATAAAAATTAAACTATAGACTAAAAAACTCAAGTCAAATAACAAATATACAGTGGCTTGCCAATGCCTCACAATTTGTAATCTGAATCAAGTTTTTTAAATAAAATCTTAAATCTTTAAATTAAAATCTTAGATTTTATGTCATGGGCCGACACAAATTAGTCTTAATTGATGAAGTGAAATAAAAATGAAATTAAAAAAATTCTAAGAAAATGAAAACTGGTGGCCAGAAAAAAATAAGAAAGCTGTTTAGTGTTTGCCAAAAGGCATGTGGAAGATTCCCCAAACATATGGAAGGTGTGTTTAGCACAAACTCAACACCTGTCATCACCCCAAGAATACCATCCCCACAGTGAAGCATGGTGGTGGCATCATCGTGCTGTGGGGATGGTTTTTTCATTGGAAGAAACAGGGAAATCTGTCAGATTGAGAGAATGAGGGGTGCTGTGAAATATGGGAACACTCTTGAGGAAGAATAATTCTTTAATGAGTTGAAACAGCTTTGCTTTGAACAATGGGCAAAAATGTGATTGGCTAGAAGTGCCAAGCACATAGAGACTTACCTGAATAGAATTTCAGATGTAAATGCTCAAAAGACAGCTCTACAAAGTAATAACATTGGCAGGGGGTTTAGTTATGCCAATGTATGCCCATTTTGTACTATTTTTGTTTGCTTCACAATAAATATTTTTCATCTTTAGGTTTGTTGGCATGTTGTGCAAATCGACTGATAAACAAACCCAATTATCCATGAAATTCCAGATTGTATGGCATCAAAATAGTGTATATAGCAGGAGTGTAACAAATGAATAGCCCATGTGCCTGAAACAAGCAGACTGAATGTCTGGGCCATTATTTTACTTTATCTTTTTAATTCATAGTTTCCATAGTTGTAAAAGTAAATTTAACAGGAATAATTACTAGCTAAATAGTAGGCTTTTAAACAAGCAGTTACTAGCCTTACCCAACTTTTGCGTTTACTGACCAGAGAAATAAAATTAAACGTAACATGATCCTTAACTTGCCACCTGCTGAACTACACACGTTAACCAAGAATGCATTCTGGTCATCACTAAAAAATATTTTTACCATTTGAATGAACCTGTACAGATGTCAGACAAGCATTTTACAAATTATTGTGCCATCCATTTGCATTCAGAATTCAGGATTTTAAAGATCCCCATCGGAAATATCAACTAGAATGCCCCCTGAAGTCGGATTACCAACTTGAAAAGTCAAAGGAAAAAATACCAACATCAAAATTCAAGATGGCTGCTGCATGCATCGACAGAATGAAATGTGTAGTTGATCACTATTTATTAGGACTTCTGTTTTATTTCCATCTCAGTAAGTAAGTCCAACATACAGTACTGTCCTACTTTTACCTGTGGACACCATAATAAAGTGTTCGTATGCACAAAACACTTCATAGTGTGTTATATTCCCCTGGTAATGTTAACAATGGCTAATCTGGCTAAAAATTGCTCCCATTTGTTTTCTGACTTCTATACTGAAACATGGTTAACTCAGATGTGATGTCATTCGCAGCTCCTACATTTGCGTTAAATGTAACACAGCATACGCACCTTGCAATCCGAAACATTGAACATTACAGTGTGTTGGACATCAAACACATTATGAAGAGAGGATTAAAGATATCTATGCAGAAACTTCGTTGCCATGGAATTTGACTAGTCACTTATTTTTATTAATTGATTAATGAGACAATGAGTTTGCTGTACCTTTGAATTAAAGTTTGAAGTAAAATTGAAGTTAAAGTTTCCAGGCAACCAACACATCAGATTGAGTGAGAACAATGGAACTTTCTCTTGCCTGATGACAGCATGCCTGTGTGTTGTTAACCTGTACACGCATCACCTGCTGGATACAGGAGACCAACAGTTTAAAAGGAGCCTGAGCTCATGTGAAAACGGTGAGTCTGGCAACACCAGCAAATACGCATCACCACAAGTTTAACAGTGGAACTGGAGATGTGTCCGGCATTATCTACAGGTACAAAAATTTTTTACTACAACTGACTTAGGATGAAACTGAAATATCCTCCTTTGAAGAAAAATAAAAAACTGAAATAATCTCAGAAGGACTTGAATTTTTCTTTTGATTTAGTGTTTGACACTAAAACAAGAAAATAGAAAATCCATTTAATGTCAAACCAGGCTACAACATGCTGTGTTCATGCGCTCGATGTTGTCATGGTAACTTTTTTTTATTTATGCATTTGTGTGGTCAGCTATTTGCCCAAACATTCACAGCTCCTTTATAAATGATACAAAAGGTTATGTTTATTATTATTTATTTATCACTGCAGGAATTTTCTGGGACTTCATATTTATTTTAAGTCCATGGATTGGAAACACTGCAATGAAGTGGACATACTGATAAAAATGGGTTCAACCCCAAATGTCGTCCATTAATTATCTATACCACTCATCTGTTAGGGTCACAGGGAACCCGACACACATCTATTCACACTCACTTTCACACCTAAGGGCAATTTAGAGAAGCCAGGTGACCTACTGTGCACATCTTTGGACTGTGGAATAAAACCAGAGTACCCGGAGGAAACCCTTACAAGCACAAGAAGGACACGCAAACTCCACACAGAAAGCGACTTGGCCGAGGCTTGAACCCTAGCCTTCTCACTGTGAAGTGACAGTGCTAACCACAGAGCCTCTATGCTGCCCTCAACTCCAACACTCTCAAGTGAATTCTTGAGAAGGGTCAAAATCACAGTAGTGCTTACAATCCTTCCATGTCATGTTGCCTGTTTGTTAAAATCCTTCATCGCAGACACTTTACTACTCAAACACAACAACTGTGACTGAAGTTTTGCAGCATTGTTGTATCACAGATGTTCATGTGTCACAAATTCCCTCCCAAGGCAGTGAGAGTGCACAATCAACATGTAACTAAGTCACAATGTGCAAAAGTAAATGACAACAGGCATTGTTTCTCTCGCAATGGCACCCCCTTAATGATTAAATAGTGAATTCGCATTCACAGTGACTTCTATAAGGAGAGCCTCATCCAATACTCAACAAGCAGCCTTCAGTTCACCGACACTGAAAAAAAGTGTTGAGTCTGACAGAACATGCTAGCAATTAGACACCGTTATATATTTATGGTAGGATTTAAAATGTATGCCATGAACAATACCACTGCAGCAACAACTGCACTCTGACAAAGCTGTCTGTTTTGTTTAAACACGTCTGCCCTGTCGACCTAAAGATTGATCTTAAAGCTGAGAACACTGAGGTTTCCACTGAAAGCTATTTCACTGGAGCATGTTTTCGGGGGAGGTTTTTTTAACACAAAATCCTGAATGGTTTTACTGGAACTACAGCGAGATCCATAATTAGCTATACCTAATAGCTGTGGTGAACACAAACACTCACACACAGGCTATTCTTAGCTCGTGCAGTGCATGTTCCACGTTGGGCATGCTGGAAAAGTGAAAGGTCCCCTTATTTCTTCGGCTTTTTCAGTGTGGCACTCTAATAGGCTTACACAAAGTTCAGAGGTCACAACAGGTCGAGCATTGAAAGGTTAAATGGTAAATGTATAATGGTGCCATTTATACTGGGGGTTAAAGGTCATTTAACAAGTCAAGGTCGCTTTACTGTTCTCACATACGGACATTGCCCAGGAAGCAATCCTGAGAGTGAACAGGATTAGGAGGCTTAACTTACACACACGTAGGCTTCAGTTACAATATGAAGCATAAATGAAAAAAAAAAACTTAGGAACTTGACCAAGTCAAATGGGGTACTGCTGTACAGTCGTTAAGCTATTAACAGGGATAAGCGTACGCCGCTTTATTTCCAAAAAAGGTTCTACTAGGAACCTTTCATAATTAAAAATTGTAATAAGGTACTACAAGAACCTTTAAGTATTCTCTTAGCAGGACTTACATCATTTAAGAGTGTCGTTTGTATTGGACACAGACAGGATTGACTGGATACACTATGTAAATTAGTAGCCCAAATAGTCAACATCCTAGTCCCCCTGACTTGCCAGGCAAAAACAAAACGCTCTCTGTGAGTCAGTGAAGCCAAACGCAGACACAACCTCTGGAACAATCAACCATACTGTGTGGATATTTGTGAAAATGTCCCTCAACCTCTCTCAACAGTACATAGGTCTATGCAAACATCCACTTTATGAACATGATGTTCACAAAACAAATGGTCTGCATTTACAAGCTAAATCTACAGACGCCCCTGCGTTCATATTCAGTAATGAAACACGGCCACTGCCGGGTTATTAGCTAAAAGATATTGTGTATTTATATTCATTAGACATTCTTTGTTGATGGATAGTGGTAGGGGATGCAAGTTGGGGTGATGAACACTGCCTACCAGATGGGATACGGTCAATAACTACATTGACAAAGTGGCCTTAAAAGGTCCGAATCACCCTTCCCAAAATCCGATTTGCTTGTTTTGTTTTGAAAGCACATGTCTGCTACCTGCTAGCTCTCTGTGCAGCAAAATCTCCACAAATTCACTGCTGGTGTTCCCTTTGAACATTTTCTTCATCCACATACCACATCTAAAATCTTTGATCAAATTACGCTAAAATCAATCTCTTCAATTAAAATCTTTTATTTCTCCCATGAGACATTTTACAGTAGAATAACTATAAAGAATATTAATTGACTGGTCAAAAATTTTTTAAATAATTAGGGTTTTTTTTTATTATAATTTATTTGTTACTTTTTTTTTTTTTTTACAAAATATCTCAATCTTCAAGTTGCAATTGAAGATCTAAGGCCTAGATCGTTGCTGAGCTGTTTTTTGAAATGATGACGATCGCTAGCATCAAAAAATGTGGATTAACTACTTGGTATAGAGGACTCTGGAAAGCACCATTAACAGGATGTATTCCTAATAAAATGGCTAAAAATTAAACCTGCACACTGTGTACATGAATATGGCATAAGTGCAGTACTTACAAGAAAAATCAAATGTTCTGCTGTTTGTAGTCGTTGTTGTAGTGCAAAAAGAAAATACAATGTCTTACAGTATTTAAGAGTAAAATAAATTATCAAAGTACCAAAATTGATTCAATAAGGCTGCCTTCACTTACTAGTCGGAAGATCCAACTTCCCACTTTTGGAGTCAGAATTACAAGAATGTCACATTAAGTGCTTTACTATAAAAGCAAATAAAAAAAATGACAGACTCAATCTTAACATTGTTGTTCCCATGACAACCAATTTCCTATTATAAGTTTGCACCACACTAGCAGACTAATCCATTGACTATGAATAGAAATGGATAGATATATACATAGCACTGTACTCTATCAAGTTAAGTGCAAGTTAAGTTAAGTAGATTATAGATTTTAAATTTACTACCCAAACAACAGCTAACAACAGTTGCACTGTCAAAAATGAAAGGTTGAAGGTCACCCCAACTCAGGAACTTAGATATAACAATTATCTCAGAATTTTCCACTCGAAATTATGATGAAGGAACATTTATTTTCGACTTCAAAATCAGCAATTCCTAATTACCATAATTCCGACAGCAAGTGAAGGCAACAAACACTGGTAAAAAAATTGCTTTAAACAGAAAAATGATAAACTCCAGTGAGCCATTTATACAACCCTTCACTTGTAAAATAAAATATGGAACAGGCAGGGTTCACATTCTCTCTGGGAATCTCGGAGTTAAAATATGACCCAGTTTTTATCCAGGAACAAGCCGACAGTTCGGATAGGCACTGATCAGACAGTTGGCTGAAGGCTTTGTGTATCACTGAGCTCTCATTTCGTTCCATTGCAGATGGAAGAATACACCCTGGACCAGATGGCTTCAGGAGTAGAAATTAAAAAATGTATATTAAAAATGCATTGCCTGACACCCTCAGATAGAATATTAAGATGAAGAAAGTGGCAATCCTCACTGAACTCTTTCACCAATCATTATTAATCCCACCCCCTTTTCATCTACACTCCTTATTTGTGAACCTCCCCAAGGCCTAATTTCACAGCAGAAAAAGAATACAACATCACCATCCCCCACTATAAACACACACACACACACACACACACACACACACAACGCTGTATACGTCACTCAGCACTGGAGCTCTTGGCGATAATGCTTATTCGTTTCCCCTCTCCCATCAATATCTAGGTAATACTGTGTTGCCCAAATGCATGGGAACATTCTATAGTGGGGGGCAGTGTAGCTCAGTGGTTTAGGTTCTGGGATACTGATCAAAAGATCAGGGTTCAAGCACCAATACCTCCAAGCTGCCCCTGTTGGGCCCTTGACCAAGGCCATTAACCCTCAACTGCCTAGTTGAATACAAGAAGAAAATGTAAGCTGTTCTGGATAAGATCGTCCACCCGATGTCAGAAATGTAAAGGTTTAAACATTTAGACACGTAAAGGCAGTTTTTTGCACCTGGGTATAACTGTGTTTGCTTGTATTGTGCCATCCAAAATCAGCATAATGTTCCCCAAAAATCAAAAGCACCACAACATAAAAATTAACACTGACAAGGGTATCACCATGTCTGAGGTTTTTTTTTCCCATGCCTGTAAGGGTGGGTGTGGTGAAAAGCTTAGACAATATGAATAACCTCCATGGCTCCCTCACCCATGTCATTTTTCTAAAACACAGATTCTTCAGAACAAAAAAACAGAAATAAACTTGTAAAACCATTTTACCCCAATACCTGTGCAGAAAAGGCATAGCTGTAATAATAATAATAATAATAATAATAATAATAATAAATAGAAAGGCACTCAGAGAGCACAGACCTCTGCCAAGGCTGTTCACTACCCCCCCATATGGTATTGTAAAAAATGCAGCATTTTTATAAACGCAACATTTGTTTATTATTTGAGCCCTACAACAGAAACACGCAGACATTTATATGATTGCACTGTGTATAGAGCCTGCCTGAAATAAGAGGCCTTGTGCTTGGATGAGGAAGTACCAATAATTAGATTATTTTAGTGATAATTGCCCTAAAAGTTGTACAGAAAGGTAAAGGAATGAGATTACACCATCAAATACAAGCCTGGAAGTTACGGTTCGGTATGGTCCGGACATTATCCGCTCTAAAAAAAAAATCTGAAAATTCCCTGCATCCAGTCAATAATCTGGATCACTGCCAAATTTATCAATTTTTCCTTCTATCATTTCTGATTTATCCTGAAAATTTCATCAAAACCCGTTCATAAGTTTTTGAGTAATCTTGCAAACAGACAGACAAACAAACAAACGCTGGTCGTCCTAGGTGGAGGTAATAATAATAATATTTTACGTATTGCTTTTAGCATATCCACCTCACACCAAATTCAAATTCAAATTTTATTAGTCACATACAAACTATACACAGTACAATATGTAGTGAAATGCTTTGCATAAATGCTTAATGCAAGAAGGTCCTGAGCTTGAGTCCTGGGCTCATTTGTTTACATGTTCTCCTCTTGCTTGGGTGGGTTTCCTCTGGGTACTCCAGTTTCCTCCCACAGTCCAAAAACATGCACATTAAATACATTGCTCCAAATTGTCCCTAGGTGTGGATGTGAGTGTGAGGTTGCCCTGTGATGGTCTAGCAAGCTGTTCAGGGTGTACCCCGCCATCACCCTGTGTAGGCTGAGATAGACTCCAGTCTTAACAGGATTAAGCGGTTTGGCAATAATTGAGTGAATGGGTTTTCTTGCCTTGGCCACGCCCACCACACGTCAGCACACCTGGGTGATCACAGAAAACGGTTCTGTAGCCGACACCGGATATGGCGCAGAGCCCATAACGGGGCTGAACAGGACTCAGTGCTAACAGCCCATAACCTACTAATCCTATTGTGCTTCCATTGGCCAGTAACACCATAAAATCTTTCAGTACTATTATAGCTACTGTACTAACGGACCTACAACAAACAGTCAGCGTTTTACTGTTACATTTGGACCTGTGTGAGCCCACAGCCCCTCAAGGGTTAACTCTGTATTACTATAAACATGTTTAAAACAGTTTTCTTCACCAGAAGGGACAAAATATCCATTAGGGTGTGGGAAAGTACTGGCATTTGTTTAATTAATTAAAAAACAACACTTGTTTAGGAGTCTTTCTCCTTCAGCCGTCCATAAGAGCACCAGACCCCAAACTACTTACACCAAAATCACGCTCCCAAACACACACCGGCTCCTTCCGACCCCGACGGGACTAGAGTTTCACCCACCAGCTCGCGCAGACTCACCTGGAGTGTTGAAGAGACAAGTCCCACCTTCACCTGCTTCACCTGCTTCACCTGAAACCCCGCAGCTGCCCCCCGGAGCCGTGCGGAAAGATTTTCACGTGGAAGTCGTTCCGTTTATCCAGTTTGGGAATAATTACAGGCTCCGAAATCCGCGCGCGCGTCCCAGGTTTTACCCCCCAAATTCCTCCGTGGGGGAGTTAAAATAAACTTCGAAACTTCTCTGTTTAAAAAAGAAAAAGCCCCACAGTAGTCCTGCTCGCTCAACTCTTCGTGTTTAAACCCAGAGCCTGGAAAAGGGTTTCTTACATACATGCGAGGTAACAAGACGCTGCTTTCTCTTTGCGTTAACGCAGGTCTCACATGCATGCAGCCGGTGAAGCAGGAGGAGCACGAGCGCGCGCGAGCACACACAGTTTCATAGGAACAATCACCTCCGAGGGGCTGCCCCACTGCTGAGAAATTCTTAAAACGGCAAGTGCTTCAGCTACACTGACGAGAGGTACATTAGTGGGCCCCACCTGAAAGACTCAATGGAAACTCAATGCGTTTCTTAAAGTGGTAACAGATGAGGCTGTAAAGAATAACCTCAGAGACAATAAAAAAGGAAATAAGCTTTTTTGTTGTTGTTGTTGTTGTTTTTTTGTTTTTTTTTTATTAAGGAAATTAACTATTTGAGAACAAATGTGACCCAGTCTGGCAAAATGAGTCACAGTGACCAAAAATTCAAAATTGAGTTAGCCATACCATTTTAAAGAGGAGACTCTAAGCTTTAAAATGGTATGGCTAACTCAATTTTGAATTTTTGGTCACTGTGACTCATTTTGCCAGACTGGGTCACAAATATGAAATTGAAAAATGAAATAAACAAACAGAAAAATTGTATAAAAAATAAGACCTCTTACTTAAAATATTTTAAATATTATCCCCTCCTCAGTCTGGGACTCTCAGTCTCACACACAGGCTTATTAATTATGATGCAACCTTGATGAATTAGTGTACTCTTTTTAAGGATTTAATTCAGCCCACCCAGGTCTCACTTCCCATAGCTTCCCAAAAGAGAGCAGACATCCACATCCACACCCACCTTCACACACACTAAACACCTCAACACATTAATTAGAGGAAGTAGTAAAAAAAAAAAAAAGAAGAAGAAGAAGCGTGAGCACGAGGGTAGAGGTGGTAGAATTAATACAGTTTCTTTCACTTATTTTCACTCCATCTTTAGTTTACACTGAGTGTCATGGGGCTGGGTTTCATATAAAGTGGATTGGGGGTGGGTTAAAGTTGTCTGAATGAGGTGGCCTGTCTGCCGGGCCTGCAAAACAGCATTCATTAGGCACTACCAAACACTACTGCATTCATATAGCTGGGGTTACGCATGCACACACACACACACACACACACAAAACAACACCCCCACTCCCATTCACATACACACCTTTTCATATGGCCATTGACAGCATAGAGAAGAAATGCAATAACATCATGGAACAACTGAAATGTTTTGCTGTCATATTACATTAAATTAAAGGAAACCCAGTTGTGCTATTTATCAAACAGCTTAATCCTATTAGATTCAAGGGGAGGCTGAGCCCATCTCAGCTGACACTGGGCGAAGTCAGGGTGCACCCTGAAAGGCTGGCCAGAGCATCACAGGGCCAACACACTTTACCATTCACACCCACACTTTGCAGAGTCAGCCTAATGTGCATGTTTTTGGACTGTGGGAGGAAACCTGGAGGAAACCCGTGCAAGCATGGGGAGAAAATGCAAAATGCATACAGAAACGTCCAAGCAAGGGACTCAAACCCAGGACCTTCTTGTTGTAAGGCAGACATGTTAACCACTACACTACACCACTGTGCTGCCATTATACTATTTATCCTGAATGAGAGGGGAATGTAGTAGAATTTAAGCTCTTTTTATTTTATTATGAAAACAATCTCAGTATTAACCAGTGCTGAACGCTGGCTTGACAAGGTTATACCCCAGCCATCAGGATCAGGATTACATGGCAAATCATATTTAAATCCAGGCATCCCAAAAAAAAAAAGTGTGGTCAAAGCAAATGAAGCAGGGTAATGCAAATTACACCATCTATATCCTGATGGGGACTTGACAGGGAAAATACAAAGAAATTCTACAGGAAGAAATATATAAATATTCTTGGCATATTTTTTCCATTCTGGTTCTTTAGAACCCTTTCACTGCGCAGGATAATGCATTTTCCTGGCACTCATAATACGTGATTCAACTAATTGTCTATAAACACAACCTCCTGAAGATGAATGGGTGTGAAAACACAGGAACATATTCAAATTTGCCATGTGGGTTGTAGGGATGTGTCGGTCGAGAATGAGTTGACTCTACCTGATACACATATTTACATGAAAGATGAGAGCTGACTCCCATCTGAAAACTGATGCTTGAAAATTAATATAGATAAATTAAGAATCAGTCTTAATTTATACCTACCCAAAGATAATCTTCTGATGCTTCACTGTTGCAACTGATTGATATTGCAGTAATTAATGAATTATTAATTATATATGGCACATCGTGTTTCATTTTGAGTGTAATTTGTTTGTAATGATTTATGTTTCTATTGATACCTCCGTCAGTAAAAGATATTTTATATTCGGTTTGTGTGTTAGTTTGTTAGTAGGATTTGTCTGTTATGTGTGTTTTCATGAAATTTTTACCGGGGTGGAGCTTTGGGAAAAGAAGACTTTAGGTTTTGGAGATGATCTGGATCAAATTGTGGACTCGGGTAGTTTTTGAAAAATTCTTTAACATGGTGAGATAGGACAATTATTGACATGTTGGTTCATATGGCAGATTGCTGGCCTTGGCAGAGTTTTGCCCTCTCCAAGTACTCTTGGTAATTACATATATATATATATATATAAATACATAAATATA
>JAQMYF010000006.1:20084284-20094284 GCA_030014195.1 Neosilurus mollespiculum
TTTCAGAATAGTATAGTGAAGTATACTCGGTTTATACTGAATAGTATAAAGAAAAGTCTAAGTACATCAATACTAATTGAATAAAATATTTTTCAAATATACTTAATAAAATAAACTTCAAGTATACTACTTTTTGCTAAGGGACAAGTGGAACTGAGTCACTGGTGTATTAATGGGGCTGTTGATAGAAGAAGAAGGATGATCTGCTCAGATGCAGTCAAATGCTGCAAAACTGACAGAACGGAGTTTCAGAGTAAAGATAATGATCCAACCCATAGAGCAAAAGCAACCCAAGAGCTTTGTTAGGCAAAACAAATTTGAATGTTTTTAAATATCCAATGCAGTCAACTTAATGAAGGCAACTCTAAAAGCATGGGTACCCGCAAACAAACAGCAACAAAAAGCGACTACAGTAAAGACCTGGCAAAGTAACTAAAGAAAAGAAACTCAGCAGTTGGTGATGCACATGGGTTCCAGACTTCAGGTGGTCACTGACTACAAATGATTTGCATCCAAGTATTAAAAATTATGCTTCTAATTTCATTGTTTATTGGGGCAGTGGTTGCTCAGTTTTTAGGGCTGTGGGTTACTGATCTGAAGGTCGGGGTTTCAAGCCCCAGTACTACCAAGCTTCCAGTGTTGGGCCCTTGAGCCTCATATGTATGAAAATGATAAATGTATGTCGCTTTGGATAAGGGTGTCTGCCAAATGCCATGAATGTAAATTGTTAGTATTACAGCTTGTAGAGATTGTGAAAATGGAGGGACTGTGTAAAAATGAGTGTTTCAATATAATTTCACTTTGTATATGTTCACTGTGTTGTACACAGACAAAAAGAAATAGGAAAATTGTATTACTGTTCAAATACAGGGCAGCATGATTGCATAGTCCACATCCACCTCACAGTAAGAATTCGCTTCCCGGTCTTGGGTGTTTCTATGTGGAGTTTGCATGTTCTCCCCATGCTTGCGTGGATTTCCTCTGGGTACTCAGGTTTCCTCCCACAGTCCAAAGACATGCAGTTTAGGCTAACTGGCTGTTCAAAACTGACTTTAGGTGTGAAGGTGATTGTGTGTGTGTTGCCCTGCGATGGTCTGGTGAACTGATCAGTGTGTACCCTGCCTTCGTTCAGTGTCGGCTGAGATAGGCACCATCCTCCCTGTGACCCAAGTACTAGGATTAAGCGGCTTGACAAATGAATGAATAAACAAATGAATGTGTAAATACAAATATGAAGGTGGGCTGAAAAGCCCATTGTAATCCATCTCACCATCAGGATAAGAGCTTCTATACCAAGGGGATCCAAGCAGACGGAAGTAGTGTGTAGACCTCGGGAGGCTATACAGAAGAATAAACCACATGTGGTCATATCCGACCATTACATCATGGTCAGCCTATGGACCTTTCAGCCCGTCCTCGTACAAAAGGACCTGACTGTATGAATATTTTTCTGAAGAAGAAGAAAAAACCCACTTTAAAATCTGTTATTAAATAAATTCTAAATCATGTAATTCATAGCATTCAAGTCCCTGTTAATATACCTAGTTGATTCTAGAAATAAACCTGCGATTTGCTTTGCAGCTGGCACTTTTGTACAGTCATAGAGCATTAATAAACAGTTTATAAGTGGAAATAAAGACTCCAGGAGCACTGGGCTACAGGAAAGGGTTGATCGGCTCAGCTGGATCAGCTAGAAGAAATCCCTCCCCTTTAAATGGGCTATGCCTTTAAGTCCGCCCGGCTCTGATGGTGTGTGTATGTATGTGTTTGATGGCTTGAGCTCAGGCTCTCTTGTCAATATCGCACTTTAAAAGCTCAAATGTAATGCGATGGGATTCTGATCATGGATAAAACCCGAATCCTGATCGTGTGCTTCGCTGTTTTGGGATTTGGTGGAGGATGTGACGGTGAGTGAACGATTGTTTACTTCGGCGATATTTGGGTTCAGTGTTTATTTATTCACTCGCCGAGAATTTGGCATTAAAGCCACAACAACATGGCGCTGCTCGGCTCCAGAAGCTCTCGGTAGCTAAGTCGCTAGCAAACCAGGCTTCCTCTCCGTGTGGGAGTTTTTTCGGGAATTCTGAACATTTGTGGTTTGGGTTTTAAGTGTTAGTCGACGGTATTGTAGATATAATCTTCCTCAGTGCCTCAGACTGTGTGTGTATATGAGGCTAGTTAGCTAGTTAGCACAGCTAACACCGAGCTCCATGTAATTTAAAGCTACTAAATGGAGTAATTATTGACCTAACCTGCTATAGTCATTATACTAACTGCTTATTTTATTAACTAAACTGATTCATAAGGTGAATTATTAAGTCACGAACAGGTTTCTATTCAGACTTGAGTTCCATGGCCTGAATAGCATATTTAAAATCTTTATTAAGTGAATTCAGGCCTTCCTGTACATTACAGGATGGAGCTATTAGTAATTTTTGGTTGTTAGTAATGATATTACATTTTAATTTCCGCATTAACGCCACTGAACTGTCATACAGTGATCTCGACAAAATAAAAGTCAAGATTTGTGTAAAAATCCCCTGGGTTAGTAACATAGGTTTGATTTGCTTGACCGTGATTGGACAGCTAGTGTGCTCATCTAGTTTCCCTTTAAAAAAAAACACACTGAAGATGACACACTGGATTCCTTAGCCCTCCTTCCTGATATCTGGTGAACACATTATGTGTAGTAATGGAGCAGAGAGAGAGAGAGAGAGAGAGAGAGGTCTGAGGTCTGAGGTCTGCACGCTCACTGTGTTCTCCTGAGAAACAGGATCCACTTTGAGATGCTTACTAACATCCAGGCTGGACTGGGTTACAGCCTGTGATGAGGGCTCTGACTTTTACATGAGGGCAAATTCACAGGTGTGGAATATTTATTCTGAAAAAAAAAAAAAGACACATCCATCATAGGGGCAGAAATGGGCATGAACTCACACCCTCTCTCTCTCTCTCTCTCTCTCTCTCTCTCTCTCACCTTGTCTTTCTTTCCCTTTCCATACCGGCCTTTGCTGCAAATCTGAGCATCATCTTACACCCGTTCAATAATATACTCTCCCCCTGCACCTCCTTTCCTCTCTCGCTGTTGTCATGACTAAGAACATGTTGACGAAACGTATAGTGATCCTCCACCCTCTCTTTAGTGGATTCAACTTAAGGAAGAGGAAAGAAACCTTCACACAAGTGCAGCAGTGTACAATCTCTAACAGTTGTACATACGCTGGCACACAAACATTCTCTCTCTCTCTCTCTCTCTCTCTGTCTCTCTCCCAGAACTCTGTATTGTTTTTTTTGTTGAGCTTGAGCTACAGATTTTGCCCAATCTTCTTATACATAGCCAGGATGACAGAAGGTTTGATTTGAATGATTTCTTATCATGCCTGTTTTACTGTAGATTGGGTATTACTGATGGAGTACAAAGCCGTACAAGGATCTGAAACATGCTGAAGATAATTAAATGCCGATATTCAGGGATAATGAGTACATTATGACAAATTCTTATATACAACATACATTTTTGTGGTTTTGGTTGAGTTTCAGTAAAACACCCGAGAAGAGAGATAGATGTAAATGTTTTCATGTCTTGTCAGTAGGCACAGTATCATCATTAAGACGCTTGGAGACTTTTCCAGGGATTGTGTGTAGTACGAATCGGACAGACGAAGATTTCTGGACGTGAGTCTGTAATGTCTAAGCACATTTTTATATGATTTGGTTCGCATGCTCAATCTCTGTATATCTCCTTGAGATGAAATTGTCTTTATAATGTTAACCTGGTTGTCACATTAAGAATTCGTTGCATACTATATACATCTAATTTAATCAAAACTGATTTAGGATGGAGAGATTTGCAGTATGTGTGCAGTATCTCTGTACTGTAGTTTGTCTAAATCTACACTATGTAGATAAGCTGTCATATTCTCTCATTAATTTGCTGGACTGCTTAATCCTACTATTAGGTGTCGCAGGGAGCCTATCACAGCTGACTCTGGGTGAAGGTGGGTTACACCATCATCAGCTCGGCACACCATCACAGGGCCAGCATACACAACCATTCACACTCACCTACCCACTTAGGGGCAATTTGGAACAGCCAATTTGCCTATTGTGCATGTCTTTGGCTTGTGGGAGGAAACCGGGGTATCCAGAGAAAACCCACGCAAGCACAGGGAGAACGTGAAAACTCCACACAGAAACACCCATCGCTGAGCCAGGGACTTGTACCTAGGACTTTCTTGCTGTCCCAACAGTAGTATTCACCTAGCGCTCAGTGGATGTCTCTAAATTGAATAGTCCCTTGATGATCAGTTTTTAGGTCTATTAAGTGACATCATTCTCGCCTTCAGTGATTGTTAATTGTTCCATGTTGGAAACTGGTCAATACTTGCTTTTGTTTTCTTTTTTCCCCCACAGAATATAACAGAATCTGGACTGATGTAGTAGTAGTTGGCTCCTTCAGTCTCGAGAGACTATGGGCTGCACGTCTAGGGGTTATGTCTTGAGCAAGGTCTAACATGGCTGATCAGGCTGATGTGAGCGTGGCAGTCTTTTTTGGCTATTGGGGCGGATGAATGTGGAGACTGACCGTACGATCTGACTGCAGGTTTTCCTATGTTGCCGTTTTTCTTTAAATTGCTGCCTGAGGAATGTTTCGAAGGGAACGTTCCTTCCCTCACTGCTCGCTTACAGGAGGTTCTTTCAGTGGTGACAGTTTCCTATGTGTGCAGGTTGATGCTGATGACTTTTAGGTCATGTTTGCACACATCCTTGTACCCATCAAATGGAATATGGTGTATGTTATCTAAGGTTACATCTCCTGCCTTTTTTTTTCTTCTTCTTTTTTTAACCTTCACATGAACAGTGTGGAAGGTACTGTGACCTGCCGAATTTCGTTGCGTAGGAAATTGTGTGTGTTTGTGTTGGTCTGTCTGCAGTCCAAGTGTGCATGCTCGGTCCTAGTAAGTTATTACCTTTAGCCTGAGCTATATTTGGTTCATGTTATTATTACTAGACATTTGAGAGCTTATGGAAATTGTACTAAAGTGAAGTAATATTACAACAATCATTACATTTACATGGACAGGAACTTTTCAATAGATTTAATGACGGGATCTAATTAGATCATTTGAAGTTCAGCTTTGTCTTCAAGTTAGACAGAGCAGCACAGTGTCCGAAGACTCAGAAGAGGTAAATTTTTAAATTAGAAATTAGAATTATTATTCTAATAATAATTTGTTATTAGTAGAATTAGCGTAAACATGTCATTCAGCTAATGTAACGTAACCTAAGTTTAGGCCCTATTTAACAACAAGGATTCGACATTATATATGCCAGTTGGTGCCACGCGAAATGTCAGTGAACTCATGTGTCCGCTCCACCAGTCTTCTTTTTTTTTTCCAATAACGCTCGATTTGTAAAAAAATAAAAAATAAAAAATTTGCTCATATGGTGGATTTAGATGAGAGTACTCTCCCAGAGTTATTCTGGTAACAAGTGTTACGTCACCACCCTATGTGAAAGTAATCTAAAGTGAAGTACTACTTTATGGCAGTGGTTGAAACTTCAGTAAGGGTTTTTACTCCCTTCATCATAACAATCTGGTGCATAAATCATTTGGGTCATGGCTGAGCTCTTCCATGTAAGTGCCATTTATGTAGTTTCTCTATGAGTAAAAGAGAACCGTCACTGTTTGTGAGACATCTGTATTCTCTCTGACATTGACATGGCTTATGTGGGGATTTCAGGAAAAAAAATCAAGAACACTACATTTGTAGAGAAAGTACAGGACTAACAATTCTGTGGGCAATGTTAAAAATATGTTCCTGAAAAAAAACCACGCATATAAAATGACCGCTATTACACTTCAACAGTAAAGGGCTTGTGATAAGAGGTTAGGAGACTGACATGACATAATGTCTCACCAGTGTTTGTGTACAGTTTAATACAACTTTCCAACACTAACAACTACACCGTCAACATTGTTCAGGTTACTAATGTTTGTGTCTTTACTGACTTTGTGAGCGACACATGATTCTGTTAAAAAATATCTTAATCAGCTTTAAAACAATATATTTGAGCATATATGATTATATGGCATAGTGGTTAGCATGTAAGACTCACAGTAAGATAGTCCTGGGTTTGAGTCTCAGGCTCGGGAGTTCTCCTCATGATAGTATGGATTTCCTCCGGGTACTCTGGTTTCCTCCCACAGTCCAAAGACATGCACATTAGGTGAATTGGCTGTTCCAGATTGCCCCTAAGTGTGAGTGTGAATGGCTGTGTGTGTGTGTTGGCCCTGCGATGGTCTGGCGAGCTGTACCTGGAGGATGTACCCTGCATTTGCCCAGTGTTGGCTGAGATAGGCTCCAGTCTTTCTGTGACCCTAATTAGGATTAAGCGTTTCGGCAAATGAATGAGTGAGTGAATATATAGTTGAATTTTCATTATAAAATTGAGGCCAATAGCTTTTGTTTTAATGATTTTATAAGCATTTGTTTGAAAACCATTTTGCAGAATGATGATTTCATCGAGGCCAAAGTTATCATAAGCAAGTATAGGATTTTGATACATTCATACCATTTATTGACAGATTTGTGTTGGAGGTGTCAAAAAGTTCAGATTAAAATCATTGCCTGTGCAGTAGGAAACTATATATACACCAGGATTCATAAGTGCAAACACCTGAAATACTGAAAGAAATGCTGTTTAAAGCCATGCTCCTCCATGTTAACTTTGGCATTGATGATGTCATCATTCTGAGCTTCAGTTTTCAAATAAACACTCATAAAATCGTTAAAATAGCAGCTATCGGTTTAAGACTTTGCACACAGACAGATTTTATTATAGCGTTTTAATTGAGATTAACTTTCAACAAGTGCTGTCTTCTCCTTTAGTCTGTTTTCATTTTCCCCCAGGAACTGTTTTTAAAAATGTTATCTCTGGTGATCACGTATGTGCTACGTCTCGGCGCAGTAGATAAAGATTAGGTTAAAGACCAGGAACATTCCTCTAATTCCTTCACTGTGTGATTATAACAATAATACAATGCTCAGTTATTCTTCAGAGTGTGGGAGAAACTGAAGGGACGAAGGCATGCTTGTACATATGAAAACATTCCTTCCAACACGCACAGCCGAACAACCCAACTTCAGTTTTCATGCACACACATGTTCACAGAGAGACAGAATTATTGCATTTCTGATTAATGTTCAGAAAAGCAAACAGGCTAACAGTGTGTTGTGCCTGTCTCTGTAGACTAGAGCGAAGTTTTGAACTTCGCTGACAGAGCAGAGCGGGGAATAAGGGTGGTGACGCTGGTCAGGATGTGTGAGGAGAAACACACATGCACACACAGGTGGACTTGAAAGTCTTATAGGCATCCAAGCAGCCTGTTTTGGAGTTAACTATTTTAATACACTGTCTCTTAATTCGGCTTTGGAACACACATTGATGCTGGATTTACACTGGGGCCACAATCTCCACAATCTCCATGATTTGAGACAATTTTGATGAGTGTGGGGGGTCGTTGGATTGAATCATGATGATACTGAGGGAACTTGGTGGAATCGTGATGATCCTTTATTTATTTATTTATTTATTTATTATTATATATTTTTTAATTTCCCCAGTTTTTCTCCCTAATTTAGTCGTATCCAATTCCTACCCATCAAGTATTGCCTTCCCTATCACACGACCACCACCAACCGGGGAGGAGCGTAAACATGCACATGCCCCCCCCGTGACATGCAATACCTGCCACCCGCCTTTTTTTGAACTGCTGCGCATGCGTATTTTGGGGGCGATCTAACACACTCGGAGTTAGCTCCATCCGCCCCCTCGTACGAATGAGCTCACAGACGCCCATGATTGGCTGCTGATCGCTGTGAGTGACAGGGAAGTGAGCGTATGCCATCCCTCCCTTCCGGATTCAAACTTGCGATCTCCGGGTCGATAGTCGCGCACCTTGTTGATGTGCCACTCGGGAGCTAGAATCATGATGATCTTGAGGGAACTTGGTGGATATGTGGTAATCCTGAGGGAACTTAGTGGAATTGTGATGATCTTGAGGGAATTTGGTGGAACTGTGATGATCTTGAGAGAACTTGGTGGAATCGTGATGCCAAATCTCGGGAGAACATGATAGAATGTGGGAATTGTAGTGGAGTGTAGCCTAACAGACCTTAACAGAGTGTAGCAGACCTTGATGCACCACTGCAGGGGATCTTGATGAATTTGGAAACATGATTAGAAGTGTCATCTCTTGGATGCATGGTTCCTCTTTGGTGTGACCTCGCCTCCTTTTTATACCGCAGTTGTGCTCCAAGCATGGCAATTTTGCTCAAGTCCTATCCAATAATCTTAGAAAATCTTAATAGAACTTGATGAACGTGAGAGATCTAAACAGAACCAAACAGAACATGAGAGCATATCCTAATGTGCATAAGAGAACTTGAGGGAACCTGAGGGAACGTGATGACATTCGTGGCAGATCTTTAGCAGAATTATGTTGTTGTCTTTTGTTTTGCCTTTAAAGGCTGCATTTGTTATTAAAAAGGAGAAATGAATGTAAAGACCAGAGATCTGTCTATGGGAGAAAAGCAAGCCATATTGATACTGAGGAAAGAGCCACTGCCCAAGCCTTAAGCCAAGTACAAGCATTTGGAATGTGCAGAAAAAGAACGAAACAACTGGTGTACCAACAACCCTCCATGGAACAGACCAGCCAAGGAAAACCACAGCAACTGCTGACAGAAGTATTGTGAAGAGCTGCAAAGAAAAACCTCAGAAAAACAGTCAGTTACATCACCACCATCCTCTCGCGGCATTGGTGAAGGTATCACAGTCCACCAGTCAAGAAGACTTTAAATACAGAAATATAGAGACCACAGAACAAAATACAAACCATCATCAGTGGTAAGACTTGGAAGACCACATTGGAATTCACAAAGAAATACAGAGATGTTCTGGAACCAAGAACAACGTCTACCAAGATGTGGAGAAAGAAAAGATCTGATGGTGATCCAGGCATGGAGGTGGTTGTGTCATGGCTTGGGTTGTCATGGCTGTTTCTGGACAGGCTCACTCATCTTTGATGATGTAACTCATGCTGATGAATTCAGAAGTTTACAGAAACATCCCGCTTTCCGATGTACAGATAAACACATCGATTTGTGATGAACCTCATCATGCAACAAGTCAATAAAAACACAAAACCCACCGCTAACACAACAAAGGACTTCATCAAGGAGAAAAAAGTGAAAGGTCTCAAACTGGCCAAGTTGTTCACTAAACTGTAATACAAGTCAAGCATGAATTTCACCTGAAAGGGAGACTGAAAAGAAAGCATCACAAAAGGTGTATTTAAAGTTGAGTAATTAGTCTCATAGAGGGGTTGTGTTATGCCTGTAGATGTATTCAGGAACTGTATTTAGGCAGCCATGGCCTAATGGTTATAGAAGCAGGTTTGGGACAGAAAGGTCACTGGTTTGATAGGTCCCGGATTGACAGGAAAATGTGTGGTGGTTGGGGGCTCCTCCCCTTCCTCCACCTTCATGGCTGAAGTTCTCTTGAGCAAGGTACCTAACCCCCAACTGCTCTTGCTGGGATGGTAACTGGATGTACTTATTTCAAGCAAGAGATACTCAACCAAATACTAAGCAATATTTACTTTCATTATTTTATTATAATAGTATATTAAATTTAATTGAATATATAGTAATAGCTTCAGTAGTACTTTAATAACAAACAACAATTGGGGGATATGTGGGAATGTTTCTGTCCATCTGCTTACCATGGCAGCTTGTAAGCGCAACTCCTCTTAAACCACTTGGTGGATTTTATTAACACTTTACACAGTTATAGTGAACCACCTGAAGATGTGCATGAGGCAACATAATCCTGAACTGTTGTTTCAAAGGCAGTTTGATAATGTTGCAGGTGGAGGTATTCTGTATTGAGTTTACTCACAGTTCTAGTAGTTTTTGTTTTGTTTTTGAATGAG
>JAQMYF010000006.1:20099284-20102827 GCA_030014195.1 Neosilurus mollespiculum
TATTATTGCCATTATTGAGTGGCACGAACACATATAGACCAGTTATATGATCACACACAGTCTTTTTAACAGATGATGACTTTTCTGTGTGTAGTGTGTTTCTTCTTATTTTCTAACAAATGAAATCACAGAGAATTAGGAACATGATCCGAACGTAACAGGGTTTAAAGTATGTAGTTACTTTGTGCCTCTGTTTAAATAAATTTAAGACGAACCAAATGTTCCAAGCTGCACCATTCCGTCAAAGAAGAAAGATGACATCTTTTTTTTCAGAACCACAACACGGGTGTTTTAGATTTGGCACTAGATTTTGCAGTCTGGCCAAGGAACATAACAGTACTGTCTGGGCAGGTGGTTTAACTTGGTGCTTGTTCAGAAAACATGCTCATGTTCTGACATGGTTTGATGTGTACCCACTGTATATTTGTCTTCCTGTTAAAACTGTCTTTGTTCTATATCATTTTGCTCCTGAACAACATTTTCACTAATGACAATAAATACTGAGGGCGTTTCCCGAATATCTGCTGTCTTTTTGCCTCTGATCCCCTTCCATAATTCTACCAAAGTTTGGTACTAACACATGCTGTTTGAATTTTTATTTATTTTTATTTTTCCCAGTATTTTGATATACTGTATTAATTCCACAAGGATTTGCATTTACCCTTACAATGTGAAAACACAAAGGTAAACAGAGAGCATACACACACACTCAGAGCAGTGGGCAGCCACATTACGGTGCCCGGAGAGCAGTTCAGGGTTAGGTAACTTGCTCAAGGGCACTTCAGCTGTGAAGGTGGAGGAGGGGAAGGTGCTGCCCCACCACCGCCACTCATTTCTTGTGACGGTTAAGGAATCCCAACCCTTCCTCTCTAACCATTAGTCCATGGCTGCTCCAGTTAGGTTACAATGGTTTCACGTACGATGTTAAATGTTGTACAGATAAACACAGAAAAATAGGAACAGTGTAAACGTATTTGTTGAGGTCTACAGCCACAATGAGTCATTTTATTTCTCAAAAACTGAAGAGGAAATAGTTTTTTTTGGTGGCAGTTATGCAGCAAAACCAAACTGAAACACTTTCATTTTTTGATCTGATGTGCCGTCTTTATGAAGGCTTTCATATTAACACAGCCATGTACATTCCAAGTACCATTAGCGCCTCTCAGCTCAGCTTTGAATGTGTTCAGTGGCTAAAAAACGTCCCCAAATGTCAAGTAGTGATTGAAAGCCGAAGTCTGTACTGTCTGTTCTGAGTTTGTGAGCAGCACTGTAAAATTTTAAAAGCGTTTTCACAAGTCTGTGTCTCCCCCGTTCTCTCTTCTAGGTCTGTTGTGTAACTGCACCACGTCTCAGTGTGAAAAGGATGGCTACCGCTGTGAGACGACGGGGGCCTGCATGGCTTCAACCTCCCTTATTGACGGCCAGGAGCAGCATGTTCGAATCTGTATCGATAAAGAGAAGCTGGTTCCTCCTGGACAACCCTTCTTCTGCCTGAGCGCTGAGGGGCTACTCAACATCCACTGCTGCTACACAGACTACTGCAACAGTCTTGACCTCAAGGTGCCCATAGGTAAGTGTCCTCGATTCAAGCTCACCCTTCGGTCCTGATGTCCATATGTCACAAATAAAACTTCATGGGGTATATTCTTATAGGAAAATAATTAACAGTGGGGTGGTGTGATGTTCCCACCCCAAAATGAATCAGTTTGTAATAACGACATGTCCCTAACATTATTCCTGTTACACCACAGCGATTTGCTAACACTGATTTATATGTCAGGGTCAGAGGCATTATGTTTTCGGGTTGTCCGTCCTTCTGTCCATCTGGGCCACTGTTATGAACCTGATATACCAAGAACGCTTTGAGGGGTTTTCTTCTAACTTAGCATAAAAGTCCAATCTGACTTAAGGATGAACTGATTAGTTGTGGGGGGGTTGGAGGTTAAAGGTCAGGCTCATTGCTGCCTCATGTTCATTCCGTGAACACAGGTTCCAGTAATGGGTTAAGGAGTTTTTACAGAGGGTGATCCAACATCAACTTGGATTCAAGGATGAACTGATTACAGTTGAAGATCATAGGTCAAAGGTCATTAAAGCTTCATGTTCTTTGAATGCTTTGTATACTGTGTGGAGGCATAGATCTAGTAATTCTAGAGGTAGTTCAAGTTTGACAATTATTTATAGAATGCTGTTTTATACTTTTTATCCATTTATAGTTATGTTTACTGTTGTGGAACAACTTGCTTCCTGATTGACTGGTGATCTGTTCAAGGTGTACCCTGCCTTTGCCCACTGTCAGCTGCGACAGGCTTTAGCCTCCCTGTGACCTTAGTAGGATTTAGTGGTTCAGCAAATGAATGAATGGTTATGTTTTCTCCATGGATGTCCTTGTGCAAGTTGTTTTTCTAAAAATCCTAAAATTTTACAACCAGCACATAAATGTACCTATCAACAGAAAAATGTATATATTGTTACTAGGATTTGATTCATCTTTAAGGTTTAATGGTTATGTTTTGCCTTTCAGTGACTGTGCAGCCTGACTCATCTGCCATGATGAGTGGCTGGGGGCCGGTGGAGCTGGTTGCCGTGGTTGCAGGTCCTCTGTTTGCACTGTTTGTGCTGGTGTTGCTGGGCCTCTTCCTTTTCCAGCACCACCAGAGAGCCTATGGCCACAGACAGAGGCTGGAGGTAGAGGATCCTAGCACTGAGCACCTGTACCTGGCTAAAGACAAAACGCTGCAGGACCTTATCTATGACCTGTCCACATCTGGCTCGGGATCAGGTCAGCATTAAACCTGAAGAAGGTCACATAGCATTAGTTCAGCCAAGAGCCGATAAATCACTAGCATGGGACTGCACCAGAATACATTTTCATTTTGCCATGTTTAAGATTCATGGTTGGCCAATGCACCCCAATGCTCCAAATATAGCTCACATGACTCATTCCATATCTCAGCACCTGCTGGTTTACACGTAATGATCTTGATAATAGTAGAGCAGTTTTTTTTCCCAAGGTTGATTAATTAGCATGTATGGATGATTGATGATCGTTTAGAACCAGGAATCTGCAGGAATGTAGAAATGCTGACAGAAGCGAGCAAGATAAAGTCCAACCCAAATCTGTCCCATTAATCTTCTGCTAACTAAACACACTTACCAAACAGTAAAATACACAGAGAGTTAATAAAGTTTATATTACACTACATCTCATAGCAGAAAAAGATTCACCACTGACCTGCTGAATTTTTAACATCGCACATGTTTGTCCCACACAAAAGGATAGTTGCTTATTTCCATACATTAGTAATTATCTGGCTGACTAGCTCACCATATGTAATTATTATACATTGGCTACCACTTTTTAGCCTCATCAGTTTCCATGCAATCAAAACATTGGGTTGGGAAGGATTTTAGATCTTTTACTCACCTGGCAGGCTCTGAATCGAGTAAATACATAAAGAATGAATCTAGTCAAGTCAAGTCAAGTCAGTTTTATTTGTATAGCGCTTTTTACAATTGACATTGTCACAAAGCAGCTTTACA
>JAQMYF010000006.1:20103511-20128970 GCA_030014195.1 Neosilurus mollespiculum
AGGAACCAGGCTTAGGAGGGAACCCATCCTCATTTGGGTGAAGCCATAAAATACAAACCATATAAGAAAATTTCATTGCATCTAGTCTGAGCTCCATTTTTTTCTTTCTTTGTTTATGTCTCTCTTTGGGCAGGTCTGCCTCTGTTTGTGCAGAGGACAGTAGCCCGGACTATTGTGCTGCAGGAGATCATAGGAAAGGGCCGATTTGGAGAGGTGTGGAGGGGGAAGTGGAGAGGAGGAGATGTGGCGGTGAAGATTTTTTCCTCACGTGAAGAACGCTCCTGGTTTCGTGAAGCAGAGATCTATCAGACTATCATGCTGCGGCATGAGAACATCTTGGGCTTCATCGCTGCCGACAACAAAGGTAAACCTGAAACGTGGGAATAAATAATGTAACTGTAGTTCTGTGAACCCTGGATGCCTGGCAGCAGTGGTGTTTAACATATTCTCTCATGTATGATTTATAAGCCGAGATCTTTATCACAAGTATTTGCATAGGAACATATCTAGCTCCCATCAAAAATGCATATGAGCTCTGAGTGAAGTCTAATGCTACATCACATCCATCAAACAAAAGTCAGGCTGGCGATGCCACAACTGTCCCTTTATTCACAGTAAATTGGGTTGTTGGGGAATTAGCCATGGTGTTCCCATACTCCATAGTGAAGGAACCATGATTTCACTAGACACCTCAGGGTTATGAGCAGGACTCTGTGGTTAAACTCTTTAATGATGGTCAATTTAGGAAGCATCAGCTAATGAGGTGAAAATACTTACTGAAGATGGCGACACCAGTTGTGGGTTTGTGCATCCTTATGGTTGATGTGTTTGGACCTGATATTGGAGTCCTTCATGTTCTCTGGTATGACGACACCCCTAAGTGTACCCCTCATATGTGCCTCTTTCAGGCTACTGATCTTTTAAAATTTGTTAGTTCTTACTAACAAATTTTGTTAGTAAGAACTAACAAAAAGACCAAAGACTTCGCTGCTAGCATTGTTAGGAATTGAAATTGTACATAGTGGTGCACTTGCATCTTGTTGGTGTACGCCACAGGGCATGATGGAAGCCATCCTTTTACCTGAATCCACCTGTATTCTAATAAGGTGACTGAGTTGTCTCACTGTTATTGACCTCTTTTGATAAATTATTCTGAGCATAAGCTTTGAGATGTGTGCAGTAAGACTGTATCTATTCCGCAAAGCTTGTTCTCTGGTGGAAGCACAAAGGAGCCAATTGTTCAAGTATGGAAGGGTCATGTCACCTCTGGCCTTTAGAGGGACGAGAGGCATCCCAAAGTGAAGAAATCTGAATTGGAATGTCTGTCCCAGGAAAGTGACTCTTAAGAAAAACTTTTGTTCTGGAGCGATGGGAACATGGAATTATGTATCTCACAGGTTTGTGGACAGGCGCATGACTGCATGGCATCAACAATATCGGAGAACTTCAGGATATAAACAGGGAAGGACTTGTAGGAGCAAATTCAGTCCTCTTAAATCGAGAATGGAATTATTCAGAGAGGGTTTTGTGATGTGTCTTGGGCTTCGTGATTTGCCTCCTGGTCAGGTTGTGTGTAGGAGGCCTCAGAACGAATGTCTAAGCCAGCAAGTTACTGTAAATGAGTTTGCATAGGCATAGCCTCAGACTGGGTGCAGAAGACCTCTGAGCCAGCGGTTACATCCTGGAAGTGGTCAAAGCCGAGACATTTGGTACACAACTGATGGTTGTCCTCCTGCTGTTGAAAACAAGGTAAATGGCTACGTAGTCTGTAGCATGACAGAATAAGCATAGCACAGTCCACTCTCACCTTTCATTATTCTCTCAGGTCCTTAAGCAAGAGATATCAGTAGCTCTGAGTATTAAATTAGCAAATAGCCCGGCAGTACTGATTCTTGCTAGCAAAAACCACAATGGGGCAGCATGGTGGCATAGAGGTTAGCATGTCCGCTGAACAGCAGTAAGATCAGGGTTTCGAGTCGCAGCCTCAATAAGGGTGTTTCTTTGTAGTGTTTGTACTCCCTGTGCATGTGTGGGTTTCCTCTGGGTACTCCGGTTTCCTCCCACAGTCCAAAAACTTGGACATAAAGCTAATTGGCTGTTCCAAATTGCCCCTCGGTGTGAGTGTGAATAGTTTTTTTTTATGTTTTGGACATGTAATGGTTGTTTAGGGTGTACCCCACCTTCGCCCAGAGTCAGCTGAGATAGGCTCCATCCTCCGTGCGACCCAAGTAGGATTAAGCAGTTCGGCAATTGAATAAGTGGGAGAGTAACTGCACTGTTATACAGTATGTTTACGTTCTCATTATTGTTGAATAAAACAGAAAATTAGCATATTCATTAACATATTCATTTTTAGTTTGTGTATCACATATTGTTAGATACATTAGAATAATTTAATCTCATACAGTTAGTGGGGTTTAACATTTATTACAACAGGTTTTTGTCCTTGTCATTCAGTCCTGGTGTGAAATCGTTATGTAATCAACAGAGCTTCAAGTAATACCCAGGAAAGGATACTGCTTATAGCAGCCCTTCCTGTTCTGCAGCTAATACTGTTCTAAATGTTGCATCAGAATCATACACTAATGGTGCGTCTCAGTTCTTGTACTTGTGTTACTTATACTTGATACTTTGAGTGAATTTTGTCTACATTGATAAGCATGGCAGTGTTCTAGTTAGCTTTTTTTATATATACCAGGGCACCCTGCCTTTAACTCATAATGACATGCCCAAATTTATATGCTCTCTGTTTTTGTGATACAACGTGACTGAAGCGACTACCAATCACAGCAAAAAGATGCCGTTAATGAACACTGACTTCCCTAAAACAATGAACATGACTAATTATTCTTAACTCAAAATAGATGAGCTGCTGCTCACTGCTGTCTGATAACCCAATCTAGCATATCATTGTTGATGGACAGAAACCTTCTATTTCCACATTTAGTCTTTTTTTTTCTTCTTCTTTTTTTTTTTTTTTTGGTAAAAATCAATGCTATTGGTTACTCTTAATGTCTGTCTGTGGGATTTTTAATATTTAACCAATGAAAAGCATTAAAAAAAGCCTTTGATCTACTTCTTATAACTCGATTGGATCCTAGAACTGTCAATAAACCTTGTATCCCCAGCCCCGCCACTGTCTTAGTGGAAGCAGCTCACAGCAGAGCTGAAGTTAAAAAGCTTTAACATTTCTGACTTCATCAAAGATAAATGTAGTTAAATGGCCAGATACTGCCCTGATCAACTGCCCCAGTGGAAAGGGCATTCTCACAAATTGCTTTATTTAAAATGGACCTCGGGAACAGACTGGTCCTGTACACAGTATTTCAATTAAAATTTAACTGCAACAATGATTTACTTGACACGTTACTAACCAAAGTGGCAGATAACTGACCAGAAGTTAAAAATAGGAGATGACAAAAGATGCTCTGATTTGTCATTTTAGAGCAGCTTCCTGCCCTCATGGATGGTTATCTGAAACACAGCATGGCAACATGCAGTGCTTTACAACACGTGGATGGTGAACTGAAAAACCGTCACAATGCTGAGCCTGCACATTTCTCACTCTCAGTGGTCACCATCTTGGCTACGTAACAGAAGGGGAAGGATCAGCGAGCTATTTTTAGGCATTCGGAGGAGTGCATAGCATTGACGTTGATGCTGATTTCATTTCCACATCACATGAAATATTTATGCAGACATAAATTCTGTCATTCTGTTTGAGAGAGCACTACCCTGTCGAAATTCATGCATTACATGACCAAGCACATAGTGCACTAGCAGAAGTATGCAAGTCGAGACACTGTAGCATACACTCATGGAGCACCTTATTAGGAAGACTATACTAATACTGAGTAGGTCCTGATTTTGCTCTCAAGGAAGCCTTAATTCATAATATAGCCATCCTATCATGCGACCACCACAAACTAGTGAAGGCACATGCCCTCTGTATGACATTTGATGCAGCCCCAAACATCTTTACGAAGTGCTTGTGCATTCAGTGGCAGCCTCACACACTCGGTGGGAAAGAGCTATTCGCCCCTTGTATGCTTTCAGATGCCTGATTACTATAAGTGTCAGGAAGGTGAGCGCATGCCATTCCTCTCTCCTGTGAAGCTCAGCCAGTTAGCTCCCATGAGCTCCCAGCTGACATTAACCTTGATTCAAACTTGCGATCTCCAGGTTGATAGTCTCACACCTTGTCGATGCGCCATCTGGGAGCCCATGAAACCAGTTTGAGATGACTTCTGCTTTGTGACATGGTGCTTTATTATACAGCTGTTAGAAGATTGAGGATATGAAGGGATGCACATGGTAAACAACAATACTCAAATAGACTGTGAGATTCAGGTGATGAATGATTGGTCCTGATTGGTCCAAAAATGTGAAGAGAAAACAATCCCCACATCATTATACTACCTCCATCAGCTTTGACTGTTGACCCAAGGCAGGCTTGGTCCATGGATTAATGCTGTTCGTGTCAAATTCTGACCCTACCATCGAGACTAATTAGCCATAAGATTATGACCACCTGACTGGTCTTTAGCTAGGCAGCCCCATATGGAGCATGCTGCAACGCACTGTGTTCTGAATCCTTCTTATCATAACCAGCATTAACAGTTTCAGCAGTTTGGGATCAGTGCACATTTACTAGCCTTCGCTCCCCACATGCATCAGTGAGCTCTCTTGGACCACCTTTGGTAGGTACTTACCACTGCAGACCAGGAACATCCAACAATAGTGCTGGAAATGAATAAACCAAGTTGTTAAGCGCAGGCCAGTCAGGTGGTGTTAATATAATGGCTGATCGGTGTATGTGCCACAGCAGAACTTGAGATTCATCAGACCAACTTATGTTTTTCCAGTTTTCACTTGTCCTGTTTGAGCCTGTACTCACTGAAGTTTCAGCTTTCTGTTCTTGGCTGGCACAAGTGGAAGCCGACATGGTCCTTTGCTATTTTGGCGTATCCTCCTCAAGGTTTCACATGTTGTACATTCTGATATGTTTTTCTGCTCATTGCCATTGTACAGAGTCATTATCCGAGCTATTGTACCTTTTTTGTCAGCTCAAATCACTCTGGCGTTGCTTCTTTGGCCTGTCTCATTAAATTAAAATGGCATTACCCTCTCTGGATGTTTTTTTTCTTTATTGCACTACTCTGAATAAACTGTAGAGACTGGTGTATGTGGGAATCACAGGTGATCAGTGCTTACAGTAATGCTCCAACATGCCCATCTGGGATCAACAGCTATGGCCCAGTGAAAATCACCGGAGACCCATATCTGTGATTCTGTGTTCTGTACTGCTGCCAAAAGATTGGCTGATTAGATAACTGCATGAATGCGCTCGTGTAAAGGTTACAGTTGTTCCTAATAAAATGTACTGTAGCTCTCTAAGCTTGTGTTAATTCTGTGATAACTATGTACTTTTATTTGCAAACGAATCACTCCTTGTGTGTGTTTTTTTTTTTTTTTTTTTTTTTTAGATAATGGCACATGGACTCAGTTGTGGCTGGTGTCTGATTATCACGAGCACGGCTCTCTGTTCGACTATCTGAACCGATACTCCGTCACCATTGAGATCATGATCAAGCTGGCACTCTCTGCTGCCAGTGGTCTGGCACACCTGCATATGGAGATCCTGGGCACTCAGGGTAAGTGTGAGGGCGTTCGAGATCTGGCAGATGCAAAGCAGGCAGATAACCACATTATTTTGTAGTGAACTTAAAGGTCACATGTCTGATGGTAATACTGCAAGTCGAAGCCGTTTATCCTGTGTTCATAATTATTAGTTTTAGAAGTAGGAGTAATGAAGGCTCTTGGCTCTCTGGTTGTGCATCTCTTTATGATTTCATTATTAAAAATATTTTTTTAATGATGGTTGTGGATCAAGTGAGAATGCTTTGGATTTCTGTAATTGAATAGGATCCTTTCTCTTTTCGATAAGGTAAACCTGGTATTGCTCACCGTGACCTGAAATCAAAGAACATTCTGGTAAAGAAGAATCTCACGTGTGCCATCGCTGATCTGGGTCTCGCAGTACGCCATGAGTCCGTTACAGACACCATCGACATCGCCCCTAATCAGCGCGTGGGCACCAAGAGGTAGCCACACCCACCTCACCCACGTGTTAGCCAAATACTACCAAGTATGGTAATATGCTGTATACTGCATGTGCTTGTGTCTGAACAGTTTGGTGTGTGTGTGTTTCAGGTACATGGCTCCTGAGGTGTTGGATGAGAGTATCAACATGTGCCACTTTGACTCCTTTAAATGTGCTGATATCTATGCGCTGGGGCTGGTGTACTGGGAGATCGCTCGCCGCTGTAATGCCGGAGGTGAGAGCAGCCTGAGGCAGAAGGGTATTATCGCTCTTTAAAAGAAACAGTTTCTAGCAACATGACCGGAATCTAGGAGTGATAAATGGAGTGTTGTTACTGAGATGGGTTTAAGAGTGAGGATTCTTTCTCTTAGTCCACTGTCACATATTAACGATTTGCAGAACTTATGCTGACGTATGACAGATTTCTATACAATGCTGGCATGTGCTGAAATATCAATATTATTCCAGTTTTGAACGTATACATAACTTATTAGTAACTTATGCAGAACCTGTCAAAAATGTATAGCTAACTTATATCGGACTTATCTCCAGTGTATATTGACGTATGTAGACGTATCTGATGTGTTTCGGATGACCACAGAACTTTTACTGAACATCTATCTAATTTCAGCTAGCGTATTATTCGTGTATTGGCAGTGTTTAGGGGGATTAGTATATAAAATGGGGTTCAAACGAGGAACCAGTCAGTACTTCTCAAGACCCCATGAGGAGCAAGGCTGAGACGAGAAGACCAACTAGCTGTCTTCCAACATCAGCATGACCTCATCGATTTCTTCGGCATGACGGTGATCTTGATAATGCAATGTCTAGTGCGGATCTGATCTGAATCAGCAAGCGGCAGGTGCGAGCAGCATGTCATGTGATCGATCATCGGGGATACACTGCTGCATAAGTTAGGCTATCATTGGTCATAAATTGCGAACGCTGCCAACACACTAGGCACTCGTTGGTGTAGGTTATGTGTGGGATCAGAGTACGCTAGACATTATATTCAACTTATGAATAACTTACAAATAATGTGTGTGAACGATCGCATAACTTACCTACAACTTATGGCCAGTGCATGTGGAACATAAGAGCCATACGCTAGCATACATCAAAAAGTTTCTGCAATTTATACCAGCGATGTACTGTGACTTATACCAGAATGCTGTCCCTTACACAAAACTTACCCATAACTTATTTGATGTACACCAGTGCCAGGCGAATTAAATCGTCAATGTGTGACAGGGGTATTATGAGGGTAACACACGACCAATCAGATGGCCTGGAATAGTGCACATGAGTCAGAAAACATTTTGGAGGGAGATCAATAAAAGAGCTTGTCTGTATACACCTAAGAGAAAATAGAAATGTGTACTGTCTGATGGAAAGACGAGGCAGACAGCCAGGGGAACATACAGACTGGTGGAACACACTTTTCTTTCTCAGCTTTTCATACGTATGGAGTAGCAGACTGTAAGGAATAAAACTTGACAGGGTGTGCTGTAACAGGAAATGAATGATGTAATGATCTAGTTTTAATGCAAGGCTATAAGGAAGGCTGTTAGTACCTATTAGGTGCAAAGTGTACAGTCTGTTCTCAAAGGTCTTGTGGGGTGTTCCTGGTATGCAGTGGCAAGTACCTACCAAAAGTGATCCAAGGAAGGACAACCAGTGAACTTGCAACTGTGCGATGGGTATCCAAAGCTCACTGCTGCATGGGGGAGTGAAGATCGATACATCTGGTCTGATCCCATAGTAGATCTACTGTAGCACAAATAACTGTTAATGTTAGCTCTTAATGTTGGCTATGATAGAAAGGTGTCAGAACACACCTGCAACAGGTATTGCAAGTTGCTGTGTATGTGGCTGCCTAACCACTGGCCAGTTAGGTGGTGTTAATGTTATGGCTGATCAGTAACAGAAAGTTGTTACAATTTTGTACTTTGTAAAATAGTAGAAGTTGTGTTGCTTGTGCTCCCTGTACTTGCATGGGTTTCCTCCAGGTACTCCGGTTTCCTTTTATAGTCCAAAGACACATAAAGCTAAGTGACTGTTCCAAATTGCCCCAAAGTGTGTGTGTGTGTGTGTGTTGGCTGAGATAGGCTCCGTCCTCCCCACGATCCTAGTAGGATTAAGTTAGTGATTTGGCATATGAGTGAGTGAATGAGTAAACGTTGTGTTCATACCTATATGTACTTATTGTTATCAAACGTGTATATCATGATACATTTGAATGAAACAGTTTTGTTTTATTCTCTTTCTCTGTATGTCTGGGTGTCAGGTATCCATGAGGAGTACCAGCTGCCCTACTATGACCTAGTGCCGTCTGACCCATCCATTGAGGAGATGAGAAAGGTGGTGTGTGACCAGCGGTTACGGCCCAATGTGCCCAACTGGTGGCAGAGCTATGAGGTACACACACACACACACACACACACACACACACAACCACACACACAGTAGTTACTGCGAAGTGGATGCAAATGCCACTCACTGCTCACTGTCCTCTCTCTTCCTGTCTCTCAGGCGCTGCGTGTGATGGGGAAGATTATGAGGGAATGCTGGTATGCTAATGGTGCCGCTCGACTGACAGCTCTGCGCATCAAAAAGACCCTGTCTCAACTCAGCGTGGATGAGGATGTGAAAATGTGAATGAAGCCCAAGTAGATTGAGGGTCAGAGAACACTGTAACGAAAAAAAAATTGTGTACAAAATTACTACTACTACTCCAAACTATCCTGCCAGTTTGAGAAAATGTATCGCCGTCAATCAAGTTGTGACACGGCCTACCTCACCCACAAAGCCAAAACTACTAAAGAAATCATGTTGCATCATATTCCTGAACTCAACTGCTCCTCCATCCCTTTTTAATGTACGGCCACTCACTGCGAGTTCAGATCCTGCTGATCTACAGTGAGCGCCGCTGCCTCTGTAATAGCTAACCGCCGATAGCAAAAACGGTATAATCACGGTATTGATGTTTAATCTCCCAAATATTCCTATTAGTCCCGTATCAGCAGCTCGGAGCAGGGATCACTCGGAACTTGTGTGAACTTCGAACATGTCACTGAATCCGGTTCTGGGCTGGATGTCAGTGTCATGAAGTGAAATGATTTGAATGTGTGGGTTTGTACAGAACTTATTGCACTCCGTCTGTGTCGCTCCTGTAAGGAACGTGGGTTGTACGTGTTAGACGTGAGCAGAGTATCTTACTTGAATGCAGGTGCTATTTTGAGCTTTAGGTATAATCGGGGTGCAAAGAATTTTACCCAAACCACCTCAGATTTAAAGCGCCGGCAAAATAGACAGATTAGGTAAGTCACTCCAGGGAAAGCTGCCATCTGAAAAAAAAAATGATTATATATAAATAATATATAATAATGTCTTATATATTCTGGCATTTTGAGTTCAGTGGAGTGACTTCATGAAAGCTGGACAGTGCCTATTGTGTTTTTTAACTGCATTCACTCATGGATGACCTGTGTATTTTGGGTAATGCGTGTACATGTGTATGTGTGTGTGAGAGGAGTGGATAATCACCATCTCTCTCTCTCTCTCTCTCTCTCTCTCTCTCTCTCTCTCCCCTCTCTCTCTCTCTCTCTCTGTGACTCATTCCCTCACTTGGTGAATGGTACATCTTGTATTTATTTACCATTGAACCTTCTCCATTCGCTCTTTGCGTGCTTTTGTGTCATACGATTTCTCTTCTGCTCCATCTGTGAAGCTAAATGTATATAGAATGTATTTTTGGAACGGTACAGCAGTGTATGTCTCATTCCCGTTTGCTTTCAGGTTAATCCGTGTCTAAGCTAAGTGTAAGTGTCGGGGTGAGTTTAGGATTGGTTGATGGAATGACGAGGCCTGATCAGATCCCCAACACGCTGGTGAAATTTTTTAATTATTATTTTTTGTTTCACTTCTCACTGTAGCATCCCGTAGCAACAGTATGACCAATCAATCAGTATCTATTAGGCGATACGCCTTTTAACCATGAAAGCACTGGAAATGTAGAGGAGATGAAAGGTTTATGCAATACTTACAGGGAGTGCGCCAGTTATGTACAACTGACTGATAAACGTGAAACTTGATGGCGCGTGAGTACTTTTGAAAGTACACTGGCGTAGTGTGCACTTGGAGCCAGGATGAGCCGTTCGACCCGACCTTAAGGAGTGGCCTCAGTACTTCGTCACTGTATTTTTGACTACTATACCACACGAGAACTTTTTCTATACAGTAATCACTTCCTACTGCCCTGCTCCTGCTCACTCTCCCTACTTTTCTTGATATGCAAGTTGTAAATAATTTGTACGTATGGATTTTTTTTCTTCCTTCTTTGAATTTTATTGATCCTATAGACAGTTCTTGAAGCTTGCTGTATTTTTGTTGTTGTTGTTGAGAATACACTCACGGTACTACTGATCTCTGATAGTTCTTTCTCTCTGTGTAGGATATTCAGACTTAATGATGGGTATACAGATACTCGCTGTATAAATAGGACGTGTAATGTTACAGGATGAAGAGTTCTTAGGATTCAATGCCAACTTGGCAACAAATTGTTAATCGAAACCTCGCTAGCATGTGAAAGCCAAAAATAATCTGTATTTATGGAGAGTCGGTTGTCTTTTATGTGGTTCTTAGGTTCTTATTAGGACTCTTGTTTTTATGGGGGGTGGGGGGTGACCTGTATGTGTTCATTACACTGGATTATACACTACTGATATACACTACAGTACTCTAAAATTGAAGCGCTACATCCACACTGCTTGCTGTCTGCTCTACTGAACCCGCTGACAGCCCATTGTGATGGCGTTCATTTTTAGGTACAGATCTATTTTATATTTTTTTTTTGGATTTTGTTCTTAATGCGCAGTGGTATTTTTTTTTTCTTCTTTCACTTTGGTTGCACCTCTCCAGCTGAAAGTGTATGTACATATATTTATAGCTTCCTGACAAAGTTTCTGCTGCTGCTGTGTTTTGGAGGCATGAGCATAGTCAGGGTTCTAATATTTATGAATTTAGGTCGGCTCCTGTTATGCTTCTAATTCAGAAGAGACCTGTGTAGCTATGATGCCTGAAATGCCTCGTCGTTATTCTAATACACAGGCTGGATATGAGCCTTCGTTCTTATGTATTACTATAAGGAAAGGTGTGTATTGTAACAGATTGACTTTTGACCCTGTAACCTGTAAGCTGAGTATAATCTCAGTGAGCTCCTAAACCCAAATCAGTCTTTTCAGGAATTGTTTCCAATCATGTACAGAAGTAATATTATACAGTAATAAAGACATTTTCCTACATTCTCATCTCCTTTATTTCCTTTCAGTCTTTTTCTGATGCCATTAAATGTACACTTAACTATAACCAGTGTAGGACAGAAGAGTTGAGAGAAGCACTTTTAACAAACAAGCTGTAGCCGCTGTCATTAAACCTACTGCTTAACATTACCAGAGCTTCAGTTTTTTTGCTCATAATTTCATATATATACTCAACAAAAATATATACGCAACACCTTTGTTTTTGCTCCCATCTTTCAAGAGCTGAACTCAAAGATCTAAAACTTTTTCTATTGTAAGAAAACTTATTTCTCTCTTCTGCCTCCGCTCCGCTCTCACTCCGGACAGTCACCAAGCGCTTGGGAGAGACTTAAATAATGATACAGCACACCGGAGTAAACCGAATCGTTTATTCAAACACTCTGAGACATTCAAACAACAGCAGTATTTAAACAGTCTAGGGGGTTGTGGGTTTCCACAGAGAACAATAAGGAAAGAGTGTGTGTGTGTGTGTGTGTGTGTGTAACAGGGTCAAATAAGGTCAAAGAGGGGTCAACCTATGGAATTTAACTAAGTGCAATTCAGACTATAAATCTACCTTTGGAATTTAGCTAATGGAACCATTATAGTCTGATACAACACAGATGTGAGATAAGAAGTAAAGCCTAGATAAACACAGAGAAAAGTCACACGACCCAAACTTAAAGCTTAATGCATATAAAATACAGGAGGTAAACAATAACAAGAAATATACAAACAATAAACAGAATTAATTAAATATTTCCCTTCATCTATGTACACAAAAGGCCTATTTCAAATAGTGTTCACAAATATGTCTAAATCTGTGTTGTGAGCACTTCTCCTTTGCAGAGATCATCCATCCACCTCACAGGTGTGGCATACCAAGATGCTGATTAGACAGCATGAATATTGCACAGGTGTGCCTTTGGCTAGCCACAATAAAATGTGCAGTTTTACTTAATAGGACTCTTGTCAGAAAACCAGTCAGTATCTGGTGTGACCACCATTCCCTTCACGCAGTGCAACACATCTTCCGTGAAGAGAACACCTCTCCATTGTGCCAGACGCCATCGAATGTGAGCATTTGCCCACCACTCAAGTTGGTTACGAAGAACTGAAGTCAGGTCAAGACCCTGATGAGGACAACGAGCATGCAGATGAGCTTCCCTGAGACAGTTTCTCTGACAGTTTGTGCAGAAATTCTTTGGTCATACAAAGCGATTGTTGCAGCAGTTGTTGCAGCAGCGGGTGGCTGGTTTCAGACGATCTTGGAGGTGAAGATGCTGGATGTGGAGGTCCTGGGCTGGTGTGGTTACATGTGGTCTGCAGTTGTGAGGGTGATTGGATGTACTGCTAAATTCTCTGAAATGCCTTTGACGGCTTATGGTAGGGAAATGAATATTCAATTCACGGGCAACAGTTCTGGTGGACATTCCTACAGTCAACAAGCCAGCTGCATGCTACCTCAAAACTTGCGCCATCTGTGGAATTGTGCTGAGTGATAAAACTGCACATTATTGTAGCCAGCCAAAGGCACACCTGTGCAATATTCATTCTGTCCAATCAGCATCTTGATATGCCACACCTGTGAGGGTGGATAGATGATCGCCACAAAGGAGAAGTGCTCACTAACACAGATTTAGACAGATTTGTGAACAATATTTGAGAGAAATAGGTCTTTTGAGTACATAGAAAAAGTTTAGATCTTTGAGTTCAGCTCATGAAAAATAGGAGCAAAAACAAGTGTTGTTTATATTTTTGCTGTGTGTGTGTGTGTATGATCTATATAATTGCATAGATTTATTCTTCTTTTCATTAACTACACTACTTAATACTTTGTACAGATGCTTGAAAATAAAAGGCTGGGGCCATACATACAACTTCAGGTTAATGTTTGTTGAGATGTCCCATGCTCGGTGAAGGCCTTTCTGTGTGGATTTTTCATGTTCTACTCATGCTTGTGTTGGTTTCCTCTGGGTTCTCCATCTATGCAGATTAGGCTAGCTGGCTGTTCCAAATTGCCCCTAGCTGTGAGTGTGAATGTAACCCGACCCTTACCTTAATGCAACCTCTTCACAAACTGCTGTGCACCTTGCATAATCATGCAGCTTGAGTATGAATGGTTGTGTGTGTTGGGCCTGCAATGGACTATCGAGCTATTCAGCATGCACCCTGACATCACCCGGCTGAGATAGGCTCCAGCCTCCCTGTGACCTTAATAATGGATAACGTGATTGCTGAATGAATTAAGGTACTTTACTGAAACTGAGTTAACAGAAATATATGAAAGCACAAAAACGAGCCTTTGGAAGAAAAAATGTTTATTTCACTCATGCATTATAAATTGACATGTGAAATATAAAATGTAAATATTTATATATACACACATTTCATTAATAAAGAATAAAATGACTGATTAAGACAAAACAACAAGGAAAAAAACAAAACCCACGGTGATTCAGTGGAATGGTCATTTCTCTTTCCTCCTATTTGGCCAGCAGCCCTGCATAACATTGAATCTTAGAGGAAAAGCTGCCGATATTTACTAAAACAGATCCGTACTCCGTATCCACACGCGGTGTCACAGATCCTGGCTTTTCATGAAGTCTGAGCATGAAACTGTCATCATGAATTTGGGTGAGAAAAATTCAAGTTGAAGTCATTCTGAGAACAGCTCCAGCTCAAACAGGGTTAAAGCACTGTTTAAATGTATTATATGTGCATCTCTTCACTGTTCCTCTACTCATAGGACTCCGAACACTTGCAGCTCGCTTTCATGGTGCAACAGAAATATCAACCACAGGCATCTACTGCACTGGTTTACACCGAGGGTAAACAAAAAAGATAGATGTGCACTCACTTCAACTGGATCTAAAAAGATGATAGAAATATGATACACACACACACACACACACACACACACACACACACACTATAACTTATGACTTCTGTTAGCAGTTAGCTTTAAAATCATTAGTTAATCAGTAGCTCAGAGTAAAGAATGTTTACAAGGGCTCATGTGCTTTAAACATCTGGACTCTACAGACTCGAGTCCAACTTCAGGAGAGAACATCGTTTATATGCAAGTTCTTTTATTTCCTCAATGTTTTCTCACCACATCAGAGAACATTGGATCATTATTGCTCCTGTGAGGACAGGGATGTCCAATCTTAACTGCAAAGGGTCGGTGTGGGTGCAGGTTTTCCCTTCAACCAGGCAGTGGCCACACCTTTGACCTGTTTTAAACTCAAAAAACCCCCCAAAAATTATAATAATAATAAAATAAGACTAGATTGCAAATTAGTATTTCAATTATGAAGCCGGGTGGCAGCCATCTTGGTGAGACCACTTTACTGTTGAAAGTTATACTCAAATAGCATGAAAAGATGGAAAATGTAAATTACATCCAAGATATACATTTCATTTTAAAACCTCTCCCTTTTTCTTTTTGCCAAATTTCACCTATGTGAATTATCAATTTTTTTTTGGCTTTCAACGGCCCATTTTGGGATCCTAAAGCAAGGTGGTCTCTCCAAGATGGCTGCCACCTGGCTTCAGAATTGAAACACTAACATACAATCCAGTCTTCAATCAGTGATTGAAACAGGTGGAAGGTGTGGCTACTGCATGGTTGATGTGAAACCCTGCTCCCACACCGGCCCTTTGTGGATAAGATTGTGTGTGTTAGGACGAGCATTTCTGTGGACACTACCCGCTATTATGTGATGATCTGCTATTAAAACACCAGACACATCCCTTCCTGCTCCACTGTGTGTGATAAATAAGTGCTAATAATTGTTAAGCTGCAGGTGTCAGTGGGCTTTATAGCTGCTTCAGGTTTTACAGGTAGACCATTCTGATGTGTGCTTTGCTATGATTGCTTTGTGCGTCACCCCTTCCTTATTGCTCAGTTTTTCACTTTATCATCCCTCGTGACGAAAGGAGAGCTCATCTGTGTCTTTAGTTTCTGTTACACATGAACGTAAATTGTAAAATATTTCAGATTTTAATCAGCATTACCATTCCTACTACCACTTTTTCTGATTAGCTTTTGAAATTCTGTTGTCTGGTTGATGGCGATTTGCTTTGTAAGCAAATTTTTCAGCAACCACCTCACTCCTGTCTCCCTCTTCTTCATCTCTCGAGCACAGTCTTGCTGAAAGGTCAAGGGTCATCACTTAGTGTGTCCAGCAGCACTCTGAAGCAAGGAAAGATGGATTTTAATCAATAAAGGACATTCCAGAAATGTTTGGGCAGATATGAAATGATGAAGATGTACTTTAAACAGAAACTCCAGGATTTAGATAAGAACAAAGTACTGGAATCAACCTTATAAAACTTTATCACTCAATCATTTGCGGAACCACTTAGTCCTACTAGTGTGGTGGGGAGGCTGGAGCCTATCTCAGCTGACACTGGGGGAAGGCGGAGTACACCCTGAACAACTCGCCAGACCATTACAAGACCAACACACGCACGACCATTCATACAGTCACAACCAGGGTCAATTTGAAACCGCCTAATGTTCATGTGTTTGGACTGTGGGAGGAAACCCACGCAAGCACAGAGAGAACATGCACAGAAATGCCACACAGGAACGCCATACCTGAGTCCAGGACCTTCCTACTGTGACATGCTAACCACTACGCCACCGTGCCGCCCCCTTCATCAAACGGTGAACACTAATCAGCTCTAATCTTTTTCAATCCTAACGCTAGCTACTGTCATATTTTATACAGAAATGACATCCACGGTAATTCTCAGAACGCATATTCCACTGTAGTACATCTATTAACTTCAGTAATCTTATCTCTTTATATCTGTCCATGCTTAGTGTTGATTTTACCCACTATTGTTTAACTCCTGTTCCTTCATTTGTTGTTATTGTTTGTATAACGTTTACAATAATTACTTTAGAAATATTAAACCAGTCATGCCAGTAAAGTAAATGCTAAACTGAACTTCAGAGCAGTGCTCACGGTGTTGTGTGAAATAAAACACAGCATATCACACAGCAGCGACTCACTGCTACCTACGAGGCGGTTTGCTATCTGCTTGTCTTTGTGTTCTCAATCCAAAGTCAAAGTCTCATCTGATTGGTCAAGGAATCATTGTCGTGTGAAATGTCTTTTTTTCTCCTCCTTCCCAACAATGGAGAGGCGTAACCATGCACACGCCCCCTCTGTGACAAGTGATGCTGCCACCCGCCTTTTCTAAGAACTGCTGCACATGCGCATTTGGGGGCGTTCTAACACACACTGGGAGGGAAAGTGCTATCTGCACCCCTTGTACGAATGAGCTCACAGATGCCCATGACTGGCTGGTGATCATTGTGAGTGACAGGGCATGAGCCTCCCTTCTGTGAGAGCTTGGTCAATTAGCTCCCATGGACTCCCGGTTGCAGATGGCTGTGGCGCCAACCTGGATTCAAACCAGCAATCTCCAGGTTTAGATTCTTGATAGACTTGTTGATGCTCCACTCGGGAGTCCTGCACTTGAGTATTTAAGCACCTTGAGTGACTTCATGTCCAGATAACCAAAAAAAAGATGACTGGAGTTTTCCTTTAAAGGGCGGGGTATGTTAAAGCAGTCTTACCGTTGTCTCCGTTGGTGAGCACCAGAGCTTGAAGAATATCAGAGAGAGAAACAATGCCTTTCACCACATCATGTTCATCTGCGATCACTAATCTGTGCACCTGAAACAACATGTAGCACAGGGAAAGAGAGACAAAAATATTTATGCTTTAAACCAGTTTAGAAATAACTTTCAAAGTGAACTTCATAGTGATTTTTTATGTAATGATTGATATGTACAAATATTCTGATTCAACAGTTCATTTTATTTTATTTCTTATTTTCTTGTCCTTTAATTTGGCTTCTGCATTTAACCCATCTAAAGTGAGCACGCGTGCACACATATACACATACACACACAGGACCAGTGGGCAGCCAAACTGGAGAACCCGGGGAGCAGTTGGGGGTTAGGTGCCTTGCTCAAGGGCACTTCAGCCATGAAGGTGGAGGAAGGGGAGGCCAACACACATTTTTCCTGCCGGTTTGGGAATCGAATCAGCGACCTTTCTGTCCCAAACCTGTTTCTCTAACCATTAGGCCATGGCTGCCCCATAACACCATATAACTGGTATATCATAATGTAATATGTTACTTACAAATTACCATCATACTACTACATGGGAAAAACAACAACACTTGCCCAAACAGGCAACAAAATAAATGAAGAAAATAGCAGAAAAAATATGTCGCTGGCTGTTTCTTTACTGAAAATTAATGCAAACATTTTCGGAGCTCTGCTTTTAGACAGTTCCTTAATATTAATTCTGTTTCTGCGATAGAACAGGAGTGTATTTGTGGGAGTTTGATAAAGACTGGATGGAAAAATTCACCTCTGCCTCCACCAGTCTGTTGATGATGGCCTCCAGGGTCTCATGTGCTTGACATGTGAGAACTCCCTCAAAGTACTGCGAGCGATGCTGGAGCGCCTTTGTGACGGTGATATCCAGGTTATTGTAGGTCTTTTCTGCAGCCAGGTTCTATTATCGTAAAAAGAGTAGGAGAAGAACAGATACATTGGTGAATACCAACTGAAAACAGGTGATGAACTCTGATCAATCATCAAGCCTGCGGCTGTAAACAGACACCAGTAACCCCATCGAGCCGGCACTGTCTCCACCCGCGCACTTCAACAATGTCAATTCAATGTCAGTTCATTCGTCCTGACTGACACATACACGCCTCACACATGCAAGGAAAATGAGAAATTGTCTGTTTTTGGATATTCTTTAGCACAGGACAAATCTTCCACAGACATCCACAGAATAACACACCGTTAAATTGTAAAAAGATTACAGCAGTGCGGCCGGTGTTCTCCAGTGAGTCTTTGCTGTGCTTTACATGCTTATCATTTCATTTTTAACCAAATCCACTGTCCGTCTGTATGCTAGCTCAAAAGCCATTCTCACTCACTCCTTTGTCAAACTGCTTAATCCTATTAGTGTTGCGAGGATGCTGGAGCCTATCTCAGCAAACACTGGGGGCAGGCGGGGTCCACCCTGAACTGCTCGCCAGACCATTACACCACTAACTCAAAAGCAAAAACTGTGATCCCTGTGTGTGTGTGATGTTAAACACATTTAAAAACATTAAATAGCAAGCAACACCAGATTAAAAAGATAAACACCCAAACAAGTGCACACCATCTCATACAATATATATTTTCACAATGATTCATCTTTCAGACTCCACATGCACCCTGCACCGTAACAACATTCACAAACTTACTATGACGTCAAACTTGGAATATATGTCAACGACCCTGCCTGTGTAAAAAAAAAAAAAAAAGAAAGAAAGAAAGAGAGGATTAGAACATTAGTTGACAGCTAGCAAACATATAAGTTCAAACATTTCTCCCCATCTCTCTGCTCTCTCATTCCATCATCTCTCATCCTCACCATTATCATCAATGACAGGCAGGGCAGACACCCTTTGCTCGACAAAGATTCCCAACGCTGTGTAGAGGGGCGTGTCGGTGTGAACCATGGCAATGTTCTGGAATGTTCCAATGTTGAGTTCCTCGAGAGACTTTGATAAAAATGCTGGTTTGGGCATCTCGGAAATCTGAAAACAGCCACAAGGTGACGAAAGCATAAAACATCGTACAAAGGTAAAATGAATGGTTTCTCTTGAGCATGTTACAGACCGTGAGGTTCAGTGCACCTCATCCACAAGGCACATGGAGGCAGTGAGACCCCTACAGACCTTAAAGTGTACACTGTATTATAAAACATTCAGAATATTTAGCACAAACTTGCATTTCATTACTGCTCTGATATTAAACATGGTCTTCAGTTATACCAAATTCACACCTGAGTAGCCTTGGTACATGCCGAATCAAGTTAGCTGTGCACTTCAAATAATGAAAAGACATGTTTTGAGTAAGAAAGCTGAGGTGCTCCAAGTTCACACGCCACAATGAGCACACACACAATGCAGGCTCTGTTGTGACGCTTCCTATACAGGGATTTTTTTACTTCGATTTTGCTATTCTGTATTAATCCTGCAAGGGAAATGATTGCCTCACACACACACACAAATAAATAGTGAGTATACATAGCAGTGGGCAGCCACACTGGAGAACCCGGAGAGGGATTAGGTCAGCCATGAAGGTGGGGGAAGGGAAGGAAAGGGAAGGGATTCGAACCCACGACCTCCTGATCATGAGCCCAGCATGATCAATACACCACCGGCCCCACCAAGTTCAAACTGACTAGTGATTACATCCACAGGATTACACTGGCTGTTAAAATGATGTACACAAGCTATAGAGCTTCACAGTTGATATATTTACATTATTACAATATTGTGATTAGTGTAACAGACTTCCAGCTTTTGTTGAGAAGGAGAAATGGCTGGAAATGCGTAGGAGGAGATGCTGTCAAAGATATTTCTGGAGAAGTACACATCTGGCTACAGCATAGAGTACACGACTACATTACGTATAAACTGGTCTCAAGTGTGAAGTGGTACATGTGAAGTCCATACTTACGAAGAGTTTGAGGAACTTGAGGATCCTCTTGTGTGTAAGGATGTACAATGTGTTGCCTGTCAGAGGATCAATTACTGGCAACCTGTGGATCTTGTGCTTTAGTAGAGATGACACGGCATCATAAAGACTGGAGGGATAGAGAGAAGAGAGACCAAATAAATACATATTTTCATACTTTCATACACAAAGCGTCAAATAATGTGACATCTTATAGTACCTGGCATTAGGTGATATGCTGACAAGAGGTTTGAAGGAGTCCTGCAGATAAACCTCTACCAAAGGACGATAAAAAAAAAAAAGCATTAGTATAAAAGTGACTGAATACAACTTTGCTTTTTTTTTGTTCACTGAAAAATTTCTTACCTCTCCATGTCTCTATTTTGTGTTCTTCCAATTCATATATCTGAACCTGAAACATAAATCAGAGATATATACAATACAATTCAAATTACTGAGGTTTGTAGTTGATCCAAGTTTCATGTTTCCATTCATTACATTATCTTGTTTTTGATTTAACACCCAATATCTATAACTAACAACAGACACAATACATGGAAGAGGAACAGTATAATAAAGAAAATATATTTTTCCTCATTATTGGAGAGGATTTACCATTGGTGACTTGTAGTAGCGATGAAGTATGTTGATAAAGTCTGTTATGGTCAACATACCTATACATAAATGTAGAATTAATATTAGGCAGAAAGAGAAATGAAGACATGATTAATTATGCATACTGTATAACCACTCACCAACAAAGCACTGCTTCTTGCTGTCCCAGAGTGGAGCAGCTCGCACTCCATTGGAGACAAGAGCAAAGAAAGCTTTTTTCACCTGGTAACAGAGTGTAAACAAATCATTCACACAAGCAAACAAGTCGCCGTCTCTCATGTATCCTATTGAGATAGAAAAACAGCTACACCCTTACCAATAACTTTCCCAACATAAAACATCACAAAACTGTTTTTCTAAGCCCACTTTACAGGCCATCGTTCTCAAAATCAGAATCAAGCTTTATAAGCCATTTATATATACTTATACATACAAGGAATTTATTTCTGGCAGTTGGTGTCCCTCTGGCAGAATTATATAAGGACAGTAAATATATAAATATACATATAGGAGTATTCCACGGTGTTTGGTCTATGGATCATAAAAAACAAAACACTATAAACAAAAATTACATCAAAGTGACTGAATCTATATCGTTTCAATATTATATTAAATTCTCAAAAGCTGTTCTATTTGTAAATTCTCTTAGTAGACTACATTTTCTAGTAGAAAATAGAACAGGTACATCCTGTAGAAAGACCACATCTGAACACCTTCATGCTACATATTGCTATAGTATACAGCGAACCCAGACATTGCCATCATTCTTACAGTGCGCATGTTTTGGGTGTAAAATTATTAGAAGCAGGAATGATTTCTGCCAAGCCTCACTCACAGGGAAAACAGCGACTGACCTGCAGAGAGGTGTCAAACACCACCAATTTGGAGCTAGTTGGCACCAGGTCATAACAGCGGTGGGATTTCATGAAGCGAGTGTACACATTGTGTTCAGGATCTAGATTGAAAAAGCAAAGTACATCTTACACTGAACTTCTACGCAGGCAAAATATTAATGAGGGTATTTTTTTGACACATCCCTCCTTACCATCTGTGTGTGTCTCCTTTTTACACTCAAATTCATCAACAACTGCAGGAACCTGAAAAACAGAAACCCAAGACTTAAACGCATAAAAGAAATAAGTAAACACTTAAACCACTGTTTCTTTTACGCAGTCTCACAGTCAGTAGTGGATAAATAAACTGAAATTGCTTTGTAGAACCTCACTTCTTGACCTACATAATTGGTATTTGAGTTATTAAAGTGTCATGGTTGCTTTAAGAAAATATCCTAAATAACATCAGTCAGGCTATTAAAGAAGTCACAATCATGTTTACTGCTGGAAATTTGGTTTATAAAGGATACTAGACACACAACAAATTTGATAAGTCAGAAATGCGATCTCAATCGTTGAAAACTGTTCAGCCCAATATGACTTCAAAACATCCTTGTTGCAATCTGCTCCATGTCAGGTTTAAAAACTTAAAACTCGTTCTGATTTGATAAGGCAAAATAACGGTATCAAAAAGAGAATACAGATATTAAACTAACAAATCAGATAGAGGTTAATGAAACTCTGAACTAGGCACATCTACAAATAATACCACATTATATTCATCAGACAAACAGCTGCAAATCACTTCCTTGTTTACAGCATCGGGTACACTGTAAGCACAGTCAGCAGCCCTGAAATTAATGTGTGGATAAAACATACTGGTTCAATTATTTCTCTGCTCTTTAGATTTCCATAGAGATATGACCCATGGTTTAGATGTATAAATCCAGCAAGGTCCCCAAGTGTTTTATTATTTATTTTTAACCCCACAAATTTCAATTAATATCAAAATTAAGGTTATTACACATCACAGTTTTTAGTGTCATTGACTGGTCATTTAAAATGAAAAGTCATCGAGAAACACGACTTCTTTTAAATAGATATAAATAAACAAACAAACAAATAAATAAATGGGAGTCACCAGGGACCACCTGTGCTGATTCGATCTGTATAGCAATTGTGTAAGTACTGCGATTCTATATAATATCCAGGAGCGGCACAGTAGCATAGTGATTACCACATCCTCCTCACAGCAAAAGGGTCCCTGGCTGAGGTGTTTCTGCATGGAGTTTACATGTTCTCCCTGTGCTTGTGTGGTGGATTTCCTCTGGTTACTCCACTTTTCTCCCAAAGTCCAAAGGCATGCACATTAGGCTAATCGGTTGTTCCAAATTGCCCCTAGATGTGAGTGTGAACGGTTGTGTGTATGTTGGCCCTCAGATAGTCTGGCGAGCTGCTCAGGGAGTACCCTGCTTCGCACAATATCAGCTGACAGGTTCCAGCTTCCTCGCGACCCTGACAGGATTAAGCAATTTGGCAAATGAGTGAGTAAATATCCAGATTCAATATATGTTCTGCTTTTCTGTTATAATTTTAAAACCTTGAACTGTGCAAAAGCAAGCTGAGTCATACAGCTAAAGCTTTAAACCTTGAAAGCTTTATTCATGAGCTGCACAACGGAACATGAGTACATAAATTTAACGTCCCTCAGAAACCAAGAACAGCATTTAAACAGTACAAAACAAACTTCAATTTAAACTTCAACTACAATGAATAAAAGATGACTTTGGATCCAGTGCGATACATAAATGAACTCATTTCTTACTTCATCTATAATAACTAACTACAATTACTTTAGCAAAAGCAAAACATTCTGTCCATATATTCATGTAGTACATATCAGAGGTATTAATCTTGTGTAGTCTTTTAGTCTGGTTGCCAAAAGTTTGTGAACCCCTGACCTAGACCAGGGGTTCCTAACCATATTTAGTGTTTCACTTGCGCTCTTGCACTCGCACTCGCACTCTCTCTCTCTCTCTCTCTCTCACACACACACACACACACACACACACACACACACACACTTCTAGCAATAGTAAGAACATTTATTAACATAACGCCTTCCCAAGTTAAGAAGGGTTGTTGATTAGTTAATATGTTGAGTCAGGAGTGTGTGAAACAGGAAACAGTGGCCACCGCAGTACAGGATATTCTAATTGGTCATGGTCAGTTAATCTGAGTTTAAAACAAACAAAGGACCAAACAGGATCTGACATGCAGAGCTCATACTGCCTTCGGGTCATACTGGAAATTTGAACGCCCACAACATGTCGTAATTATAACTGTCTAACTCTTATTTATCTGAGGGTCGAGGTTCCAGTATCAGTGCAGGAAGAAGACTTAAATGGTCGTTTTGTATATTAGCTGTTCAGGTCATCATTTCTTTTAAGGAGGGAAAAAGAAAGTTCTTGTTGCTGATGATGCGAAAATAAGCTTAGAATGAGTTTAGTAGTTGACTGGAATACACACCATGTCGTAATAACCATGATCTCAGCACTTATCTGATGACATGAAGTTAAATCTGAGTCTGAAGTAGTCCAGAAGTTAAGCTTCTGTTTAAAGACCCTCCAATACTGAAACTAAATCAATGTTTTAATAGTTTTATAAGCGATGAATCAGACATCAGTGAGGCAAATCATCTTCACCGTGAAGCTAGTAACTTCATTTCCATTGTAAAGGTTACCAACAGTTAACTGAACACTCTTCTACAGAGAAAACGGGATGTTTAAAGTTCTTTAAAGTTCTGTTTTTACTACATTAATATAACATTCAAACTGACTTCTAGCTTTCAGACAGTAACAGAAAATGCTAAGAGCAAACAAGATAACGTGCCATGTTATTACTGCGGAGCTAGGAGACAATAGTTAGCATAGCAGAGATCCCTGAACACAACAGCCAGCTGCATTATTTATTACTGCTATCTGATACTATAGCACGTTTAGCATTCTAGTTAGCAATAGATGTGAAGTATGGTAGTCAGGGTAACTCAGACCCGTCAGGCTATGCGCTGGAATGCACGCTAGCTAGCTATTTTTTCTAATCCAGGCTAATAATACACCGCTAGTTCCACAAGATAACACTTATCCTACAGAACAAGAATCTTATCTAGCTAAGTGTTAGCATCACCAGGTAAACATCACTAACGTAATTTACTCATCCTGCCTCCGATACTTACACACTCCATAATCCGTCCATACACCGTCTTCTTCTAAATACACCCGACTATCCGCACTCACCTCCTCAACTCTACCCGGCAACCGGAAATGACATCACAATACTACGCCGTTAAATAAGCCGTCCTTCCGCTTTAACGTGAAGGTGGAAGATGTGTGGCTTGTGATGACAATAAAGCTATTAAGCATGTGTTAATGCAGTGTAAACAATATGGAAAGGATAGAGCGAAACTAAAAACACTAATAGAGAATATGGGAGGGGAGTTTAGTTCAATGCCGAGAAGTCCAGATGATGAAGTCCTCGGGTACAGTTAAAAGGCTACACACACTTTAAAACAACATGGATGTCATGGCGGTTTGAGCTACCAGTCGTTTCTACAGCTCTTTATTTTTCTGTGATGGAGTGATTGGAGCACATATATCTTCGTCACAAAAAAGATTCATGAAGTTTGGTGTTTTTTTTTTTTTTTTTTTTTTAAATATATTATGTATCTTGTGAAAATGTGACCAAAATCTGCCGGTCGAAAATGTAAATACAGAATGCTAATATTTGTTTTCATGTCCCTTGGCCATTTTCACTGCAACTAGATGCTTTTGGTAGCCATCTACAAGCTTCTGGCGAGCCTCTGGTTGAATCTTTAACCACTTCTCTTGACCGAATTGGTGCAGTTCAACTAAATTTGTTGGCTTTCTGTTGGACTGTAATGAAATTTTCTTATATGGTTTGTATTTTATGGCTTCACCCAAATGAGGATGGGGTTCCCTCCTGAGCCTGGTTCCTCTCAAGGTTTCTTCCTCGTGTCAACTGAGGGAGT
>JAQMYF010000006.1:20138247-20165211 GCA_030014195.1 Neosilurus mollespiculum
GGGATTTGAAGTGTTCCCGAAATACTTGACTTTTATTTTGCACACCGCATATGTCATGTCAAGCTCCTTCTTACCCGCGTTGTGAGTAAGGTTGGAAACGCTCAAAAAAACGTGTTCTTAAAAATCGATTCATGAAAATTTGGATCAATTCAGAATCCCAATAAATAAGAATCGCGATTCAGGCGTGAATCGATTTTTTTCCCGGCACCCCTACTATGCAGCTCAGTCTTATTTGTATTATTTTCAAAAAAGTAGTAGAAATAAATGATTAGAATACACAACACTAATATAGGAATTGGAATGTATCAAATGTACTTTTGTTGGTCTGTGGGGTTCTGGATGATTGTCTTCTCCCCATCAATGATGTGTTGCTTTAACTGGTGGGACAGCATTCCTATAAAAGAAGCACCAAAAGACAATCAGAAACACCAGTCAACCTAAATGTCCCAGATCGCTGCTTGACTTTATAGGGGTAAATAAACATTTCATAAACATGCCTTCAAGATTTACTGGTTTATTATTTGTAAAAAGATCATCTGTAATATTTAGATACACATCTCAATGTGGTTGGGTAACCAGGTAGACTCACTAGCAAAGTAGATAACTGTCATACACAAGACCTGATTTTCTCTCACAGCACCTTTAACATAGGATTTACAGGATACAGTGATAATACAGACATGCCCACCTTCAATTGGACTGCATTTGAAAGAGTGGGCGATCTTGTTCCATGCTTCAGTCACCTGTGTGTTCTTTATGGAGGTGGTGATGGTGGTGAGAGGAAAGAGACAAACAAAAAGCTCTATATAAATACGACACCATCCTCTGTATACACTGAAGACTTGTATCCAACCCTGTACCTTATTCCCGCCAGTTGTCTCTTTATTCAGTATACAGTTTCAGCACTGGTTGTCCTCGATATATGAATGACTGGCTGGTCTAACTGGCCTGTAAAGCACTTGCACTCACTTGGTTGCCAGGTTTTACAAGACGCAGTGCTGCTTCTGCACACAAGTAGGCAGCTTTGAGGACGTCAGCTTTCCTGCCCGTCACAGGTGCTTCCTGGCACAATTTAAAGCAGTGAGGAAGAAATTCACACATTAGAACAATACGACCAAATATAGTAGTAATAATAACAACAACAATTATTATTATTAATAGGAATAACTTCATTTCATACACACCTTACTGGCCCCAACAACAAAGCTATGTGCCACATTGGAGATAAATCCATCGACATGTACTCCCAGGTCACTGTAAGGGGAGGGTGGAGAGACAAAAAGGCAGTAAGCAAGTTAAAAGTTATCCAAACCACCAACGTTTTGTCATCTGACAAGCAAAAGGTTTAAAACACTCCCTTTTTTAACAAACAAAAGATTCCATCCCAACAGTGGTATTCAAACCGTGCACAGGAGAACATCTCTGGTGGTGGTGGTGTGTGTGTGCGTGTGTTTGGTGCGCAACACAATAGCTATTATTACCTCTACCTAGATTATATTTTACCCTTGGTATGTGTGTTTGTTAACTGGATTACGCAAAAAAAATTGACTCCATTAGATTTTTGGAGATGATCTGGATCAAATTCTGGATTTTTAAGGATTCTTTATCACTCCAAGATGTCAATTTTTGACATTTTGGTTCACATGGGGAACTGCTGGGCTTGGAGGAGGTCTTGATCTTGTTTCCATTAAATTTGGATGCCTTTCAGTATATTAAACAGGCATGAGTACTTATATACCTGCATTAAATTAAGATTCGTGGACATCACAGGCCACACACATTGGGGTAAATAAAAAATGACACACATGCAAGTCAGATAGATTGCAGCCCTCTGTGTAATTGCCAAATAATTCTAGTATTGTACATATACTGTATAACGTGCTCATCTACTGGGGTTGCATGGAAATATACCAGACGTTACATGGGGTGCAAGCGTCTCCCTTGCAAAAATCTGAATACCACTGCGTAAAAAATATGATGATGGATGAGGAACAGACTGAAGTCAACACTTACAACAACAACAACATCTAATTCACACACAAGTGCTTTACAATCTCAACAGATGGCAGGAAAATTTAACAGACAAACAGCAAGGGATCAGCAAGGAGGACAAGACAATCAGAGGAGGCAAAATGATGTCATCACTGAGACAAAAACAGTGGGGGAGACTGCACACAGGGCAAAATAGTGCAGGGACGGGGGGTTGAAGTGGGGTAGGAAGGGAAGAAAGATGACTAGACACAGACTTATAACTTCTCAGAGGGGGGGGGGGTTTGCCTACATTTTGACCAAGTCTCCATCTTTAAGTGTGTAGTCAGGGTCGCTCTTCAAGGGAGAGAAGTGGCATACACAGTTATTGACTGACACGCTGGTGGGGAACGCAATGCCTGTAAGAGAACAATCACCAGTCCTCAAAACAAATCCTCTGGGGTTTTTTTGTACAGTTTAGCAAGTGAAGCTAAAAGGAATAATAGCATCGGTTCATTCCTAATAGGCACCTGGTACCCACGTCAGGGGTGGATAAATCAGTAGCCTGGGCACCCTGGACAAAGTGGCATCAATAGAAGGCATTTCACGCATAGAACGTGGTGGAAAAAAGCCCAGTGTATACAAGTCTACTGCTATAAATAAGAGTCACTTTACTATTATCAGATCCATACAGTATAAAGATGTTAGCCAGACACAAATACACTGCCCAGTTCAAAAGTTGCATACGCTAATATTTTGTTGTAGTGCCTTTAGCTTTGATTGCAGCACATAATCACCATGGCACTGTCTCAACAAACTTAACATTTAACTCCATCCACAGTTCAGTTCATTTTTCACTGACGTCTTGAATTGATGACGGCCTGCTCATTCAGTAGATTCACGTCATCAGCTGACTTCACTCTATTGCTACACGATGTTGCTGAGCCTCGACCTGACCAATTGAAGCAACAACGCCAAGGTGATTAAACATTGTAATCAAGGCTAAAGGAGGTCCAATCAAATAATAGAGTGCTCAGGTGTCTTTTTGTCTGGGTGGTGTATAGTTCACATGCTGTGAAAGGGAAGAACACTACAGATCATAAATTGCTGACTTTGAATAAGGGGGCAAATATGATGACAAATTAGAAACACTGATAGAAGGGAATAATACTCATATAGTCATTTGTGTCTCTTAGTCTGTATTACTGGACTTAACTAGCAGCTGGTTATACCTTATTACATTATAGTAGCTACCATTTGTTAGCATGAACAGTTAGGATTCTGAACAACCAAATCATGAGACTGCGCAGTCCGCTCTTAGCTTTTACTAACCCAGTAGGATAACTAATGAATGTGTGATTTGTCCACCCCTGTGCAGATGCATGAAATGCTAAATAATAAAACTCCCAACCAGTCAATTCAAGCCATCATTCCACTCATGTCTGGTATCACACACAATTATAAATTGAGGGTTGTGTATCTTCTTCTTACCTTTCTTCATGTCCTTCTCTTTCTTGAACACCTTCCCGGTCTCTGCCATGATATAAGCATCTCCTTTCTCACACAGACTGAGGACAGACATGCCAGACTTGGCCGTCTCAATGACCACACGCAGTGCCTCTTTAGAAGTGTGAAAAAAAGAGAAGAATAAAAATTAAATATACATTGAGATATAGACAATAGAATACGAGGCCAGTCAGAAATGATTAAGAAAAATCAAACCATCTCCCGCTGATGATGTAAACTTAGGCACATAAGTATTTGGACAGTGACAATTTTTGCAATCGTTCCTCTGTACATCACTACAATGGATTTTAAATTAATTAGGATGCGATTGAAGTGTAGACATTGTGGAATCATTTCATTCATTTGCCGAACCGCTTTATCATACTAGGGTAGCGGGGAGGTATCTCTGCTGACTCTGGGCGAAGGTGGGGTGCACCCTGAACAGCTTGCAAGTCCATCACAGTGCCAACGCACACACAACCATTCACACTCACACTCCCTACTAGAGAAAATTTGGAGCCTAATGTGGATGTCTTTGGACTATAGGAGGAAACCGGAGAAAACCCATGTAAGCACGGTGAGAACATGCAAACTCTGTACAGAAAGCCCTGAGCCCGGGACTCGAAGCCAGGACCTTCTTGCTGTGAGAAAAGTAAGCGACCAACTGACTGATGAAGCAGATTCATGTGCAGGTGTGGTCTGGCTCTTCATTATTTCATGACAAATTAAGAAGATAAAAGATTTGGAGTTCAAGTGCTGAATTTGAGTTGACACATCTGCTGCTCTACACAAACCTTTCAGGACCTCGAGACTCGCTGACAGATTAGTAAACAAGAATTTACCTTATAATATTAAAAAAAAAACCAAACAGTTCATTTGAATTTCTTTACAAACTGTGTTGTTATAAAGCTAGTAATATTGCCAAACACGTATTAAGGTGAACACCTTCTGGGTAGATATCTGGCAGCACAGTGGCGCTGTGGTTTGCTCGTCTGCCTCACAGCACGAAGGTCCTGGGTCCGAGTCGTGGGCTTGATGAGGGTGTTTCTATGTGGTGTTTTCATGTTCTCCCTGTGTTTGGGTGGGTTTCATCCGTGTACTCCCCCCCCCCCCCCCCCCACACACACACCAGGCTAACTGGCTGTTCCAAGTTGCCCCTATACAAGAGAGTGAATAAATGGTGGTGTGCGTGTTGGCTCTGCAATGGTCTGGTAAGCTGTTCAGGGTGGAATCTCGGCTGAGATAGGCTCCGGTCTCCCCGCGACCCTAAGATGAGTAATGAGTAAGCGAGGTAGAGATCTTCGGCACACAGTTTGTACTCATACTCGAATTGTAGCGCCAATCAGCTGCTCGTGGGTATGAATAAGCAGCCAATCACAGTACAGGGGGCGGGATTTTTCAGAACGTGAGAACAGGAATAAAAACGCGTGCGTTACGTTCAAGTTAGCAGCTAATCATGTAACACTACAGGATCATGCTAATACGTCAGTGCTGGAAGTGGAAGACGCGGTTAGTGTTGAACAAATGAACGACGGTAAGATCAGTCAGTGGATCTTTAGCACAGATCCAGTCGGTATGTAAAGGTCTTCAGTCCGGAACCACTGAGCTGTAGGGCGTTTCGGTTGTGGCTAAATTCGCGCTCGGCTTTAGTGACTCTGGTGCTGGAGGGCTGATAATGTGTTACAGAACAGATCTGATATCAGGAAGGATACAAAGTTATTATTATTATTATTATATGCAGAATTCACCACCACGCTAGTAATGACTGCATCGCCACTGAGGAGACATCACTTCCGGTAGGGCTAAGCTGTTAGTGCTCGGCACGTGGTTGATATGCGGCTGTACACGCAGGCCGTCACGTTCTGCTTCCCCAGCAGCAGGTCTCTCTCTCTCTCTCTCTCTCACACACACACACACACACACACACACAGCGCGCTGAAAATCATCACCAGCCTCCACTGAAGAACTTACGGTTAGCAATGTCACCCCCCATCTTATACTTGGTCACAACCAAGTCCTCGGCGATGGTCTGCTCTTGCTGTTCATCGTCGGACATCTTTGCAACGAAATTGATCGCGTTGATTCCCAAACCGATGAGTAAAGCAGGAAAATCACCCCGAACACCGAGCCGCTCACCGCCACCGCACTTCGTCCTGTTAGCCACGCCCACTCCAAGGTGACGTCATCAAACGACACAGTCCCGCCTCCCTCCAAAATACAGGATCCGGAAAAGTTCCATTTCAATCAATTACATTCATTTAGATGGATGTTCATATATTTCTGTATATTGATTCTATATTTTAAGTATTAATGTCATATAATTAATGTGACACTTAAATTATAAAAAATATAATGAATAAAATTATTGTCAAATTCATTTACTCATTCATTTGCCGAATCTCAGCCAGCACTGGGCGAAGGCGGGGTACATCCTGAACTGCTTGGCAGGCCATCGCAGGGCCAACATGCACGCACACAACTTTTCGCACTCACACCCACCTAGGGGCGATTTGGAACGGCCAATTATCTTAATCAGAATCACAATACTTTATTGATCCCGGAGGAAGTTGTGTTAATGCGCATGTCTTTGGACTGTGGGAGGAAACTGGAGAACTTGAAGAAAACCCACACAAACACAGGGAGAACATGCAAACCCCACACAGAAACACCCATGTCAAGCCCGGGACTTGCACTCTGGACCGTCTTGCTGTGAGGTGGATATGCTAACCACTATGCCACCATGCTGCCCTATAATAACACATCTAAAACAATATAAAACACTTTAAAATAACTTCCAACACTATAACTTTATTCCTAATTTGAAATAAAAATAGATTACAGACAAATAGTATGTATAAAATGACATCACCTCAAAGCATAGTGTAATAAAAAAAAAAAATACAGAAATAAAACAAAGAAATGAACTTGTTCTGTTTGGCTATACAAAATAGTAAAGCTTTACAACTGATTTCATTTAAAACATGATCAAAATAGCAAAATCTTTCTTTCTTCCTTATGGACACTACCACATATAAAACATTACAAGAAAAGAAAGAAATTATTTATTTGTGTCTGATTCTTTAAGTGCTTGAAGTGATGCCATTGATACTGTTATGACAAACGGCTACACAATGGTTTGATTATATATAATATGTATAGGTATACATCATGTTCTTTCATACTTACATTTTGTACAAAGAATTAGTATTAAAATGCATTCATCCCTGACTCACTTTTAATTGTCATGTGATGCAATGCAAGCTGCCATGGTGAATTTAAAGAAGAGGACTGTAACAGACATACTGAATCATAAAAAACCCTGTTAATCAATGGAAGTTAAAAACATAAAGACTGATTTGCATCATGAGGTTCTGTGGTTGTTTAGTAACGAATGAGGTTTATACGTTTTTACATAGTGCACACTAGTGTATTAGCTGTAAAAGTACATTAACTGGTACTGCAGTTTATTCCAATATAAAAAAAACATACAAAAATATATATATGTTTCTATACATATAAGACGTATTCATCAAAGGTGAGGTGTATATAGCGGAGTAGTCCTCGAGACAGAACAGACCAATATCCACTAAGCCTGAAGTGAATAGGAGTTTTAGTATACAGTACATGAAAACATAAGAAAAGTAAACTAAAACAAGATTTTTATGGTTTATTTTTACATTTTTACATGATTGAGGCATCATCCTGAGTTTGCAGGGTGGATTGCGAGCCAATTACACCGGGCCATTCCCGTGTAGTTTATACTAAATACAGTTATTTTTACTGCCAAGTGTTGGCTATGGATAGTGCTTTACAGATTGCTACATTGCTGATAGTTTTTTTCTTTTTTATTCTATATTTACTAAACTTTACACTCAGTTCCATCCTAATTTCACTTAACTCTTTCCCATCTTAAGTACGCACTGCATTTGTTTTGGAAAACAATCGACTGTGCCAGTAGTCAGGATTGTCAAAACACCTGTCTGCCCCATCGTTGCCCTTTCCCATTCCTGTCTGTACTTTTATGTATGGCTTGGCTGCATGTCGGGGCTGCCCCTGGCTCTCCTTTTCTTCTCCTGCTTCATGTAGGTTCTGGTATTCAGCTCCAGAATTTCGCCCGGCAACCTGAGAGTCCATTTCTTCATATTCATATACCTCTCCCTCCCCCGCCATCAAGCTTTGAACCTCAAGCGATCGCCTCAACCTTGGCTGGCAGTTTGTGTACTGATACTCTTCCTCTTCACACTCATCTTTCTCAAGAGATTTTTCAAAAGAAATATGGCTTCCTTGTCTTAGGAGGTCCTTTCTGGGGTTAGCATTTGTGGCCATGACCCCTGGAGCACTACGAATGTCCATATATTCATACTGACGATCCTGGTCCAGATCGGCCTCTGCATACTCTGCTTCACTGGATGGAAGGTCAGCGTTGCTACGACTTTTTTCATCCAAGGAACACTGAGAGAGGCCTCCACTGCTTTCAGTACCTTCCATGGATAATCTATGATTGGCACCTGGAGGTTTGGGTATGCTGAAATTGCGATTTGTTAGCTGAGAGCTATTCTGGCTCCGTCCAGTTGTGCGTTTGAGGGGAAGGTTTTGATTGTTCATGTATTCATATTCTTCCTCACCACTGTCATGTTCCTCTAAAAGTTCACGTGAATGACCCATAGATAACCTCCCATTGGACAATGTCACACGGGATGGGACAGAACACATTGTGTCTAAAGAGAAAATGATGAAAGATGTTAGACATTGTTGTTATGACTGTATGCTTAACTGTGGTTATTACATCACTGACATGAATCATGTAGCACACAATTATTCTCACACACCTTTATCTGAACTGTCACTTTGTCCTGGCAGTACGTATCCATTTTGGTCTTCCTCTTCCTCAGTACATGGAGATGGAGTGTCAGGAATGGGTGTATCTGGGGGACCTGATAGGCTGTCCCTCTGAGATATATAGGCACTGTCCTCCCGACGTTGCACACCTCTTAGGTTGCCAGCCAGAAGTGGCTCTTCATTCATCTCCAGTTCTACCAGGGTACCATGTCCCTCAGAAGTGTCAGAAATCGTGCGTGCAGAGTTGAGGCGGGATCGTGGTGGCCACATGGTCTACAACAAAATAACAATACATTGTGTGTCATACCACATAACAAGAGCATGCAAAAAAACCTTTAGAGTAGACACTCGGGTGGCACATTGGCATAGTGTTAGCATGTCCTCATCACAGCAAGAAGGTCCTGGGTTCGAGTCCCGGCCTTGGGTGTTTCTGTGTGGAGTTTGCATGTTCTCCCCGTGCTTGCATGGGTTTCCTCCGGGTACTCCGGTTTCCTCCCACAGTCTAAAGACATGCACATTAGGCTAACTGGCTGTTCCAGATTGCCCCTAGGTTTGAGTGTAAATGGTTCTGTTTGTGTTGGGCCGGCAATGATCTGGCGAGCTGTTCAGGGTGTACCCCGTCTTTGCCCAGAGCCGGCTGAGACAGGCTCCTGCCTCCCCGTGACCTTGATAGGGTTAAGCGGTTTGGTAAATGAGTGAGTGAGTGACTCAGTAGACACTTTTCCACTCTGTACCATACCTGTATCGAGCCCTCTACACTCGGGGTCATTGGGAGGTACCCCGCAGGGGTGAGACTGGCCTGTGTACAGTAAACAGATAGTAATATCATATTAGAAACTGTTTCTAATAGACCAGAAACAAATTCAATACACAAGTCACATTCAGTACACTAACTCACGTGCATTGAAACCTCCTCAAAGTATGTAACTTAATTCTTATAACTTTTATGAATTTTTTTATTGATATATTTATTAAATGGATTTCTCACCCTGTTGTTATCCACACGCAGTCTAGAGAGACTTCTTGATGGTGTGAGGTAGACAGGAGGTGTGGTCATGCCGTCTTCCAGTGCCTCATCCTCTTGGTCCTCCAGTCCCACACCTAGAATATCTACCTGAGTGCCACGGTGTTGCTCATCAGAGGCAGGGTCAGGAGCGGTGCACTCCCCCTATCAAAATGTAACACACCAGTTATAATTACTATGGTTGCATATGTGTAAACACCTAAATGCCTGTAGTATGTTCTGTTAGATCACTTTGATTCCATACCTTGATGACGAGGTAACGAGGTGGGTCTCGAGCCATACGGCTAAACTCATTCGCTAACTCTTTGAAACTTGGTCGAACATTTTCGTCAATCATCCAGCCTGCCAGGAGAATCAAATAGGTTTTGTTTTAACATGATATCTTATTTCACATTAAATAAACATTAGAGTCAGTAATTATTGAAGCTCCAGACAAAAACATTCAGGAAATGATGATAATATCCCTGACTGATCCACGGCAAGTACATGTTTGCTGTATAAACTGTCCAGTAGGTGGCACATGTGTGTTCCTCATAAAAGTGAAAATGCTGCTGGTTAAAGTTGATCCATGATTTTTATTACCCAAATGTATACGGCAAAAATTCTTCTAAATATGCAACGAATACTTGCCTGTATTTGTTGAATAGCCTTTCAGCTTGCAAATCAAAAGGATTCTAGAGTTTTTGAGCCCAATGTGGAGCGGATGGAAATGGATTGCTATGTGGACTTGTTAAAATCTTAGACTGAACAGTTTTCAAAGATTGAGATCATGTTGCAAACCCCAGATAAACTGAATGTATGAACACAGTTCATATCTAGAATGTCTTGTCTGATAACATCATTCATATAGTTTGGCTATTTTCTTCAAACAACCATGACATTGCTCTTTAAATAATTCGGATACCTAGGATGTAGGTCAGGGCGCCACGGTGGCATAGCGGCTAGCATGTTCGCCTCACTACAAGGACCTGTGTGGAGTTCTGTATGCTGCGTGCTTGCGTGGGTTTCATCTGGGTACTCTGATTTCTTCCCACAGTCCAAAGACATGCACATTAGGCTAACCGGCAGTACAAGATTGCCCGTGGGTCTGGATGTGTGTGTGAATGGTTGTTTGTGTTAAGGTCCACCTGTGGTGGTCTAGCGAGCTGTTCAGGGTGTATCCCGCCTTGGCCCAGTGTTGGCTGAGATAGGTGCCAGCCTCCGCACAAAACTAGTTGTAGGATTAAGCAGTTCAGAAAACGAGTGAGTGAGTGAGGATGTGGGTCAAGATGTGAGGTAAAAGGACTTGTTTAACAAAGCAATTTTAACTTATTTACCTACTACAGACTGTGAGACTGTATGTTGAACAAACTGGTTTAATTGCTTGCTTATATATGTGAATTTTGACATTAAAGGCTTCTTTAACATTGTGAGTTAGGACGATTTTTGATTTTTGTTGTGGTTTATATGGGAGGCTGGTGGTGGTTTGCACTCTATATATTTTTAACTGATTGTACTAAAATTATTGTCACTGTTACAGGTGTACTGAATATGCATTTCAACAAAACCATTCCTTAAAACACAGAACATAATCTGATTTTGCTATACTGCATTTAACCCATCCAAAGTGAGCACACACACCCACACACGTAAACAGTGAGCACACACACACTCAGAGCAGTGGGCTGCCATACACACTGCGGTGTCCGGGTAGCAGTTGGGGGTTCAAGGGCATTTCAGCCATGAAGGTGGAGGAAGGGAAGGTGCAGCTCACTCCCCCACCACCACACATTTTTCCTGCTGGTTCGGAAATCGAACCAGCGACCTTCTGGTCCCAAAGCCGCTTCTCCAACCATTAGGCTACGTCTGCCCCCTACATTATAACATTCGAGATAATTACAGTATCCTGAATGTTATAATGTCATTATATTAAGAGTTATTAAGATGTTCTACCATTAATAAAAGAATTTACTGTACCACTGTATTCATTTTAAACCTTTTGTTTCATATCTGGGTTTCTTGTTCAGTATTTTGTGTATGCTAGTCAGTCTTTGATTTGCTCTCATGGCACAAGTTTTAAAAAATCAGTCCACTTTCTATCCACTATTTATTGACACCAGGTAGTACATCTGTCAGGTCTTAAACATGACAACTGAGACAAGAGGAAATCTCTGTAAAGAAATCAAGCCTGTGTATATTTTTGGCTTTTGTTACTGTGTGTAATATTTTATGTATGAGGATCAAATTTCACTTTTAGCACTCCTCTCTTGAAGTGAAGAGATTGAGGGGACTTACATTTGACCATAACCATATAGACCTCTATTGTGCAGATCTGAGGTTGAGACAGACGTTCGCCCTTCTGCAGCAGATCTGGAACTTCCTGTGGTTTCATCGCAGTGTAAGGCTCTGCCCCATATGACATCATCTCCCAGACAGTTACACCTACACAAAGAGGGAGATGCCAATAAATGACACATCAACAAGCTATCAGACTTGCTTTGACTTGAATGACTCTCTCGAGCCACACACACACACTCACCATAGCTCCACACATCACTCTGATGTGTATATCTACGGAACAGAACACTCTCAAGGGCCATCCACTTGATTGGCGACTGGTTCACCTTTACTTCATAAAAAGATTTCTTGTTGTCTGGGTAAAACAGGTCAGCAATACCATAATCGGCAATTTGGACCATAAAATCACTCTTTAGAAGGATGTTCCGGGCCGCAAGGTTCCTATGGACAATCCTCTGCTCTTCAAGATAATACATACCCTGAAAAAAAAAAAAAATTATGTATTATTTCTTTCTTATATCACAGCCACGTTTAGGTCTCCAGTTTGATTAATCAGTAGGTGTTGGTTAATTTTCTGTAATGGCCTAGTAATTGCGCTGTCTATAATTTAAATGACTGCTTTATATTATTGCACTTAATTTACTTATACTAATTAAATTCTCACTTATTTGCCGAACCACTTAATCCTACTAGGGTCATGGGGAGGCTGACACTGTACAAAGACAGGGTTCAGCCTGAACAATCATCGTAGAGCAATATACAATCACTCACATTCATGCCTATAGGGGCAATATGGACCAGCCAGTTAGCTTAATGTGCATGTCTTTGGACTGTAGGAGGAAACCGGAGTACCGGAAGGAAACCCACACAAGCACAGAGAGAACATGTAAACTCCACACAGAAACGCCCTTGCCAGAGCCCCAGAATCAAACCCAGGACCTTCTTGCTGTGGGGCGGACGTGCAGACTATCTGTGCCCTTGTACATGTTGTTCAATAATTAAGTAAAAAGGCTTACCACTGGTAAATTCCTGTAGTAAAAGAGGATAAAGCTGAAAACTGCTATTTAAAAAAATTCATTCTGCATTGCTATACTGAAGTTTTTATAAGAAGTCATTTATTTAAGCTTTATGAAAGTAGTCTGCAATGTCAGAGCTTTAAAATACAACACAAGAGATCTTCTTCAGATCAGAGGAATTTTCTGGATTCTCTCTAACATGATAAAGTGTTTTTTTAGCTTATTAACCCATAGACAAAGGTCAAGGGAAGCTGATTATAACCACTGTAAATTCTCTTCAGAGAACAGGTACTAACATTTTTTTCTCTGACGTTCCACATTCACTCATTTGCTGAACTGCTTAATCCTACTAGGGTTAAACCCACGTAAGAACAGGGAGAACATGCAAACTCCATACATAAACACCCTTGCCGGCCCTGTGACTTGAACCCAGGACCTTCTTGCTGTGATGCGGATGTGCAGACTATCTGTGCCCTTGTACATGTTGTTCAATAATTAAGTAAAAAGGCTAACCACTGGTAAATTCCTGTAGTAAAAGAGGATAAAATGCTGTATTAGGAAAATAATTCATATAATGTCAATTCCTATTCTAGCACTTGTCTTATTCATTAATCATTAAATAACACACACACACACACAGAGAGAGAGAGAGAAAGAGAGAGAGCTTACCTTGGCGATCTGCACACACCAGTTGAGCAGCCTCTGTGGGTTGAGATTGTTCTTCCTCTTCCTGATATGTTCCAGTAAGGACCCCTGAGGCATGTATTGAGTAACCAGCTCCAAAGAGGTACCTGGGCAGATGCCTAAGAGCCGCACAATGTAGGGGTGGTCCAAACTGCCCATCGCCAGCATGTGCTACGAGATACAAGAAATGGCTGTTTGACTGAACAATTTCTATGTATCTGAAGAATCTGTACCATATCTGTATGTTGCTGAAGGATTTTATCAGGATATGTCAGGATACACAGTCCCCTGCAAAAGAATTGGAATGGCAAGGCCAATCCTTTTGTTTCTGGAATCTACAGGAGTCATTTGATTTTTATTATTATTATTATTATTATTATTATTATTAGAAGCAGTAGTAATAATAATAATAATAATAATATCAGAATTTTGCTTTTAATTTGCAGATATTTGTACCTATAAATTAAATAGCTTAGCACATGGTAGCTGTGGTGGCAGACCACTCAGTCTTTAGGTGTGCAAACATATAGGAATAGATATTCTTAAAGTAAAATAAAGTAAATGACAATTACTATTTGGTTTCATATCTCTTTCTTGCAATAACTGACTGCATAAAGCCAGAGACCTAATGACTGACTTACCCAACCCATCTAGAATTTTCCATTTCAGGACATGCCAAACTGTGGCATTATCTGTTTTTACTCAATTTTGACTCTTTTCTCAGTTTTAAGATTTCTTGCTTTGCTCAAATATGTGTTTCTCTGGTTTATTCTTAAAAAAAGAAAGCAGGGCAGTGGTGGCCTGGTGATAGGGTGCTGGATTACTGATCCCAAGGTCGAGGGTTCAAGCCACTGCTCTGCCCCCAGTGCAGCTAACTGGGTTATCAATTACTGGGTAATCACTGTCCATGGTCAAGAGTAGGCTGCATAGCCGTCAGCGTGTTTCTGCCCTGTGACGGCCTGGCGAGCTGTCCAGGGTGTACTGTGCCCTTGCCCAGAGTCAGCTGAGATGGGTGCCAGCCTCCCTGCAACCCTAATTAGGATTAAGTGGTTCAGAAAATGAATGAATGAATGAATGAAATAAAAACCCCCAGCCTTCCCAGGTACAACTCATGGCTCAAACCCAGAGGAGACTGCATCAAGGTCAACCAAGAACTATTAATTGTTTAAACAATCAATTCAACAGGTCACACCGAATGATCCAATACTTGTAGGTCGAATGATCCAATACTTCTGTTCATTTAAAAAAATGGATGGGTTTAAACAAAAGGTTTTTATCACATCTATCAGGAAATTTGGTCTTGTTATTCCAGTACTTTCAGAAAGGACTGAATGTGTGTGTATGCGGGTGTGTCTTACATCTGTAACTTCCTGGAAAGCCTGTCGACCAGTACGATCCTGAATAGTCTTTATAGCCACAGGAATCTTTACTGTATCTCCTTCTGGAATCCACACACCCTGATCAAGAGAGAGAAATATTTGTGAAATAAACAGAAATAAGACTATTACTTAAGACTATAGGTCATTAGACTCCTTTATTTCAGTGTGAATACCTTGTGGACAGTACCAAACACTCCTGTACCCAGATTTTTGAGCTTTCGTAATTCAGTTGGTCTCAGAATGCGAGTGTGAACTTTAGTCCCCTTTTCCCCAGGATCCAATGGCTCAAAGCTCTGCAGAAATGAAAAAGGATGTAAACAGGTGAACCCATGACCATATCATTGGTACTTACATTACTTAGGTAATTACATGTATAAATTACCTCAACATGATCTACACATCACCACTGTTTAGTAAACTAGACAATGTGAAGCAAACAGCACAATGGAGTGGTTATTTTAAAACACAACCAAAGTACAAATAAACAACTTAACTTTTTTTTTACACTTTTTTTCATTCTGCAGGTATTTCTTTTTGGTTGTAACCCCATTTAAGCAAGTCTTGGCGTGCCCACCTCCCTAGGTATATTTAGACCTCTCTAGAAATATGTTAAACATTTACTCAGCATTTTTTGAGTCTACAATGTTGTTTAACCAGTCATGCTGTTTTGCTTCATGTAAACACAAGAAAGTTAATTATGCGTTGAAGTCTGCTGTTAATCTGGAACAGGAAATAAATAATAATAAAAAGACCAAATGGGTTACTTGAGTCCTAGTTTAGGAACTAAAATTAAATGGGTAAAAATGAGTTCTGGAAAAAGTTTATGCTTTGTGGTATTGATGAGAGATTTTTATAGAAAGGCTTCAAGTTTGTATAAACCATCATCCTTGACAAATGCTAACAAACCTCTCCACTTTCAAGATATCTTCTCATAGCACGTTTGCGTCGGATGGCCAGACTGCGGCGATATAGAGCAGCCATTACAAACACAAAGAATCCCACCAGCACACAAGCTATAGCACCCAACACAATGGCAATCACTGGTAACCTGCACACACACACACACACACACACATTAGAGAGCATTGATATGAAACCTAGATCAGCCTGGTGAACACTACCCATCAAAAGTTACAGAACACCCCCCTTTATTTTTTTTTACATTTTATTGAAATGTAAGCAGTTTAATTCCAGTGATGTTCATAAGCGGTATATCAGAAGTACATTAGAAGAAAAGGACAAGACTATAGGCTTCAAATCATGTCAAGGCCCCAGCACAACCTCCAGACTTAAACCCCATTAAGCTGGTTTGGGATGAAGTGGACAGAAGTGGGATCCCATAAAAAGTAAGGCTGCACCTATGATGGCGGCACTACACGGTGCGGAATATGGGCCCTTAGTGAGTGATCTCTGTTGTTTGACAGGACAGCGGAGCTCACACTGTCACAGAGAAAACTTGTTGCACCACTTAAACAAATAGTGGGATATGTTTTCAGGGTTCACTTCCCAAGATCCACTCTGCACTCGAAATATGAAGGCAAAGCAACCAACATGTGCAACACATTTGTAGAGACTTCAGCAACAGTATTGGGAAGAACTTCCAGAACAATATTTGACTTCCATTGTTGAAAGAATTCCAGGAGTGTGGCTGCTTTGATTACCCTGAGTTTATACTGGGTCACGATGTCCGTGATCACCGCAATTCAAAAAAGCATAGAGCGCCACGATTTATGAGAACGCTTGGAGCACTGCTGGGGTTTAAAAAGGAGGCAGGGTGCAACCAAGAGATGAAACTTGAAGGAAACATGTTTCCAAGTTCATCAAGATCCGCTACGATGGTGCATCAAGGTCTGTTAGGCTCTGTTAAGGTGTGTTAAGCTCTACTGTGCTCTACTGCGATTCCCACGCTCACTCATGAATGGCGTCAACTGATAACTGCTTTTTTGTTCTGTGCTTTAATTTCAGTGTACAGTAAGACATTCAACTGCATAAATTTCAATAAAAACTGGAAAAATGGAGGTGCTCTGAAACTTTTAAATGGTAGTGTACACGGAGGTGAGGTGTGGAATGTGCTGCATCAACCTGTTATATTAAACATATCAAAGCGTACAAACTTGCAGGAATCACATTCCATACATTAATATATCACAGCTACATCGTCAGAACAGAGTTCAGGCTCATAGAGGTTATGACACAAGACATGACAATTGCAATGTGAGACATGCAGCCCTAATGTTTATAAGTTCAGAGAAGATGCCAGTGATGATTTACACATTCATAAAAGTTGAACAAATTCACTTGCTGTATAGAGACAGAGATGTTGTTTAAAAGAATGACTGCACGGAATGACCTTGTAAAGCTATAACCAGTTCTTTGCATATGTATTACATGGAGTTTTTTATAGGTGCCATAAAATTACTTATAAATTATAATATTTATATAATTATTAATAATTACTGTGTCTTCCGGTGTGGAGGATTGTAAAAAAAAAAATTGTCATTCAATGGATTGGATTGGGACCATAAGGGCCCATTTAAAAAAATTAAATAAAATTAGGTGCAATGAGCTTGTATGAGCAGTGTACAAAATTTAATGTGTATCATCAGCTTTTCATTCACTACTTCTTCATTACTTAATTTTTCCCCCCACATCTGGGACACACACAGCTTCAAGTTCATTATTTTTGACAGCGTACAGAAACATTCTATACTGTATAATAAAACTGCAGAACAACGATTATATTTATAAGATTGATAAAAGATTATATATTTTTTGCATAATTTTTTTTAACTTAATAATGAGTTTTAATTTTATCAAATGGCCTAAATGAAATCCACTACAAGAGAAAAAAATTATTAAAACACAACTCTATAACCATTGTGTTAAGAACTTTCCAGAGGCCATTACAGTGAGTTATTTAAGCTTTGGTAATGTTGCCAAGGGTAGTTAAGTCCCAGGTAAAATGTCAGCAGTCTCGCCATATTTTGGCGATGAGCCAGTGCTGAGATCGAGATTTCATATCTATGTTTATTAGACTTGTTTGAATTTACAATACAAAAACATTGTGTAATTGTGCTTGTGACCAGCAGAAGAAGACACACACCCAGACGATGCTCTCTTGGGGGACTCCAAACAGTCTCTCAAAGTTGGTCCACTACACCTGAAACCCACAGAAATAAAATTTATTCTACTGTATTGAAATACAGTAAGTCTGTTTTGTTTAGTTTTAAATCTTTACTTGGTTTAATTATGACAGGATGTGGGAGCTGGTCTGACAGCAATAAGGTCGAACTAAACGATAATGCAGCATGAATCACAGGTAACACCTATGTGATGTCTTTACATGAGTCATAAATTACAGTTATTGTAAACAAGACAATTCAATTCTGTGCTAGTTGAGAACAGCAACATGAAGAGTAACCGCAATAGCATATTCCTGGCTTCCATACACCCCCAGACCCCCACCCATGTCAGTATAATTTACAATATGATCTCACCCGCGAGTGCAGTTGACATGACAGGGCTGGCATTTGCTTCGGGTGTCGTGGAATTTATAAACGACAGCCCGTTTTTCTCCCATGACTCCCTGTGGGCATGAAGAGACACAGTGTGGCCCATCTTGCAAACTTGCACACACTGCGCACTGATCTGCTCCCTAGAGCATAACAGCATGGGAAGGGGAGGGGGCGAGAGAGAGAGAGAGAGATATTACATTATAACTAATGCATTATAATATGCTAATATGAATAGTGATGTTGCCTGATATATGTAATAAAAAATAAATAGCTAATAACCAGTTCTAAACTTTAAAAGTTTTTTTACAGATCACCTCATATAACAGTCCAACAGGTCATTCTAAACAGTGTGTATATGTTTTTACAAGCTTACACTTTGAAATACAAGGAAAATAAGTGTGTGTCAAAACCAGTATTGAGGTCACAGTACCGGTCCTGTGCAGGTGGGCCTGTTCTCCTGCACTGCACACTCAGAGTGACATGGCATACACTCTCCGTTTGCCCCGGCAAATTCCCTCTTTTTCCTGTAATAAGAAATGCATATGCCACTTATATTGCACAGCTCAGAAAAAGCACTGATACAGTATACTGTTATGTTTAGTTGTGTGCAGTGTGGTTTGACACTGAAGAATAAACTTTACTATAACTAGTTTAGAATGTGTGTACATTTTGAGAAAATAAATTATCATTTCATTATTATCATTATTATTTTTACACACACACACACACACACACACACACACACACACACACTAACCCTTCTAAGAAGTTGCAGGTTGGCACACAGATTCCTCCTCTACTGTAGTTCTTACAAGAGAGACACTGGTCTGGGCCCGGACCCCAGCAGCCATTGGATGAACATAGTGGATCACACACATGGCCCTCACTGTCTGTTTATCAGCAAAACACACATACACACAGGTGGTACTGTCACTGTCTGATAACCTTTCACATATTTTTTGACACTAGTGTCCATCACAGTATATGAGTAGCTTTTTTCTATTGTGCTGCTCATTATTATGGCACTTTCACACCAAACGCGATGACACAAAGTGTCAGAATTTGCTCTGGTTGCCCTGCTAGTAATGGTGTCAAAATTTCTGGACGTTCTATGCTGTACATGATAACCACACGACAATATTTATTTGATTTAAAACTGAGTATGGGCCGTGTTTCCTAACCATAAGTAGGGTAAATCTTCACTTCATGGGGCAGTGGTGGCTCAGTGGTTAAAGCTCAGGGTTACTGCTCTGACGGTTGGTGGTTCAAGCACCAGTACCACCACCAAGGTGCCGCTGTTGGGCAGTTGAACAAGGCTTTTACCCCTCAACTGCTCAGTTGTCTAATTGAGAAATATACGTAAGTCGCTCTGGATAAGGGAGTCTGCCATATGTCACGAAATATTTTAAAATGTAATTCATTCATTCATTTTCTGAACCGCTTAATCCTAATTTGGGTCGTGGGGAGGCTGGTGCCCATCTCAGCCAACTCTTGGCGAGCGCAGAGTACACCCTGGACAGCTCGCCAGGCCATCGCAGGGCAGAAACATGCTGATGGCTATGCAGCCTACTCTTGACGAAAATCAGCAATGGTTCTTTTACATGCCTCTCACCACAGACAGTGAGAGACATGGCTGACATTTGATAAACCAGTTGGCTGCACTGGGGGACAGCAGTGAGAACCTGTTGATAGTGGGGCTTGAACCCCCGACCTTGGGATCCGTAATCCAGCACCCTACCACTGGGCCACCACTGCCCCTAAAATGTAATTAATAAAAAAAATAATGAAAAATTAGGATTTCAAGTTTGAAAAGAGAAGATTAAAAAGCCATTTGTGTGACTTTTGTGTAAAAGTACATTTAATCATGTAGTATATGGGACATGTTTACGATTTTGGTCTTTAATTAAAACTAATTTAGACGCCCTACAAAAAGCAAACAAAATCCACCAACAGATTAACAGTTTATTAACAATACTCACTCACTCATTTTCTGAACCGCTTAATCCTACTCGGGTTACGGCACACACACACACACTCAGTCACTGCAGCCTATCTCAGCCAACACGGGGCAAAGGGGCAACACATTCACACTCACCCTCTCACCTAGGGTCAATTTGAAACAGCCTAATGTACATGTCTTTGGACTATGGAGGAACTCCACACAAAAACACCCGAGCCCGGAACGCAAACCCAGGACCTTCTTGCTGTAAGGTGGACGTGCTAACCACTATGCCACCATGCCGCCTGTTTAAAAATACTGAATATATGTTTTGCATTCTATTTCATGGTTGCAGCATAACTGCATCATGGCCCATTACCATAAAGTTAACCTTATTTTAGCTTCCAATAGCCTTCCAGTAGCATTTATGTCATGGCTCGATGTCTAGACATGCTGGCTTAAATGGAAATGGAATAACTTTCAGTAGTAGTCACTGCAGCTGCATTTGGTGTGAACGTACGGTTTGTATTTTGCTAATCTGTGGATTTTTTGTACCACTGTGAACGCTGCAGATGGAGCAGAATAAAACAAAGATATGCACACACACTTACTACACTCATCCTGAGGGCGGTTTTTTCTGATGTCAGGTTGTCTCTGCTTGCGCTGGGCACGTGGGCCGAACAGGTAGGTCCACTGTATAGTGTCTGCGTAGCACAGTTGCTCGTTCTGTGAGATATAGATGCTGCCATCGCCGATCTTCTTCAGAGAGCTCAGACCCAGTGATTTCAATGTCGGGATTCGCATCACCAACAGAGAGTAGCTCCTAATGACAGGAATAAGTTTCTTGTTGAAGATATTGCTTTTATCTACAGTACAGTATATTAGTACTTATGATTCAAAGTCCCAGATGAAGACCCACCACCAAGAGACTTTACACAGTCACCAAAGTGCAAGCCTAAAATCAGTATGATGACATCACTGAGATATACAACATACAGATAAAAATGCACCACTTAGCTTACAGTAGTACTGTGTATAAATTTATTGAGTTTAATCAAGCTGAAATGTTTCTGCTGCAATCATATATACATCCAAATCCAGTGAGAGTAGAGAAATAACCAGAGGAAAACCATTCATGATAACTGAAACGGGAAGCAGATCACCACAAAAAGAATACAATCCAGTCATCCATCCATTAGTCACCCAGGGAAACACACCCAAATGTAAGGTTTTTGTTTGTCAGGCAGCTGAACAAAGTTAGCTTTAGCTTAGTTAGTCAGGAGAATTAATCCTACCGCTTCACCCTCACTCCTCTGACAGGGGACACAGGATTAATAAAAAAAAAAGTGTAGAGAGAAACATATGAGCAAACATACCTAAATTACTATACTTTTCAATAAATCAACACCATAAAACGACTTGTTTGTAGTGATACACACTTATATTAAAATAGTATATTTGGGGGAAAAAAACAAATTAATTTGCCAAACAATTCATTCATTCATTCATTCGCCAGATCACTAATCCAATAGGGTCACAGGAAGGCTGTGCCTACATCACCCGACACTGGGCAAAGGCAGGGTACACCCAACTTGCCAGACCATCACAGAGCCAACACACACAACCATTTACACTCACATCCATACCTACGGGCAATTTGTAACAGCCAGTTAGACTAATGTGCATGCCTTTAGACTGTGGGAGGAAACTGGAGTACGCAGAGGAAAATGACGCAAGCATGGGGAGAACATGCAAACTCCATACAGAAACACTTGAGCCTGGGAATTGAACCCAGAACCTTCTTGCTGTGAGGCAGACGTGCTAACAACTACACCACTGTGCCGCACCTTATTTATATAGCATATGTAAATAAACGGACATTGGCGGTTTAATATTTTCTAATTTAAAACAACTGATTCCACTAATCAAGGCTTTATAATAATCAGGTAGCAGTAAAATGCAAAAACAATGGTAGTAATATATCACTGTTTATAATCACTTAAAAAAAGTTTACTGTTATGTTTACTTTTACAGTTAGTGTTACTTCAAAATGTGTTGTCATATAAAAATACAGAGCTAAGACATTGATGAAGAACACAAGCGTGATTCAACACATGAAGGCCATGGCTTACTTGTACAGAGTCCGGCCTTGTATCTCTGCCAGATTGGAGAACACTGACAGATCTTCCATCTCTGCAGGCCATGACTGAATACTCAGAAAATCTGGCAAGCAAATAAATAAGCATTATATAATATAGACTGTGCAAGAAATGTATGCACTTAAAAATGCACACACACACACACACACACACACACACACACACACACACACACACACACACACACACACACACACACACACAGACAAACCTGTGATTTCTCTAACAGTGTTGAAGATTTTGAGCTTCTTGGGGTCAAGTGCTGAGATGTTGTTATATGGATCTCTGTAAATCATCAACAGCAGGTTACAGACACACATACCTGCATTCTCATCATGTCGCGTTCATGACATTGTACACCTCTAAAGTTACCTCACCAACCTTTAGCACCACTTACCCATTAATGCCTGTGGTGAGGAAATGAAGGCTGCCTTGAATTTTAGTACAGTTTATAAAACTGTCTATGTTGTGAGAGTCCACTGTCTGCCTGGTGGCTGAACCCGTACCTTCACAAACTAGAGAGAGAGAGAGAGAGGTTATTGAAGTGAATCGAATGGAGAGAACATGAACTCATAAAAGTTCATGAACTTGAAAGACTGTGAGACTGCATTAAGCTGTCTATACGCTGTGAATAGGCTCAGTGTTTGCTTTTTGTGTGTTTGTGTGTGTGTGTGTGTGTGTGTGTGTGTGTGTGTGTGGTTGGGTGTTTGTATGCTACCTTTGGGACAAAGGCCACCACATGGTTCACACTTTCTTACTCCTTTCTTATCCACTTCCTTTTTATCTGAAGGGCAACTGCTAACACACGAACTTCCATCGACCACAAAGTTTGCTAAAAGAGATTGAGACAGAACAGGTATGTACAGGTCATCATACCAATACCTTTATTTCATCATATTCTATAGTTTACACCCTTTCCTGATCCCTGATAATAGCTAATACTCATCATTTGACTAACTGTTTCTCATTATGAATTTATCGCATTTGCTTTTAACTCCTTGATCAAATGATGGAGTAAATGGAAAACTTAGTTTTATGCTAACTGTCCATCGGGTTGCACGTCTCTTCTTTATTAGCTAATCTGACAAATAATTTTTCCACTGATCACTGTACTTATTTGGTGTCTGAACAATTTCAGTAGCACAAGCCTTATCATACTGCAAACAAACATGCGGGAAATAAAATATTCATGCAGGTAAAATGATCAGATGAGGAGTGGAACAGTACTTACGAGGGCACTGGGTTGTACAGACTGAGCCATACTGATACTTCTCATTTGGATTTGGCTCCAGTTTAAACGTCACTTTATTGTATATCACACCCTGAGGACACTGAGGCACACAGGAGCCAGTGTCGTTGAAATTCCTGCAGGCCTGCACATGCACACACACACACACACACACAGAAATATTTTTCAGTGGTGATTCAGCCCTCCTACTTGGTTTAGCTCATTATTAGGATTATTCGCTATTTATAAACACGTCATTAGCCAGCTGAGGTGTGCGGCGGCTGTGAAAACAAAGCAGTTATCTCATTTAATTGATCTGAATAAAGCTGCAGGCTTACAGTGTGTTATTTCATGTCTGTAGTTAAAAAGATGATGAGTGTGTGCATGGGTGTGTCTTAACTCACGAAGCAATCAGTATCCTGTGGGCCTGTGCAGCCTCCTGCACACTCGATGTGGCAACATTCACTAGGGCTTTGGCCAAAACAGCGGCCATTGCACTGAGGTGCACACACCAGTTTAGTCACTGAAAGAGATGAAGAGACTGGCTGAATGTAATTGTGTGTTATAGGGACAGACAGACAAACATACTGAGAGACAGTACAGAGATATGCTGTGTCTCAGTTTGCGTACTTGTGTAATTATACTTGTTATTTCAAGTGCACTAATGCACAGTGTGGTGTAGGGTTTAGCACATCTGCCTCACAGCAGAAAGGTCCTGAATTTGTTGCTCAGGGGCTTCTGTGTAGAGTTTATATGTTCCCCACATGCTTGTGTGGGTTTCCTCGGGGAACTCTGGGTTCTTCCCACAGCCCAAAGACATGCATATTACACATGCTCATGGGCTGGTCTCAAGCCTCCCCTGTTACCCAGTATCAGAATCAGAATCAGATTTATTTACCAAGTTTGTAAACAAGGAATGTGACTTCAGTTTAAATCACTCACTGTACAGGGAAGCATTTATGTAAGTTAAAGGATAAACTTTGAGGCAACACCACCCTAGTGTGCATAGAACTGAACTAAAAGATGTATGCAAACCAAGACACAGCATTAGATGAAGTGTGTGTGTGTGCGTATGTGTGTGTGTGTGTGTGTGTGTGTGTGTGTGTGTGAGAGAGAGAGAGAGTGAGAGAGAGAGAGAGAGTGTGTGTGTGTGCGTGTGTGTATGTGTGTGTAGATGTTAACTAACAAGTCTGACAGCTGTCTCTGTGTGGTCCCCAGCAATGTCCATCGCAAGATTCATGACATGGAACTAAACAAAAGAACAAAATCAACAAAAACAGGATTGTAAGGATGAACAAAAAAAATAAAACAAACCCCCAACCTCAATATGATGGTAGGATTATACATAGAGTAGTCAATAGTCTTAAAAAACAAGATGCAGATAGTAGTGCAGGGGTTAATACTGATTAAAAATCACTGCTGTGATATCAAATCAGCTCTTAAGTAGTGAATAAGCATTAGGAGTTCTGTCGGGTGTTTACACACAAGGACAGAAAAACTACTAGCACAACATCAATGTGCTGCATTTAGGAGTTCTCTGGTTCTTATTTGTTATTGATTATAAATTATGATCAGATGTATTTGGATACAGTAGCCTATTTATACTGTAGTACAGTGAAATAAGGTGTGCACATCCACACAATGGAGTATGAAGTCAGACTGATCCTTTAAAGAGGGGTACTGGTCATCCTTACAGCATAATCTATGCGTATTTAATATTTTTGTGCAATACAGATGCTTATTTTAACATAAATTACACTAAAAAGCACAAAACTGGGTAATTTTTCCTGTGGATTACCTGGGGCTCAACCAAGGTTAGCAGTTGTTTTTTTCCCCAGAAGTGATATGAACTTGTTGGGCTGGGTTTTCCAGCACATGTAAAAAGCACATCTATTCAGCAAGCGACATTTTAGGTGATAAAAACCTGTAAGCATGTTCGCGCGCACTTTAAAAACGAGTATGGACTGATATTGTTGAAAGGATCCGCTGATGTCATACGTGATGATTTTAAATTGCTAGTAACACTAATTCATCACAAGTACCCTTTAAGCTTTATTGTGAAGTGAGGAAAATACCACTTTGATATTATCTATTGGGGATGGGTCTCCGGAAATTGTAGACTACAGAAGGTTAAAAACATCACTGTGTCAGCTTATCTTAAATCAGTGCAGACATAATTATTTCTTATCATGAAATAGGTAACTAATCGCCTAACTAAAGCAAAAGTATGCAATGTTAGCACTGCATGAAGGCTGTTTTTTCATATGTACTAGTCATAGCACTCTCATGATGTTATGATAGTACTGTGGAGTTTACAGCTTGAACTGTTGCTTACGCTGTGGTCCATTGTCTGAAATGATGACCTCAGCCCCGCTGTCCTTTACAATATCCTGCCAGTTGATCTGTGGTGCGTAGCTTAGGAATTCATTCTTAATGATCTGGACGCCTCCTTCCAAAATTTCTACACACACACACACACACACACACACACTAATAATATGAAAAACACATCCAGCATGTCTACACATTAAAAAAAAAAAAAACATTTTAATTTCTGAGGGCGTGCTCTTGTGCTTAGCACACTATATACTCTGTGAATACATGACAGCACACCTATGACTGTTGCTGTGAGACTATCAGAGTATTTTTTGTATAGTTACAGATAGTAATAAGTCATTAATCAAGCAGAAGGTCAACAATCTAAAAATGCAATGTTCAGAGTAACCTGATCCTTCAAATCAGCTAAAGCACTGAACCTGATACCCTTTCAGTAAAAGGGCACACACGTATCTACAACAATAGACCAGATAGACCAGGTGAGAAATTTTACTCAGAAGATGCAGCACACATTTAGACACTACACCATTTAGACCGACTCTCCCGAAGAAACAAAGCTCAACAGTATTTTAATCTGTAAACGTTGCAGTGCAATATGGTGCAATCCTGTGTTGCATGGCAACAATATCTATTACCTGCTGCAGGTGTGCAAGTGTAACATGGTCATGCACCTGGAATTTTGAAGCAATTCTCAAACTGCAAAACTTGTAAAAATAAATCAATCAATAATAGATGATAAAATATTAAAAAAGGAAAAATAAAAACATACAGAATGCAAAAATTATATAAGTGTAAATAGATAAACTACAAAAGTATTTTCTCATGCAAGTCTGCACTGCATAATTCAACTGCAAAGTAGTTGACTTGAAAGATGAAATGAAAAGAAAAAAAATACAAGAACTCGTTACTTTTACCATTATATTTTAGAAAACTAAAAATTTGTATTTTCTTATCTTCTATTCTTTCATCCATGCATGACCTAATGAACTGATAAACACAGTCATCATTTCAAATCCCTCTCTCTCTCTCTCTCTCTTTCTCTCTCTCTCTCACACACACACACACACACACACACACACACACACACACACAC
>JAQMYF010000006.1:20201221-20214521 GCA_030014195.1 Neosilurus mollespiculum
AATGAGAGAGTGAGTGAGTTAGTGAGTGAGTGAGTGAGTGAACGAGTGAGTGACTGAGTGAGCGACCGAGTGAGTGAATGAGTGAGTGAGCGAGTGAGTGAACGAGTGAGTGAATGAGTGAGCGAGTGAGTGAACGACTGAGTGAATGAGTGAGCGAGTGAGTGAACGAGTGAGTGAATGAGCGAGCGAACGAGTGAGTGAGCGAGTGAGTGAACGAGTGAGTGAGTGAGTGAGTGAGCGAGTGAGTGAATGAGATGAAGCTGAATGTAGAGTGAGCGGCCCCCTTTAAGGAGTGGAACTTGAGCTCGTACGCTCCTCTACCGCCACCTGGTGTGAGTAGGCGGAACTGCACTGTCAGTCACCGCGGCGTGCAGAGACTTCTGGGATGCTGGAGGAATGCTGGAGGCGGGGCTTCGGAGAACCAGGTGTTAGGACAGGGATCGCGACTCTGCTGTGCTTTTATCATTCCGCTATAATAACACATCAGCCTTAACTGGCATCAAGCCGCAAGTTATATAAGTTGTGTGTGCGCGCGCGCGGTTCGGTCCCTCGTGCTCTACTCACAGCTCGTCCTGCAGGGAGAAACGGTTTTTCACGGAAGTTAAACAGCTTCCCTCGTGTTATTCTTTGATTTGAACCGAGAGAATGTTATTGAGGAGAGGGGTTGTTGTAGTACTGCTCGCCGGCTTGGTGTTGACTGTAGCTGATGACAGTGAGACGGAGAGAAATGTGGCGGAACTGGAGCTGGAGACGCTGGTGAGTCCCGTTAAGTTTCCCCTTCTCTCCTTAATGACTTGTGGGATAGTTTCTCCAAAATCACACGTAGGATCTTGTACATGCAACACCAAGGAGTCTCACACTGCAGCCTAGAATAACCAGAGCCGCGCAGCTGAGCCTGGTTGGAATCACTCGGTTGGCGGCACGTGCAGTTGTTCCTTTCCGGTTCCACGTATGCGGAGCTGCACAGCTGTACGGAGAGCTTATGTGTGTGTTTCTGTTTTAAGGCCAAGCCAGAGACATGCACGGTAACCTCAGTGATGGGAGACACGCTGCACATCCATTACACGGTAAGAAAACGCTGATTTCGGGAGAAAGTACAATATTTATATTAATTAAAAGCAAATAACCAAACAAAAACCAGGCGCCGCCAGAAGAGCACACTGCATGAAACACTGTGGCTTTTCTTCCTCTTCTTCCTCTGATTTTTTAATAGATGCGTAACAGGGTGAAATCCAGATGTTGAGGTCTGCAGCTGTGGTTATTTTCGCAGTCTGAGCCCCTGGGCTCGGGGATTGTAGTGTAGTGGAGGGATTATGAATGAGACAGTAGCCGCACTGAGCTCTGAAACGGTGACGTGTACTTTCGAGATCCATAGAATAAACGGAAATGGTGATGTGTCAGCGTGAAAACTTGACCCGGCCTACAAATCCTCAGTAATTTTCTTTCCTCAGTACTGTGTGAGGAACAGCCGGGCTGCTTGTGCAGGAGGATCTGTTTCAGGAGGAGGAACAACACGTCAGCACTCCAGTCCAGACTGGCAGCAGTCCGAACACACCACAACTGTGCAATTTTGACCAAAGAGTCAATGCTGTTTACACCTTCTGCTCAAGATAACCCCATTTCATCCTGATGGGATTAAATCCTTTGTAGACTTTTTAACCAAAACTGTGCTGTTTATAGGGGCGGCTTTTAGACGGGAAGGTAATAGATTCGTCTCTGTCCCGTGATCCACTGGTGGTCGAACTTGGGAAGCGTACTGTCATCTCAGGTAAGTGCAATCAACAATTCTGTCTGAAATAAAAGAACTTTAGAAAAATTGGCCCTCCGAGTTCCATGCTGAGCCGACACACTCTACTTTTATTAAGATTCAAGAATTCTTAATTTCCTTGCCCAATGCACACCCCTTGTCCAGTGAAATTCAGTTTTATCGTTTTTTTCCCAAAACGAAACAAAGTAATGATGTCATATAATAAAACCAGCATTTTAAAGGTGGCGTTGTGGTGCAGTGACAGTGTTGCTGTCTCACAGCTCCGGGGTCCCTGGTTCAGTTCTGATCTGTGTGGGTTATTTCTGTGCATGTTCTGTCTGTGTCTTCATGACTTTCCTCTGGCGTGGGAACTGTTCTCACAAAGAAAAAAGTGCAATGAGTATGCAGCAGGACTCAATTTTATAGGAACAGGTGTAAACAAATCTGCTCATCTTGCAGAAATATAAGTAGTCCATAAAAGTAGTGTGTATATCATAATTTGTTTATCTATTATTGCTATTGTTATTGTTATTATTATTGTTGTTATTATTATTATTATTATTATTATTATTATTATTGCTAGTATTTTTACAGTAATAAATCCTGCAGCACCCTTCCACCTTCCAAAAACATGCTAATTTTTGGGTTGGTTCCAATGACATTGCCCCAGATGTGAGTGAGGGTGTATAATATCTGTGCCCTGCAAAGGTCAAAGTCTGTCTCTGATGTCCCATTCAAAGTATGCCCCTGTCCCATGCTCAGTATTTTCAGGACATTGTTCCAGCAGTCTGACCCTGACCAGAATAAAGCAGATGCTGTATGAATAAATGAATAAATGCATGAATGAATAATGTATAAGATTTCTTAATGCTAATACCCTGAGTATTATATTATTCAGCAGTGAAAAACAATTCTTAAAAGTCAGGTTTGGTGCAGCAGTAACTCATTTATGTCATTTATTCCACAGGTTTGGAACAAGCACTGGTTGGTGTCTGTGAAGGGTACGTGTCAAGTGCTCTAATGCAGAAGGTCTTAAGTTTTTGTTAGAATTTACACATGCACACAAAGTCATGTGATTACTTCGAAGCATTCTTGCTTTTTAAGTGAAAGCTTCTTTCCAGCATGTGATCAAACTAACAAAAGGTCAAATGCTCATATAATTTGTACCTCTCTGATAATACACAAAGTACTGTACTGTGCAAAAGTTTTAGGCACATGCAAAGGAATGGTGTAGAACAAAGATGCCTTATATTTACATATAAATAATGACATTAAATTAAAGATCTCTACATAACAATTCTATAAAGCACAGTAAACAGTAATAAATGAAACTAATTCAATATTAGGTGTGATGAATTTTTGCTTTAAACATATAATAGCATCAGGTTCAGTTTGTGTGGTCTTACAAGTACAGTATCTACCGGGTATCTTACAGAACCAGCCTTAGTTCTCCTGGAAATGTTGACTGTCACACTTGATTCTTGATTTGCATGTAATCCGCAGCAGCCTTCATTATATTTTTGTCTGAAAAGTGGTCTCTTATATGTAATATGCTGCTTTTTTTATTGATATACTGTACTAACATTTTTTTATGTAACATTTCATTTTGTGCTGGAAAACTAATGTTTGGAAATTTGAAGTGTTTTTGTGCTAACTTGCTAATATACAGGTTATAAAATAAAAATCTATAGCAAACTTTATACTTGATATATATATATATATATATATATATATATATAGACTTTTGCACAGTACTGTATATAAGATTAAAATGTACTTTGTAGGCTTCTGCTAAATGCACAACCTGAATTAAGGATATATTTCTTAGCTCACCTGTAGCACAATAATTGTGTTTTTTCTTTTACTTTAGACAGAAAATCAAGGCCACTATTCCTGCACATCTCGCATATGGAAAAAGAGGATACCCTCCAACTATTCCAGGTAACACTTCAACAGAGTTTCCTGAACCGATGTCCTTACATAACAATTTTATTTATTGTTTTTAAATTATTATTTTGAAATAATATTTTCAGTAACGCTCACTCATTTGCTGAAACGCTTAATGCTATTAGGGTTGCGGGGAGGCTGGAGCTTATCTCAGCCAATAGTGGGTGAAGGCAGGGAAAACCCCGAACAGCTCGCCAGACAAAACCAGGGCAACACACACACACAACCATTTACACTCACATTCACACCTAGCAGCAATTTGGAACAACCACTTAGCCTAATGTGCATGTCTTTGGACTAATGGAAGAAACTGGGGTATCCAGAGGAAACCCACACAAGCACGAGGAGAACATCCAAACTTCACACAGAAATTCCTCAGCCTGGGACTCGATCCCAGGACCTTCTTGTTGTGAAGTGGACATGCAAACCACTACACCACAATGCTGCCTATTTCCACCAACAATTCAGTTATATTTACTGTATATTAGAACACAACTATCTGAAGCTCCACAAGGTATACTGTACAGTCTTTAACAGATTTTCAGGTCAGGTTAGACAGTGTTGTTCTAAAAATTATCTTTACAGTATTCACTTTATATGAAGTCTTCCATGTTTTTAAGGTGAGTGGTATGGTGGTGTAGTTGTTAGCCACACAGCACGAAGGTCCTGGGTTTGAATCCTGTGCTTGGTGAGGGGATTTCTCTGAGGTGTTTGCATGTACTTGTGCATTTGTGGGTTTTCCCCAGGTGCTCCTGTTACCTCCAAAAGTCCAAAGACATGCACATTAGGCTAACTGGCTGTTCCAAACTTGTCCCTTGGTGTGAATGTAAATGGTTGTGTGTGTGTGTTGACCGTATGATGGACTGGCGAGCTGTTCAGGGTGCACACTGCCTGCTCCTAGAGTTGGGTGAGATAGGCTTCAGCCTCCCTGCAACCCTAGTAGAATTAATTGCTTCGGCAAGTGAATGAATGAAATTAGGGTTTGCTTATTAGTGGCACTGTATAGAGTGGCAATGGCTATAGGCATGGTGGCCTCTTCTATATCTTAAGTAATGTCCATGATAGGGGGTAAACAAGGGCATTATAAAAATATGAAACATAGCATTATCAAAACTAGAGATGCATTTCTGCAAGAAAATGCTGGTGTGATGCATGTTTATTCTCCGCCGCAGCATAAAAAGATGAGTGTGGCTCATGATGAATGTATGTGGGAATCAGGTGAGTAGGTTTGAGCAGTGAAGTGAAGTTAGATGGCTGTTCAGTGAATTATGAGTGGGTCTTCTCATGGACAATGTATTCTTATTGGGGGGGGAAGAGAGCCTCTTTTGAAAAGCCACATTCAGGCACCCTATTTTGGACTGGAACAGACAAGATGAAGTTGTTTTGAGGTCAGGATCTCAGATAAAATATGGGAAAATGTGGTCTGATAGATTACAGTAGTGTGCTGGCCTTGCAATCACACTAATTCCAAAATGCTTGGTCAAGCAGCTTTCTGTGTGCTCAGACTTTAAGATTACACATCAATAGATAGCTAGGACTTTGCTTTGTGTACCAATAAACAGTACACTGTGCATGATGATAAAACAAAATACCTTACTGGTGAATGACTGATATAAATAACAAAACTATTCAAGGAGATGCCATGAGCATGAATATTATATACTTTTTAAAAATAACCCAAAATCCTAATGATCTTACCATGTTCCTTCACTTTATACACATATATAGCATGAATTATAACCATGGACGGCACTAGTGGCTGGCAGCTATCTAATTTAGGTCACCGACTCTGACTGGAGCAGTGCACAGTGCATGTATGTGTATTGGGAATTTGATGATTTCTGCTGATTGTTGCAGACTGAAGTGGAGAATACTCATCATTCTCACTCATTTGTTGAACCACTTAATCCTTTTATCTCAGCCAACACTGTGCAACGGTGGGGTACACCCTGAACAGCTTGCCAGACCTTCGCAGGGCCAACACCCACACAACCATTTACACTCACATCCACACCTATGGGCAATTTGGAACAGCCAGTGAGCCTAATGTACTTGTTTTTGGACTGTGGGAGGAAACCAGAGTACTTGGAAGAAACCTACACAGGCATAAGAGAGAACAAAACATCCAAGCCCGGGACTTGAAGCAAAGAGCTTCTTGCCATAAGACGGACTTGCTAACTACTATGCCACCATGCCGCTCAAGTTAGAGAAGACCAAATGGATATTTTACTTTTGCGTTTACTAAATACACTGCAAATTGTGGTCAACATACATGATCACACACCTGTAGGATAATACAAAACAGTCAAGTACAGTCAATTGAACACAATAAAACCAGCCTTAATGAAATAAAGTCAAATGAGAGCAACACTGTATTAAGTCATGAAATGCCAGATGCAGGAAGTATTCAAATGCTTAGCAACCATCAATTATTAAGGGATTAGTACTGTAGTAAATGATGACGTTCTCTGGAAAATTAACAAAACTATAATCGCTTTTAAAATAGGCTTGCATTGCTACTGGAAAGTAGTAATGTTCAAAATATGCATTGAAGTATGATGTACTGTACATTACCATACTGAGTTATTGTTATTGTTGAGTTATTAAGCATGAATTTCTGCATCTTTTTATGCTGAGAGAGGGACAGAGATGTATACTGTTGCAGGGACTCAAGAAATTACCTCTAGAAATGACCTGGATCTTTAAAAGTGTGATGAGCCAGAAGTAACAGGAAGGATGTATGTAAAAGAGGGTTTAAGGAGAGGTCTATAAATGTAAGTACTTAAATATGGTAAGCACTAATAAGGCCAGTGGTAACAACTAGTTCAGTTTATCAATGTTGTACTGCAGATGCCTTCCACAGTTCATGGGTCCAAAACCCACAGCGCCCACACTGGCGTCTGATACTCCGTTTTCCTCCACTACAGTTGCTGATGGACAACCCTCACTAATCTTATCATGACTCACTCATTTGCTGAATCGCTTAATCCCACTATCAGGTTGTATCTTTGCGGACAATGGCAAAGGCAGGGTACACCTTGAACAATTCGCCAGACCAACGCAGGGCAACACACACACAGCAATTCACAATCATACTCAAACTTAGGGGCAATTTAGAACAGCCAGTTAACCTAATGTGGATGTCCTTGAACTGTGGGAGTAAACTGGAGTACCTGGAGGAAACCCACCTAAGTGCAGGGAGAGCATACACCCTTGCTGAGCCCGGGACTTAAACCCAGGACCTTCTTGCTGTGAGGTGAACCACTAACGACTACGCCACCCTGTCGCCCCTGATGGACATGCAATTAAAGTCAATATTTTCCTGAAACAAGTAAGGTAATTCAGTACGCAGAGCCAGAAACCACGTATTTTTGTGACTGACAAGTTTATTTCTCGCAGGAAGAGTAACAGGTTGAATGCAAATCATTAAGGATAGCCTAGCATTTCAGCAAGTGGGATGAATTTAAAATCACAGCAGATCATTATGGAGCCACAGAGCACAGAAGTAAACCATGGAGAGAACACAGAAGAAGATACCTACCTGCACTAATAGCATATCATATCATAATCTGGATAATTAGCCTTTTCCTGTAGTACTCATGATTAAGAATTGATCTGAGAATAAACAAAAGAATAAAGTCAGTATTCATCATCTAGATTATTTCCCTTCCCTCTCTGCAGGTGACTCAGCTCTGGAGTTTGAGGTAGAGGTGATCTCCTTGCTGCAGCAGACACCTTGGCAGAAGCTGGTGAATGACGTGTTTCCTCTTGTGTGCCTGGCACTAGTTCCTACTTTATTGGGGCTAGTAGGTCTTTACCTCTACAGGAAGGCCAACACACAACCTCAGGGCAAGAAGAAGAGCAAGGACAAGAAGAGCAAGAAGAAATAATTAGGACATGAAAGGAACAATAATCTATTTAAATAAAAACATTTTAGAAAAATCTGGAAAAAATCCTTGTCTGGCGTGGCATCATTCTAGTGGAATTGGTGTTTATTTGTTGTTTTTCTTGTGTGTTTTGTATCAAAGAAATACAGGAAAGATCAGAAAATGAAGTTTAAGTCTTACTTCTTGCTGCATATTTTTTTTATAAAGTCAAATATGAAATACATTCATATTGTTGTAAGATATATCGATTATAATAACAAGCTATTCTTTACATGTTAAAACATGTACACCTGTGTTACTTGTTGGAATTCTCTTATAATAAGTTTGGAGTCGATGATGCATGTCTTTCGCTGACTTTGGTACTTTCAAATTTAGGCATGTATGCTTCTTACAACTGTCTCCTCTACAGTGTGTGCTGCACCACGTGGGCCGCCTCTATGACTGTCCTGCGTGGTTGTGTGTGGGTTTGGGGTTCTGAAGCCGGAGAGGCTAGAAATGGTGGACAGGACAACATGAGCAGCGAGTTCTGCTGCTGTAGGATCTCATCGCTAACAGATATTCCATCCAGGTACTGCTTGAGAAGAATCCTCAGCTCCCGATTCTCCCATCCTAGGACGTTCTTCTCTCGTTCTAAACACAAGCGTTCCAGCAGAACTTTGTTGTAACGTTGCCAGAACTTTTCTAGATCTGTATAGTCCATCATTGTCTAACAACAGAGAACAGATGATAAAGGGACAAATATTTATACACGTATATTAAAAGCAAGAACAGCTGAAATAAAGAATCTATTTTAGAAGCGATTATTATTGCCAATGCTTCATTGCACAAATGAATAAGTTTGCTGTGTTTCTGATGTTAGTGAGAGTGTGATGGACTATGATGTATAACACTATAATAACAGGTGATTTGGAAAACATGTATTTTACCTGTGATAACTCTTCAGACATCGCCTCCATAGCATGTGCTTTCTCCTGCCTCAGTTCCTCAGCATTTAACGATGATGTATAAAAGGGAAGCACCTTCTCTTGCTCAGTTTCAAGCTTTCGACACACACCAGCCAGACGCAACAATGTCTCTCCCTGACAGTGAGAAACAAAGGAGATAAAAATTTACAAAAACAGCCAAATATCCTGCTTGTTTAGTTTTTTCTTAATGTGACTGCTTTATTTCATGAAGCTGACCAGCAGTGTGTGTGTGTGTGTGTGTGTGTGTGTGTGTGTGTGTGTAATAAATGGGTGTACCTCTCCTATAATATCTTGTAGTTTTTTTATTGTTTTATCACTGTACAAAGTGTGATTAGCTAGCCGTGTTCTTTCAGCTGCTTGAGCGGAGCAGAGCTTAGCTCTGAGCTGTTGGACTTTCTGAGTAAGTTCCTCGCATTCAGCCCGAAGGCTACATGCAGATGCTTCATTCCCCTTCTGGTTGGAGCTGAGATGAGAACGCAGAGCATTGATGGTGCCCTGTATGCACACAGAATACATGAGCAGTAGCTGGGACATTTTCAGAAAAATGTACACAGTAACGGTAATCTAAAGAAAGACAGCCTTATATGCATTATGTTTAAAACAATGACCTTACTTGTACTGCACATAGATTAATAGAAAATGTTGTTTTTTGTATATAACTGACCAAAACTCCCATAAAATTACAGGGAGATGACACGCCTTCATTTTGGTCATTTTTACCATTGGTAACGGTAAGGACATTTTGCACTTTAGTAGATAACATTTCCTCTGGAAAGGATTACTTCTATATGCTTGGTAATGGAAATAGATAAAAAATGCTATCTTTAGTCACTGTTTTCCACTTGATGCATTAAAGGCTGTCTTTCTTTAGAACATTTTTCTGAAAATGGTCCAGCTACTCAAACCAGTTACGGAGTCTAATTTTCATAAAGACTCATTTAAATACAGTGGCTTTAAATATCCTTATTATATTACACAAAGTAACTGTATTGTGTTTTTGCAGAGCTGTATCCTTTATTCTCTGACCTGCAGTTTCTGTGTGTGCTTCATCTGCAGGTCTGCTTCCTGAGCATTGCGCTGGTCTGTGACTCGGAGTGAATCAAAAGCAGTCTGTCGCTCCTTGGTGGCTTCAGTGTACTTCTGCTGTTCTTGCTGAAACTGCTTCCACAATTCATCCACTGTGCCTTCCATCTGGATACGCAGCGCATGCTTCTCTTCAATGTCCTGTGCAAACACAGACCAGACTAGTTATTAAAGATAACTAGTTCTACACGTCTTAATGAAATTTCTTTTGGTCTGTTGCCACATTTTGTAGTGTCACAGCTATTATTATATATTCAGTGAACTGGTTTTGCCTAAATTAAGCTATTGGTAAATATACTACCTGGTTTTTGATGTCATCATGTTTACTCTGATAGCCCTGTCTGGCCTCACTGTCTATTCCAGCATAGCGCTGTTCTAGGACAAAGGTGGCTGCTTTCAGGAACTCATTCTCCTGCTGATGCTGCTTCAAAATGTGCTCCCTAAAAAAAAAAAAAAACTTGAACAACTGATAAATCTTTGAAGAATATTTCCATACATACTCCCTGCATACTTCCTATTCCTGCTGCATTTATTAGCTCACGCCCACAAAGTGGCTTGGGAGATATAGGAACGGGTTCTGTCCGTCCACCTGTCTGTCACACTTTATTTTCCCGACATTCACTTGCTGCGTGCTGAAGCTGGGGCTTTCAAAACTTGGTATGCTGGCTTACTACTATGAGTTCTAGGCTGAGTTTGTGTGTGAGTGACCTTAACCTACTTTTCAAGGTCACACCGGAAAAACTGTATATTAGGTTTCCGGACATTTACTTGCTGCGCGCTGAAGTTGGGACTTTCAAACTTGCTGTGCTTGTTCTATATTATGAAATGGTCCTTTTGGTAGGAGAGTCTGAACCCCTGTGGCCTTTTTTTAAATTTACTTATACATAGCATATATATAGCCACTTGAGTATTTTGAGTAGTTTGGGATTTCTCGGTGATGTGTAGCAGTATAGTTTGTGTACAGTTATTCATTCATTGATTCATTCATTTACCAAACCGCAGAGGGTGCCTATCTCAGCTGACTATGGGCAATGGTGGGGTACACCCTGGAAAGCTCACCAATTCATGGCAGGGCAATACACACGTCTATTATATATATTATATATTAGATATATCTACACACGTTTCACACCTAGGGGTAATTTTGAACAGCCAAACAGCTTAACATGCAAGTAGGGCAAACACCCACACAGACACACACACACACACACACACACACACACATAGGGACAATTTGGAACAGCCAATTAGTCTAATGTGCATGTCTTTGGACTGTGGAAGGAAACGAATACCTGGAGAAAACCCACACAAGCACTGTAAGAACATGCAAACTCCATACAAAAATACCCTCACTACGCAACCATGCTAAAATTATTTCCTGTTGAAGAATTCACTACTTATACAAAATTTAGTCAAAGGTCAATTCAAAAGTGGAGTATCAAGTCATGGATGTGTGCGTCCAAGGTACATGAAAATTCCACATGACCTTTGTACTTTGCTGATATAAACAACATAACACATAAGACGTAGTGAAAAATGTGTGTGAATGATTAAGTGTCTGTATACCTCTCTGAGTTATACTCGGTGCTGAGCTCCTTAAGATTGGTGTTCCAGTGTGACTCTAGTACTGCCAGTCGGCTTTTCTGTACCTCCAGCAGATGATCCACACACTGCTGATGAGCCCTGTTAGCCAGTGCCGACTGTTGCTCTGCTTCACTCAGCTCACATACCAACACCTGCAACATTTACACAGCTATAAGACATGATGGTGCTTAGATCATCATACTTCAAACACATATTCCACTTCTTGTCTACAGCATCTGGACTCCCCACCTTTATGACATTGTCCTTGCAGTCCACGACTCTTTCAAAGGTTTGGCTAAGTATTGCAAAATCTTCACGCAGCTCTGCTGCTCGAGTCTGCCGTAGGTTGGAACGCCAATGCTGGTTCAGCTTGTGAAGGTTAACTGTGCTGTTTCGCTCTTCCTTCTGTAGTTTATCCTGCCAAAACACAATGAATCAGCATCAGGAGTATCTGCCTTAAAATCCCACAGCACCAGCAAACAACTGGTATGTTGATAGTATTTAAATATTTGTTATGTTATGCAAGTTATGTACTTGATATATAGGTTTATTCACTACCTTAAAGCAGAGCTCCTGATAAATATCTATAGGGTCCGAGGCTGGTGTTATAAGAGTAGCAAATGAATAGATATCGATGTATAGATATATCACTGTAGTAGAAAAAAAAAAAAAATTCCCTCCTGCATTTTCTGAATACAGTCCAAAGTGAAAGAAGGAAAGGTTAACAATGAGTTTCCTTTTCACCAGCTTTCACTAGCTTATTTGTGCGTTCATTTGTATCACCTGTCTTATTAGCTTAAGTATCCGTTTAATGAGTTCCTGTTCCATGTTTCTATTCATGTTTGGTGTTGTTTTGTCCACCATTATCTGTGTTTTTTGTGAGTGGTGTATGAGCCTGAATTTTTTGGGGTTTGGGTATTGTTATGATATATTGTTATAATGTATATTTTTTAAAATTTCTGTCTGTAGTCAGCATCAACTCAGGCACGGACATAAGACAACCATCCAAGTCATGTTCCATGCCTGTGGGGCTTCACTCAGGAGCTCTGATACAAAGAACCTCGTTTAAAGTTTATATATACATCTCAAAAGTATGTATAAATTATGCCTGCAAGCGTATAAATGTTGAGTTCCCAGCTCCTTCCTTCACACACCTTAAGGAACTGTGTGAGCACATCTTCTTTCATTCTGGCACTTTCTTCTTCAGCCTGAGCTTTCTGTTGCAGGAACACCAGTCTCTCCTCCTCGGTCATCTGCTTCCCTCCCTTCTTCTTCCCTACTTTCTTTGGCATAATTGCCCTGTTCTTCTAGGTCATCCTAATTAAGAATACATAAATAGATAGATGAATTAAATAAAATATAATGAAAAATTCAAGAATATATAAATAGAAGGGATTTAAATGCACACACACGGTTGTTGAACAAAATATAATATAATAACATATAATATAACAAAAAATAGGTCTACACCAAACAAACATTTAATTCCTAATTTAACTAGTAAATTTAAATTAGCCATGTAGACTGGTACTTACTGAAGACTTGTGTTGTACTGATCTGTTGAATGTTGCTAAGCAACTACTGGGCCAGAGTGAAGAAGAATGAGGTTTCTCCTGGGTCCTAAAACCTGGCTAGTTTCTTAAAGTGCTGCATTCATGATCTTACTGAGCAAAAATAATGTAAAAAATGTCATAATTTTGTTGGTTTTGACATAATTTTTTGTTTCTACCACTAATACGACAATATGAAGGGCGAGTAAACTGTTAATGCAGTTTTATATGTAACATACCATTTGTGCATGATGTCATCGACAGACTGTAAAGCATGTATTCCTGTGAGTATTCTGATTTGAGGCATAATGCCCTTTCTGGGAGGAAGTTGAGGAAAATACATCACAGAAAAATAGAAGAGACTATAGACTGTATTTGTGATATTCGTCCATGTAGAACCACAAATGAGCAAGGTTCTGATACAGAATCAATTTCAATTTCAATTTAAAATTTTTTCAATTTCAATTTAAAATTTTTATTTGTCACATACAAATTATACACAGTACAATATGTAGTGAAATGCTTAGTACGACTGTC
>JAQMYF010000006.1:20214995-20244730 GCA_030014195.1 Neosilurus mollespiculum
TGAGGTCCTTCACTATCTTCCTGGCCTTGGTCCAGCACCGCTTGCTGTATATAGTGTCCAGGTCAGGAAGCTCGATATGTATGAGATAAAATTCGCCGGAAGTAGAATCCGGAGGCCACCACTGCCCCTATCTTAATTCATTTTATTCAAAATTAGATTTATGGATTAAATAATTATGTTTTTATGCTCCTACCTATAAATGTTTTCTCAGCTGCCTACCTTGCACATGTGAGTAGTGTTTGTTGTGTTTGTTCATGCTGAGAAATGGAGGCTCCCCCGAAAATTGCTGCAACTTAAGGTAACAACTTATTTATTGTGTTGGGCTGTACATCCAAGTGAAATCCTGGGATCAAAACACTCAGGCTTGAAATGAGCACTACACTAAACGACGTAGATGCATGTTAGGGTGACCAGGGTGACCAGTCGTAAAGTTCTTCTTACTTGTCTAGTCCATTTATTATGTAGATGAAGATCCATAGAGAAAGCAAAAAAGCTAATACAGCCCGTGTGAGTATCTTAGCAAAGCCCAGCAACACAGTGGGTAGGGATTTCCTGCAAAATATTACTGATCATTGGCCCAAAAAACAAACAAACTGAAACAAGAGAGATGGCGCCATAATGAAATAAAATGACACAGAAATGCATGCCTGACACATGCTGATATACCAATTGCATTCTTTTCATTAAAGTGTTGTTTAGGTGACAACTGCTATTCAAAGGAAATTGCAGAGTTGTAAAATAAAAAAAAGCCTATTCAATTGATACACAATTATTTTTCTATGAGTTGGGTGCCTTAACACATCTACATTGACAATATTTTTCATTAACTAAAAGAGTGTTTCCCTCCAAGGAAAAATCGAAAGACGTATGCCAAAGTCCTTCACCATATATGGAAGGGGGCCTGAACTCAGGTGGGAAGGTGGTGTTACATGGTAGACATGTGTAATATGTGATTCTGCATAGGTTCTTCACTCCAATAGGTGCTTGTCTTGGTTTACAAAGGAGTGGTTTGATGTGTTCAGCACTCATGCATCCGCTTAAGCAATAAGTAAAAGAATCCATAATGATTTGTGTAAACCTGACTATCATTCCCATATGTGGACCTACACCAGACTTTTCCCCAAAACCTTGGAAGCACCCACTCACTCATTTGTTTAAACCACTACTCCTACTAGGGTCGCAGGGACACTTGGTGGTCTAGGGCCTAACACAGGGGCAAAGGTGGGGTACACCTGAACAGCTCGCCAGAGTATCGCAGGGTCAATCACACTAGGGGCAATTTGGAACAGCCAATGGGCAGCCAATCTTTGGACTGTAGGAGGAAACCAGAATACCTGGTGGAAACCCACGTAAGCATGGGGAGAACATGCAAACTCCACACAGAAACGCCCTCGCTAAGCTATGGACTTGAACCCAGGACCTTGTTGCTGTGAAGCGGCCATGCGGACCACTACGCCACCGCGCCGCCCTGTAAACACTCCATTCACGACTTATTCTGAAATCATGACAACAGCACGATATCCTTCCGCCATTAAATAGTTCTTATGTTGAAAATGATAAATTATGTTGAAATTATATCCTTCAATCATATATTCAGGTCACTTAAATTGGTTTTCATCATTGTTCTATTTATTACGATAAAATACACAATGTTTTTTTTTCTTTGTAGCGGCGGAAGAACGTTATTACACTTCCGCTCCGCCTCTTCCGGTCCTCTTTCCTGCCTTCTTTCCAAGATGGTGAGTACTGAAACGAGTTGACCGTGTCCGCAAATGTAGATAAACCTTTTATATCTCGGTGCCGGAGTAGAGAAAGTGCCCGGTGATGAAACTTTGTTGGTGTGGTAATATTGTGGATAAGTCTGATGTGAATAATAGCCGTTGTACGCGGTGTGTAATTGAGTGGAGAAATGAGTGCGGCTGGCTAACACCATGCGCTGCTCCTCATGCTAACAAGCGGCCTGAGTCTGGAGCCTGAGCCTGGAGTGATACACTGCACCGGGTTACGGCTCTGGCTACCCGCAAATCGGAGGAGGAGTGTTTACATTTATGATCTACTAGCAGAAGCTTTGAATGGATCCAAACAATTAATCAATTTTGTGTTGATTAGGTGCTAAACTATACCTGAAGTCAGCTGTCAGACTCCATCGAAAGTTATTCTTGATCAATGTAAAATATTCAACATTCAGTGCTTTATAACTAGCTAGGTAAACACCTACAACATCAAAAGCCCACAATAAGGGTGTAATATTTTGTATGTGTGAAATATCTTCTCTTTGCAAAGGTTAGAAGCAGGTTTGTTTGTGTTGCCGTGTGACTTTCCCTTCTCAAAATATTGATAAATATCACCTTGGATGTTTGAAGAAAATTCTGTTTTGGGAAAACATAACTTTAATAGTAAAGAGCTATTTTAAAAATAAAATAAAGTTACGCTCCTAAAAGGTAGTTTTTTATTTAGTTTAGTTTATTAGTTGTCATTTTTAGTATAATTGACTGTGTAACCATTCATCATATGTACATTTCTGGCATTTGGCAGATGCCCTTATCTAAAGTGACTTACATTTATTTTATACAACGGAGCAATTTTAATTTTAAATCAAATTGTAAATTGCTCAAGGGCCCAACAGTGGCAGCTTTGTGGCTCTAGGCCTTGAACCCCCAACCTTTGGGTTCAGTGAGCCAGAGCTTTAACCACTGGGCCACCACTGCCACCGTATGGACATTACTTTTGAGACCTAAGGACACTCACTTTTTAACATTTTTTATTCCTGATCTATTTGTGTCGGCATCTCTTTTATAAACAGACAAAGAAGAGAAGGAATAACGGACGTGCCAAGAAGGGCCGTGGGCACGTTCAGCCTATCCGCTGCACTAACTGTGCGCGGTGTGTTCCCAAAGACAAAGCCATCAAGAAATTTGTGATCAGGAACATTGTTGAGGCTGCAGCTGTGAGGGACATCTCCGAGGCTAGTGTATTTGACTGTAGGTTCAAAGTCTTGATCATTTTTTTTTTTATTTTTTATTCATGATATATTAAGCATTTTTTTCACTGTAACCCAAACTATATGAAGTTAGTGAACATTTAAAATTTATAGCAATATTATTATAGGTGCATCTTGATGTGTATGTCAGTAATTTGTGTAATAGCAGTTGTTCTGCTGTTTCCTTTATTTAGCCTATGTGCTGCCCAAGCTCTATGTAAAACTGCATTATTGTGTGAGCTGCGCCATTCACAGTAAAGTGGTGAGGAACCGTTCTCGGGAGGCCCGTAAGGACCGGACTCCACCTCCACGCTTTAGGCCTAGTGTAAGTATCTGATGAGTTCAATGACATCTATACACAGGGTTCCTATAGGTCATGAAATCTTTTGGAATATCGTGGGAACTTGAATATATTCCAAGCATGAAAAGTGATTTGATCGGTTTTTGGAACAAGTCTTGGAGTACCAATGCTTTTTATGAAAATGTTTTTCCGTTCAGGGCGTTTCACCATAATTTAAGAATTGAAAATGTATGTTTTGTACAGAAACCATCTATGAACTATGGTAAAAAAAACTATAAAACCTCATTCCTTTACAATTAATTTAATCAGTAATAGTCCTCGAATTTGACTTGGAGTGGAAACCCTGCATAAACTTTTAAACAATATCCTGGAATACATGATTGTGTAAATGTTTAAAGTTACATTATGTCTAGTGAAGTAGGAGTAATAGTGAACAATTAATAAAGAGCTTTCCTTCCTTCCCCAATTTGTCTGCATTAATGGTATTTTTTGCTTTATTGCAGGGTGCTGCCCCCAGAGCTCCTCCCAAGCCTATGTGAAGAATGAGTCCAAAACTGTACATTTATGTGCAAAGAAATAAAATTTGATGAATAAATATTGTCTTGTGTGAGTCATACATTTACAGATGAGGTTAAGTGTTGAGTTCAATTTAAGGCATAAAATCATCTCTGGTATTTCAGAATAATTTTTAAGTTCCATTTTTTATGGAATACTGTTCAAGTCCAAATTAAACAACATAAATATACATTTAATTATATTTGTTTCTAGAGATGGCTCTGGCCCATTTGTAAAGTGCAGTAGTGTACTTAACCCAGTCCAGTTTATTGTCAATATGAACTTGTAATCCTTCACCATTTCCACATTGATTCCCTGGATAGACCTGGGGGCTGCTGGTGTTTTGGATCACCTAAATCAGTTCCTTGGTCTTGGTCACATTAAACTGCAGATGATTCAGCTCACACCATGTGACGAAGGAGTCCACAGCAGCCCGATATTCCATCTCCTCACCTCCAATGATGCATCCAACTATAGCAGAGTCATCAGAAAACTTTTGAAGGTGGCAGGTCTCTGTGCAGTAGCTGAAGTTCATTGTGTAGAGGGAGAAGAGGAAAGGGGAGAGGACGGTCCCTTGTGGTGCTCCGGTGTTGCTGACCATTGTGTCCGGCACACAGCGCTGCAGGTGCACATACTGTGGTCTTCTGGTCAGGTAGTCCACAATCCAGCACACGAGAGGCATCCACCTGCATCGCTGGCAGCTTCTCACCCAGGAGGGTTGCCCTGATGGTATTGAATGCACTGCAAAAGTCAAAATATATGACCCTCACAGTGCTCGCTTGGTGGTAAGATCCAAGTTCAACTTCAAGAAGCTTTATTGTCATTTCAACCACATATAGCTGACGCAGTACATGGTGAAACGAAACGACGTTTCTCCAGGACCAGGTGCTACATAAACATACAAAAAGGATCAAATCAAAGTTCGTACAACAAAAACAACACAGAGCTAGGATCAATTTTTTGTCCTAGCCACATCAAGTGCAAAGTGTGCATCTATGTGCAAACAGTGCAAGACTGTTACAGACAGAACAGTGCAACAACAGTGCTATAAGGAAAAAAGACAACACAAGAATGGGACACTTAGCACCGAAAGAGAGAGAGAAAAAGGATTATATGGAATAGGAAAATTAAATAAAGTTAAAATGAAGTGATGTACAAAGTAGCATCGGTTGAGGTAGTGCAAATAGAATATAGGTCTAGATATAAATACAAACATAGCAGCGTGATGAAATAAGCATTATATATGATCACTTACTTTCTAAGTTGCTGGTAATCGTATCCCCCGTGAAGCGTTGGAGGTACTACGTTTTCACAGGCTGTCTGCTGCAAACACTTCTTGTTAACACTTTAGCAGTGCTGTTTTTTGTGGATTTTTTAATATTTTGAATGGTCCTTGTGGCATGCCCTACCAGCCTATCGAAAATGGGTCACCTTGACCTATTTTTCAAAGACACAGAGGTCAATTAAATAAAAATGCCTGTTAATACTCTAGAGCACAAGTGTCAACTCAAAGCCCGGGCGCCAAATCCGGCCCTGCCACTCATTTTATGTGGCCCGCGAGAGCTTTTAAATTATATGGTTATCGCACATTCTTTGCAGCGACCATTACCATGAAATGTAATTTTTCATCCATCCACTAGGTAGAGCCAACCGATTTCAAGTACACAGCTAGTCACTCATGACTCAGGAAAGATTGTAAGCTATCTTATCAATGTCAAGCATTGTCAAAAAAGGAAAGCGAATAAAGGAATAGATGACAAATGTGAAGAATAATATTGCTATGCAGATTTCATGGTTACCTTTTTTGAATAGCCTAGTGAATTATTCTGCCCTCGATAACCTCGAAATTTAGGGATGTGGCCCTCAGTGAAAATGTTTGAGACCCCTGCTCTGGAGGTGCAGCTGATCATGTGGAGGGGATACACCTAGTGTTCTGTGACAAGAATGCATTTCTAGTTTTGTTTAACAGCTGCATAAAATTAAATTGAGTGAACAAAATAATCAAATGTTTTCTAGTTCTTCAAAAGGCTCAGTGAATCCCCAGCATAACATTAAGATGAAAAACAAATGTGCAATAACAATGACATGCAAAAACAATTTGTGGAAATACTAAAGCATAGTTAATACATAATTACTTACTGAATGCCACTTTAAACTGCTTTGAGCATACATCTTGTGCATTTACACACACACTAGCTCTCAGATAAAAAAAACCATTGTTCATCGTAGCATCCTTTTGCCATATGCCCTACCTACATGTTGGATTTGAAACTGCTGATAGCCACAAAGCCTCTCTGATCCTATTTATGAGGTGTCTTGAACACCAGACCTTTCTTTCACAGACACATACGGGTTTGTACTACACTGCTTTCCTAGCTGATCAAATAGTAAACTGACTCAGATTCAATAAGGTATGATCTTTGTTTAAGGAATTACATTCTTGAAACCGTGAGAAGAACAGCACTAAGATCTGCTCATCTCAATATACCTGCAGTGTCTCGAAGTGGGAAAAAAAGGACGCGGCCACAGAAGGAGAAATTTCCTTACCGTAGCAAATCTTTGGATTCCTCCATCTTGGAGCAGTAATTGAAATGGCTGATCGCCATGAAGCTGAGGAGGAGAGGGAGATGGAAGCACAGGAAGAGATCACTGAAGAAGAGGCTCTACTGCACTTTGGGCGCTACAGCGAGGCCCGAGCTCATCTACCCTGGGAACAGCGCACATTTAAGGAGAAGCTGATGCATCACCTCGATCGGATATTTCTGGTTTTCCTCGTAGTTATCTTTGTGGCTGTGATCTTGGACACAGCCTATAAAATTTGGTATGTAACCAACTGGAGGAAGATTTTGGAGTACATACTTGACTCTGTATCCTACTTCTTCATGCAAGAGGATGAGGAAGAACTGCTTGAACTGTGAAATCTTTATTATTTGGCTTCAGTCTGTCATCAGTGCGGTACATGTACATTTAGCCATATGTGCATTTACATGATGCCATAAATATAGGAAAATAATTTTTCATGTGTTTGTTCATTTTAGTAGATTACATCACACAGGTCATTTACATGTACTGAAGTTGTGAGCTTTAATTGTTATAGATGAATAAATTACTATTATGTATATGCAGTGTGTTTGACCACAGGACCAAGTAACACATTTTAGGTACAGTTGTCGGTTGGGGTGTTTTACAGCAATGGCTCTGGTGACATATCCAGAAGTTCCGCAGAAGTTCTACGGAAATAAAATTTTCAGGTCCTCTTAAGCAATATGAAATAATATATGTTATACAGTTGAAACGTAATTTTATTATAGCACATATATGCATATATATATATATATATAGTTGTGGGATTTCCAAAGTGCCTTAAGGCTTTCTTGCTATTTATAAAATCCCCAACACATGATACAACGGGAAAAAATTATAATATATTCTAAAGAAGTATTTGGGTAGGACTAAACACTACTAAACCTTTGAAATTTGGGAAACATTTTACATTATTAAAAACTGGTGTAAACTGGATTTTCAGCAGTGAGGATTAAAGTAACGGCCTACACCATCATTAATAGAAACTGGTGTAGGCCACTACTTTAATCCTCACCCTGCTGAAAATCCAGTCTGGCATGAGCATCTGACAGCTGTTCAAATTACAGCTACATGCTGGTATGGCAACAGCTTCTGAATTACCTGCTAATTATCTACTACTACTACTAGTAGTGCAACATTAATCCCAGACAAATTAGCAATTAAAATACAAAAAAAAAAAGCAATAAAGCAAAACATCCCCCCAAGATGTCCATTCATGAGCCAGTAGTGTACGTGTTTTATCTTTCATTACATGTTCATTTTGGTTGAAAGGTTTTCCAGTGAAACCACCCTGGCTCACATGCTTAGTATGTCTTCACTTGTTTTACATCTTGTTTCTGTTTGGTTCAGTGTGTCTGTTTACCATAATGATCTTGCACATGTGGATAAGTCTGAGATCAAATGTTAAGAAATGGAAGAAGGCATTAGATTCATAGGCAGATAAACTAGGGTAGTCTCTCTCTCTCTCTCTCTCTCTCTCTCACACGCACACGCGCACACACACTCTCACTGTCTTTCTGTCTCTCTCTCTCAAATTACATCAGACTGATTGTTCACTGTTTGCATCATCTGTTTCTGTGTTTTTGGTTTCTATCTTGACTGATGATAGTAAACATAGTGTGCGTGCCATGTAGTGATGAGAGCACCATGTTTACAACCCCACTGCACCGGGTGTATGGGTCACTGATACTTATGTAAGCAAATGGTTTCAGACAGCTGTCATGGCTGATTCCATTTTATTTCCAAGAGATAATACTGTATTTCATGTTTATTTATGCATGGTAAGTGAATGGGTGAATACCTTTAAGCTGATCGGTTTCCAGCTTTCAAAACTCTGCCTGAGTTGAACAATCAGGTTATTTTCCAGCTTCCTGATTATTTGAGTAAACTGCTGAACACATGTTTGTCTGCAAAATTTAATTAGCAGTAGTAATTTAGAAACTATTTCCATCTACCAGCACATAGCTGTGTTTTGGACAGCAGGTAGGCTTCTCAGACCCAGTTGGATTTTACAGCAGGGCAATTATATTTTTTAAACAGTAGATAAACATTTTTATTCTTATTATTTTTTAGGGGTATTAGTAATTATTGGAAGCATCAATAAATCACATTTACAAGAACAGGATTTAAATAATATCTTAAAATTTTTTTTTATCACTACATTCTTATACTATATGAACACATTAAACTAAGAACAGGATGACTAGATTTTGGGTACTGTGCCTACAGTCCAAGTAATTGGAAACAGACCATTTATTTTCTTTCACCATTAACAATAACAGGGTTTAGAAAACATTGAGCTTATTAAAAGGATAAAAATTCATAAGCAATCTTTTCTACAGTTCAATATGAACAGATTAAGTAATACAATAAAAAACACTAAAAGGTAAAATTTCCTAATTTATTTCTAACAGTAGCAGCAACTAAAAGCACCAATACATATAAAATCCTTCAACTCATCATTTAAATAGTGTGTTTCATGCATCCAATATACTTTTACATTTCCCCTCTTCCTTCATCCATCTATCTATTATCTATACCACTCTGAATGCCAATTTCAACTGACTTTGGGCGAGAGATGCGGTGCACCCTGAACAGGTCTATATTCTCTATGTATTTAATGTAAGACTGTCCTAATTTACCTGAAACGTTGTCCCAAATATCAACAAAGCATTAAAAAAAAGGGTTCATACATGATCTCACATGCATGAATCATGTTGTTATCAGGCCCTTCAACTGTGATGGTTTAACAATATGAGTTCTGACTCACAGCCCGTTTCCTTGTATTACTTTATGATGCAAATAAAGATGATTTATTTATTTATTTATATCTATGGAAAATATACGGCTGAGATAATTGTTGAAGATTAAACTTAAGTTTATACAGTTCAAAACATTATCAGAACTTTATCATTATTCTCAAATTGATCATTATACAGGCCTCAATAAACTGACAAGAAAGGCAAGAAAAAAACAGACTCACTCACTCATTCATCTGCCGAACCGCTTAATCCAGTATTAGGGGCACGGGGAGGCTGGAGCCTATTTCAGCCGACACTGGACGAAGGCGGGGTACACCCTGAACAGCTCACCAGACCATCGCAGGGCACACACACACACACACACACACACCACACACACACACACACATCACATTCACAATTTGGAACAGCCAATTAGCCTAATATGAATGTCTTTGGACTGCTGGAGGAACAATTTCTTAAATAGTATAACACATTTAAACCCATCTTCTGCTCTCTTCACTTTTTTTTAATAACCCCAATAATTTTGTTGTTTTTTCCCTATATATTTTACATATATGTATCTGTATTGCATGAGTGGCGTTACTGTTATATGCACATTATTAAAAACAAACAAACAAACAAACGAACAAACAAACAAACAAACAAACAAATATTAAACTAAAAAGGATTTGTTCAACTGATGCCACTTACAGAGATTTGGTGTATTTTTGCCAAATAAATTTCTGACCAATCACAATCCTGCGATTTTGACGAGACTCTTCATCGAACCAATCAGCTTCCTGAACACTCCTTAATAGAGACAACCTCGACGTTTTCTTTCTTCTGTGTCCAGAAACTACAGCGTGTCCGACGTTTCGTGTCTTTTACAGACTTAAAGTAAGTTGTTTTCGGTCTACAACGCTGTTATTTTTTATTTAAACATGACCACGGACAGTAAAGTGTAGATTAGAGATTAAAACATTAAAGCTAAACCATTGTACTTTCCCCTTTAATTCCAGAAAACATGGTAAATATAAGACGCTCTCTTCGGTGCGCTATTGCTAGTTAGCATTTTGACGGTTAGCCTGGTAGCCATGACGTAATCTGCTCCATTTTGTTGCCAAGTAATACAACACGTTAAAGTTAATAGGCTTATCGTCCAAAGTGGATTATAATGAAATACCCTATAAACTATCAGTATATATGTGTTATAAGTTCGCAGTGTTTTAGTGTTTATTACGTGTTCTCGGCTAAATAAAGACAGGCCCTGATTAGCCGGTGAGCTAAACCAGAGCACGCCTCCAAAATGGCGCGATTATGTTTTAAATCATAAATGACTTTTTTTAATGATGTTGTCAATAATAATAATAATAATAATAATAATAATAATAAGCAGTCAGACAGTGGTTAAAGACTGACCTGCTGAATCACTTGTTTGTACGAGATGCTCTTGCTTATATCACAGCGCATTGGTGTTAAACTCTCGATACTGATTGGTCAGAAGTTGCAGCTCTGACTGGAGTTGCAGGTGGTTCAAGTCACAGATATAATCACTGCACTTATTCTAATACAGTTGACGCACACGCTCGGACTTGCATTGCGAATGCTCCTCATAATCTTAATTGAGTATTAAACATTTTAAAACTCACTAATTTGCCAAGCTGCTTAATCCAATTAAGGCCGGGGGGAGGGGAGGTTGGCACATATCTCAGTCGGCACTGGGCGAAGGCAGGGTACACCCTGAACATCACAGGACCATTCAGTCATGTTCACAGTTTGGAACAGATAGTTAACCTACTCCCAACGGTGGGAGGAAACCGGAGTGCCCGGAGGAAACCCACGCAAGCCTGGGAGAACATGAGAAAACACACACAAATTCCCGGAACGTCTTGCAATGAGGCGGATGTGCTAACTACTACACCACTGTGTGGCCCACGTTTAAAACTTAATAAAAAAAAATGTGTAACTTGGTGACTCCTTGAACATTTAAGGATAGTCCAGAGTGTCTGCAAAGCTTCCACAAACTGAAACTATTGAATGTGTTTCCTTTTAAAGTGCTTTTTCGTGCTGTTTGTAATGCTGAAATATTTCTTCCAGAATGCGTTACGTGGCCGCTTACCTATTGGCTGTGCTGGGTGGCAACACCAGTCCTTCTGCCAAGGATCTCAAGAGCATTCTGGGGAGTGTAGGGATCGAGGCCGATGATGAACGCCTCAACAAGGTATCCTCAAAACCCCTTTTAGAAATCTGTCAGTTCCAGACATTTTCCTATAAAGTATTTTGCTTATTGAAATCACGTGGTTGGGTAGGATATTACAGAAAGTTTATTTTTAGGCTGCTTTGTAGACTGAACACTTCCTGAATGCAGTGCATATGTATCTGTTGAACTCAATAGGTTATCAGTGAATTAAATGGCAAAGATATCAATGAAGTCATGAATGCAGGTACGTTGGATTCTTTTGCTTCTATTTTTCTGTTAAAATAAATCGTTTAATATATCTGAGCCAAAAATAGTGACCAGCACACACTTCTATAGGCCTCTCCAAGTTAGCCTCCGTGCCAGCGGGTGGTGCTGTGGCAGTCTCTGCTGCTGCTCCTGGTGGTGGGGCTCCTGCAGCTGGAGCAGCACCTGCAGGTGAGTCTCTAGACGTCCCTAATTTTATGATTTTTGAACTTGTCATTTTGTTATGGAACTGTAAATTTTTCTGCAGTTTATTTTTGTTCAACTGAATGGAAAAACTTGTATTTTCTTTTAGCGGAAGAGAAAAAGGAGGAGAAGAAAGAAGAATCTGAAGAGTCTGATGAAGACATGGGCTTCGGCCTCTTTGATTAAACTTTCTTGTTTTCCTTTTTGAAAAAATAAATAAAAAATTGAAAATTTGGCCAAAACATTTAACCTTGTTTAATGGATGTCTATGATTTTTAGATTTATGGATATTTTGTAACCAAGGTATTAGGTTTTTACCGCCTGCAGTTTTTAAACAGAAAATTGGTAAGCCTTTTATTGGCTTTAAATTACTTGTGTAAGGTGGGACTGGATCGTATGACTGCTATTTATTAAAATGAAAAATTCATCTTGTACGTAAAAAAAAAAAAAATCACAACTCATTTTATTGAATGGTTTACATATTTAAAATCTGAATTACATGTTGGTATTGACACTGTAAGGTGTATGATTATAAATTATGTTGAGTATATAAGTATTGCTATAGAAGTACATGGTGTGGGTATAGAAACTATTAATTGTGCGTACATAAGTGAAGCATTCATTGGTACTGCATTGTGTGCATACAACCTTTAGCCGTAGCATGAAAAAACATGACCACTGGACTTACCAAGAGTTCCATCTCGGAACATTCAGCAGTATCCAAAATGTATTTTTCTGTTTTAAATCATAATCGTCAAGAAACACCTTGCTGTCGAGTCAGAATAATGTTTCTTAATCCAGAGATAGCAGGCCAATCAAAGTGTGCTTTTAAACTCCACCCACTGCAACTTCCTCCATTTTGTGTGGCAGGAGTTGCTCAGTGAGTTTTCATCTGCGTACACAGGTTGGGTTGGCGGGGGTGGTACACAGTACAAATCCGTTATGTATTTTTCTTTTTTAGATATTTAGTAGGTATGCAGTACTGATCAGCTCATGTCTAGTCTCTTAGGAACTTGAAATGTACTCCATCAGTGTTGCAATATTTCTGAAACCTGGCACTGACATACAGTAACACATTCTGGTTAAAATCAATGCTTGTGAGAGGCACTCCTTCAAGTTGTCCACTGTGTGGGGCTTCCTGTTTAAAACCTTTTTTTACTGCGCTTCTCCAAAAATCATCTGTAGGTCTCAGGCCAGGTGAATGTGGCAGACACATGTCGCTGCCGTGTCACCCAATCCCAAGCTGTGGGAAGAGGTTGAGGTAAAAGGATGAGGGGCTCACCCTTTTGTTTAAAAATGAATGTAATTTCATTTCAATTTCAGACTCCTTCTCACCTCTAATTAAAGTGCATAAAATGTACAAAAATACTAAATGGTCCACTTCCATCAGCATGGGCCTTGCCATGCTCAGCATAGTTTTAACCAGAAAGTTGAAGACAGGGTGCTTGGATCAATTTTCAACCCATAACTTTTTGTAGTTAGAAAATTTAACACCAGCATTGATGTTTTGGTACAGTGAAGTCATTGTGTAGTTTACAGTTAAAAGTACACATCTGAGTGTAGAACCTCTTTTCTAAAACAAAAAAAATTCCTGTAATATTTTTAGGGGGAGGTGTAGGCGTGTGGCTGCGGCTTGCACAAGGGTGAAGTTTTCACACTATGGTCTTCCTTCTAATGCAATCCCAGTAAAGACAAGTGAAGCTGATGTAAACCCACAGCAAGTTAATACCAAAACACTCACTTAATTAAAATTAAAAAAGGTGTAATAAAAGCTGGTATATACACTAAAATGCTTTGGTGAAAAAGTCGCACTTTCAAATACAGAGGAGTTTTTTAAAACTTTTGAAATGTTTAGTTGAGAGTTGATTGTTAAATTTGTCTTCTGGCAGTTTTTAAGAAATGTAGTGTCAAGTATTTTGTTTCATATTTCCTGAACGTGCTCTTGTTTTCTTGGTCTAATTTTGTATATTCTACTGTAGTTCGTTACACCACCTCCACTGCACATGCAAGTATGAAAATTTCACCTTGTTCATTCATTCATTCATGCATGATGACAACGAGAATAAATCAGACCTAAAACAGCCAAAATGTGATGTAAGAGAGGAAATTATCAATGACTCAAAAGAAAGTACAACACACTGTCTTGTTAGGATTTTTATGACCTGGAAAACCTATAGGGGACGTGCTGTGGTAAATCTGTTTTTTCCCTTTTTTTGTGTTTATTTAAAAGATTTTCAGATACACATCAATGTTGCAGGCATTTCAAAGGGGGCTGTAATGGCTGTAGAAATAAAACAGACAGAATGGTTAGATCAGTTACAGAACTGTTCATCTTGCTCTGAATCTTCTCTCATTTTTATCGTACCATCTCAGTTAGCATGTTAGTATCTAAAGCCATCTGAATGAAGAACATGGAGATATCCACTTAGTTATTCACCAAATGATACCTGGAAGGAACAAGCTGGGTTGTAGAGGAGAACGTACAAATGTGCTGTCGCAGGGTGCACACAAAAACATGTCTATGTTCTCTCATCAGTAAGGTGATCTTTCACTGGACTTTAGGCTGGATAAAAAGCAATTCTCGGTTTCTCATCAGGACTTGAAAACTTAAATGTGGCATATGTGTGTGTTTTTTTTTTTTCTTTTCTTTCCTTTAAATAGAGAAATGAGGTGATGGTCGAAGCCCAAAAACTTTTAAAGCTAAATGTAGTTAAAGTGACTGAAGCTATACGATACACCCAAGATGACCAGTCTTTTTCATATACATTTAAGATGTATTAAACTCTGAATAACTATAGAACAGCAGCCTTGCAGTTCCAAAAACCAACCAATAAAACAATCTGAGAATCACAATCACAGCATCTAACACGAAATTGTGTTCTGTGTTGTTTTATGTTTGAGGTGTTTTCAAAGGTTTTGAGCATGGTTTAAAAAATATATAAAAAATTAGATGTGCCAATTTCCAGGTGTGGGTACTGATGAGAAACCCAGAAATATTTTTTTATCCAACCTTAGATAAATGGTTGTAAATCTCCCACCACAAAAGGTCTTTCCAATTCTTGATTGTGGCACGGGTTTGGCGTCTGCTCATACAAGTAAAGCTAGTATCTCACTGAGAGGCGAATTCTGATAAACGCTTCCATATTTGGATGCCCCAACTTTTCTGATGAATGTTCAGGGTTCGCCCCTGTCTTTAGCAACATTTAGCGATGTTTAGCAACATTTGCACAAATGTGAAAGTATTTGCCAAAGACAGTTGGAGACGATTTGCTATTATTTGTTACTCTTTTGCCACTGCTTGTCAACATTTGGGACCCTTTGCCAACTCCTGGGAAAATATCAGGTGAATGTCAAGCGAATCTTGGCGAATCAAGCGAACCACCCAACCTTGTATAAAGGGTGAGCAAACACTTTTTTTCATTCAGATTTCTCCTGACTACTGTGGAAGACAGAGCTCAGAGGATTCCCTGTAGAAGATGGACTTTTGGAATATGGAACAGAATTTCTGTCACCAAGTCCATCATGCTACTACCCTTGAGGAAGAATTGCTTTGTCTGGCTGCTGCTGGAGATTTCACCAAGTCCTCAAAGTTGACTAATATTGACCATCACCAAACAGTTGCTAACAGTCGCTGACATCTGCAAACAGTTGCTAAAATGGTTCATCAAGGTTCTTAAAGAATTGCTAGTGTTCACTATTTGGCGAACCATAGAGAACTTTAGTGACACGTGTTACAACCATTTGCAAACGCTTACACTTGTTTTGCAAATGTCTGAAACTGTTTGCACGAAAATGAATACAAAAAAGTTGCGACCCTAATAACTGCAATCTGTTCTGCATTCTTGCATGAACCCTTCCTAAACGCAGCATTTCCTGGTGCAGAAGCCCAGATTTTATCTCAACTTCCATAAGTGTTGGCAGTGAGGGTGTGGATGACAGGAGTTCTTGTTTAAAGCTTTTAGCCAATTAGATTGCATGTTTAAGATTTAAAAAGGCACCTGCAACTCATCCTATCTTATCCTGTTGGGTTTTTTTAATACCCTGATAAAATGCCATTAAAAAAAGATATAAGGTGTTTCTTTTAATGAAAAGAAAAACAAAAATTTGCAAACAAAGGCATCTAAGGACATAATATAAAATAATTGTAAAATGTATGACCTTTTAAAATATAGTGCTTTTCTCTTATCAGGTACACTCAAACATAAAATACTCTTAACACATGTAAGCAGTGTCACATGACTAAGAGGGCTACTGTACTAAATATTAGCTTGCCTGTGTGCATTGGTAACATACATTGTACGGCCAAATGTATATGGACATTTGTGAATATACATACTTGTTGAATATCCAATTCTTATGCATTAAAAAGCAATAATATGGAGTCAGTTGCCTTTTTGCTGTTATAACCAGACTCTTCTCAGTAGGTTTTACTCTGGATTTTCGGAGCGTGGCTGTGAGGATTTGCCTGTTCTGCAGCAAGAGCCTTAATGATGTCAGGTGCTGATCTTAAACGAGAAGGTTTGGTGTGCATTCTCCATTCAAATTCATCTCAGGCATGTTCTGTAGGGTTGTGGTCGGGGCTCTGTGCAGGACAGTTGAGTTTCTTCCACATCACCCACACGTAAAACCATTTCTGTGAAGAGCTTTGATTGTCTATGTGGAATTGTATTGCTGGAACAGGTTTGGACCTGATCCATTTCAACAACTGAAACAAAATCTATATGTATGCTACAGCCTTCAAAGTTACCCAGGACAGTTGTGTGCTTCTGATATCACATGGAAAAGCCCACTTATGGATGCAATGCTTAGGTATTCACACACCTTTGACCATATTGTATGTTCTGATATTCCATATAGCAACACTCTTGCTTGTGTGCACACTGCTCAGTTCTATAAACAATAATTTAATATTGATAACTGATTTATTGATTATTAATTATATTTTTGCTTCTATTTCTTAAACTATATTTTCTAAATAAGTCACAGCTTGCTAGAGTGTTTTGTGTTGCTATGCCAATGTAGACTGACTGACAACCAGTAGTCAGTGTAGTAAGTTTCAGTGTACTGAACTATTGCTAAAAAAAAGACAATTTTGTTCAAAGACAATTTAGTGAGAATCTGATTTAAACTTGCCATAACATTTAATATGATTGGGGATTCATGTTGTACATCATGGATACGTACATCTGTTTTTACTTTAATTAGGCCACATTTTCTCCTACCACACACCGCATAAGAATGCCTACCTCAGTCACTGGCATCAAGAGAAACTGAGTACTGGAGGCCTATACCTCGCAGCTGGCTGAAAAAAAAGTCTAGTTCTTGAAAATAAAAAACAGATTCTTAACTTTCATTTCAAATTTTTTGCTTCTCATGGAATAAGTCTAGTATGAACAGAAGAACCAGGCGGCTAATGTTAGTAGTTAGATTAGCTTTCTTTTTTTCCTGTAGCTACTCATGGTATATAAAGTGATATTCCTTTAGTAGATTAGCCAATCAGAATGCACAGTTGCTCATATCCAGTGGGTATGGATAGAATAAATGACAATATGCTACTCCCTGCAACTCTGTAATATTTCTATAATTCTATTATGTTGTCTTAAAAATTAAAATTACTTTTATCTATAGAATCCAGGAACAAATATGTGAAATAAATAAAGAACTGATTTTGTGATAAATAAATACACATTTCTGTGTTCATATAAATGTGTCATTTGCTTTGAACCCAGAACTATTGTCAGCTATTGTTATAGAAAATAGTGGACTCTGAATTCTGTGGCTGAAGCCAGGTAGATAACACTTTTTGTTCAGGTCAGGAATTTGAATGTTTGGTGTGTTCAAATGTTTTATAGTTTTAATTGGTGCATTACTGTTCAGTGTGCTACAGGTTTTAGCTGAATGGTACTGCATGTGAGGTATATGTTGTGTCTGTGTTGTTGCTTACATTCATCCTAACACAGAAGACGGGTTGAACGGGTAAGCCCTGTAAGCACCTACCCTAAACATACAGCAGATTGAAACTCAATGTTTTTGGATATGCAGCCACAGAAAGTTTACTCTATGATCTTTATTTTCTTTATGATCTTTTAGTCAGACAAATCAGATGTAATCAATGTTCTAACTGTTCTTCATTTATCGCCATAATATCTTATGCTAGATTTATAGATCTATATCAAACCAAAGAACCAAATTCAGAGAAATAATTGCTAGGGAATAATCACATTTATAAAGTTTTTATTTACAATTGTTTCAATTACATTGTGTATGTACATTACATTTACACCATCGCAAAAATGAGCTTCATAGATAACATAACTGATTGTTATGAAATAATAATTACCATGGGGTTACAAGATGGTGACAGTGTGGGTGGTCGCTGTATTTATCCCACCGTGTACATACACACACACACACACACACACACACACACATAAATATATATATATATATATATATATATATATATATTCACATTTTGTTTCACATTCTTTTTCACATTCTTTTTCGTTTATGTGTGTGTGTGTGTGTGTGTCTATTTCTTTTACTTATCTTAAGCGCAATATTGAGGGAGCTCTGAGTCCAAGAATTTCATTGCCGGTAGTGATGTTTCACTGCTACCTCTATATGACAAATAAGCTTATAATAATAATATTATTATTTATAATAATAATAATACATTTCTACTAATAAAAATAATTCTAGGGAAAAAACATTTCATTGGGTCAATAGATGTTCATTAGAGGTCAAACCCTTCGCTACAGTAGAGTGTTTTACTGTATGCTATTCAGTGGATTCTTGCCTGATCACAATGTTATGTTAAAGGATTTTTTATGCATTTGTTGGCTCTACAGCTTTCCCTTAGTGCTTGGGTTGATCAGGTGAAGAAGCTGGGTTAAGAAGTTTGGCCTTCTGCATGGTCTTCAAACCTGAAGGGAAAAAAAAAACCATTAATCATTTTACTACTACTTATTAATCTTACTGCTAATCAAATGTAAACATGTTAGAATAAGGGCAGATATTATTACAGATATAATACTGGCCGAAGATATTTAATGGTAATTGAATTTTGACTCACCGCTTGTCCCTGTCTGATCTCTCCTCTAATGTCTCTGTGGTTATATCCCTCATGTGAGGGTGACTTTCAGAGATGTAACTAAAACGATCCTTGAGGTACTGGTTCCCAAAGCCAAGGATATGTCCAGGAGCATGGCGAGAGAGGGCAGCCGCTCTTGCAGTGAAGTCAAGTGTGAAAGCGAACTTAACCACGGGCGGCTGTGTTGTCTCTTGTGGGACTTCAGAATTAACATACTGGTCTGCCAGTTGCTGGAAGGATCCATAGGTGATTGTATTAAAGTAGGAGCTAATGGTAGTGTTTTCCTTAAGCTGTAGGGAAAAAAATGAAAATGTTATGTATTGCTTCCATACTTAAAAAAATTTTTTTACTTAGGATTTAATTCTTGTAAAACACAGTAAAAACGTTTACTAAACCCTCACCTTATCATTTATAACATCACCTTCTTGTTTTATTAAATCAATGATTCTTTTTATAATTTCCTCCTGAGACCCTGCATACACAGAGACAAGAATAGTCTGATTTACAAGTCAGGACATTGAAGATTTTTTCTAATGTTCACATTAAGTGCTCACTCAGCGACATCCTTTTTATATTTATTTTATACACATAATAACTGAAGTATGCAGTACTCACAGGATGAGAAATCTGCGTCTTTAGGATGAAATGAATCAGTAAATGTTTTGTTTTCATCTGTAGGACTGTTTTTCACCTCATTCACTATCTTCTCCAGCTCTTCGGACATTTTTTCATAATAGGAAATGGTGGGCTCTACCGCTTCAATTGCTGCAAAAGTGAAGAAAAGGGTCATTGCAAATTTGTCATAGGAAAACAGAAACTTTGCGAAGTAGGGAAATACTGTGATGAAGGACTCCATTTATTATGAAGCACTTAATAAATAACAATAATAAAAACAGGTTGATATGTTTAGAGTGAATATTATTATGTATATTTGTAAAGTTGAACTTGTGCTCTATATGCTGTTTTAATTGTATGACTATGTGTCTGCCATTGTTGTTTGTAATGGAAATATGGATAGAAATGTTTGAAATGGTGACTATTTAGTTTGAGTTCAAAAATTCATGCAATAATTGTGAATGTATCTTAATTTATATTAAGGGTTTTGATGAATGTATTTTGATATAACGGGTACATGTTCAATAGCAAAAAGTTTACAAATTTAACGAGAATTTGCCCCATTGAACCAACAGAGCAAATTTTCATTAAGTTCATGAACACTACTGGGCATTTTTGTTATTGAATATACAGCTGATGTTACTTCATTACAAGTGGATTCCATGTAATGTCTCACAAGGAGCTTTTCTTTAAGGCTATTCTGAAATAAGCCTAATTGTTCTAATTGTATGTTCTGAAATATATATAAAATATGTATATATAAAATATACGTACATTGAATTTGGGAATTGTGGGCTTCAGCAGATAAATCTAAAGTAACTGGCCGCACTGTGGTCTTATCGAAGCCCATGTCCCTGCTGGCTCTCTTCAGTGAAAGCCTCCTCTGTGATTGCCGTCTTTTATGGGCCTTGGTGTGGCGCAGCATGATGCCATCACCAGTAGAGATGGGCAAGCAAGAGAGTGGAGGAATTGCAGGTTCTGGAGTCGGACATGTTTCTTCAGGTCTCCCATCATCATCTTGTTCATCGTGTTTGTCAGTGTTCCCTCTGGAGAACCATCCCAGAACACTCTTCCATATTGAAGGCTTCTTAATCTTTTTGCCCCCTTTGGTTTTCTTTACCTCTGTTAAACTCTCCAGCTGAGGTTGAGCGGGTAGTGCAGAATCTTCACACTTGATGTCGACTAAATCTGGTTTAAAGGCTTCATGAGAGTGTCTAGTGTCCTGCTTGTCTTTATCAACAGGTAAAGAAAATTTACTGGGTTTTCCATCCGAACTCTGAGATATGGACGAGCCATCGTTTCTGTTGAGTGAGCTTTTCTTTCTTGGTTTAGACTGATGAGAGGTTTCAGTTTCTTTCCTTGGTTCTGGCAGTGCTTTAGCTTTACTAAGGTCCTCATCTGAGGCTGAAAGTTTAGGGTGATGTGAGGGTTGTCTACCATCATCTTTATCAACAGGTACAGGCAATTTCTGAGCCTGCCCATCAGGAGAAGATGCAGAGGATCCATTTTTTCCCCTCAGACTGCTTATCCTTTTCCATCGTTTTGCTCTGTTTTCAATAACTTCACTTTCTTTCTGTGTCTTCGTTTCTGTTTCTGGATCTGAGAATGCCCCATCTTCACCAAGCTCCTCCTCTGAACTTGAGAATTTAAGATGAAGGGAGATATCGCTGGAATGTTTACGCTGTCTATTATCTCGCTCCGCGGGGGTGATCCATTTGCGTGGTCTCCGTTGTACATGAGGAAGATGCTGTGAGCCGTCATTAAGGCTCAGGCTTCTCTTAACATACACCTCCAGGAGCCTTTTGCTGTCCTTAACTCCCACAAACAGCACCTGGGGCCTGGGCTGGGCATCCTGCTTCTCTTGAGATACCATGGATACCGTAAGGTGATCTTAACTGAAAAGAAAAAGAGTGATAGGCACTGATTATTTTGGACATGGAATCATTTTGATCAGATTTCATTAGGTCTGACTAGTTTATTAGGACTCATTAGGATTTAGTAGTCATGTTAATGGCAGTGCCTTATATTCTCACGTTCAGTTTTAGTTTCACAAACTAAGTACATGTACAATGTCCATCTGTCTGTATACTGAGTGGTAGTACTGGAGCTTTACACAAGTCGGTTGTGTAAGATTTTACAAGCTGCTTTTCGTATATATGTATGAATTATTTAGATTATAAAGAGAGCTGTTGATGCTGTCCTTACCGATGTGTCTGTCTTCGCTATATGTCTCTCAGCAATGCGTCCGTGTTCCTGAGAAGCGATGAGCGACTTCAGGTTGTTGTGACAGCTCTGTGGCCAAGTAGGGACATATCTCCTGGATATTCCAGCCCCTTAGTGTTTAAGCCAATCCCATGGTGCGATTGCTCAGGTAACGCCCGACTCAGGTAAAGCAGCGGCAGTCAGGTGATAAGGGGACTTTTAGTGCTGTTGTTTACAGCTCGGCACTGAGAGCGTATGAGGAAGTAGGAAGCGTGTCGTTTAGAGGAAGCTGTTTTATGACTGAGGCAGTGTCAGTAAAAAAAGTAAATAAATTACGTAGATGGTCATGTTTTAATGACACCTGCTTTCTTATTTTCATAAAATTTCCATACCGATTGTGTTCTAGGCAAGCAGAATAGGAATAAATGTAGCCAGGAGAAACTATTGATCTCCGTTTTGATCTGTATTGTCTTCTAGTTTCAGTGTAAGAGCTCACTTGTCCTCTGGACCATGAATGATGTTAGATTAGGATGACACAAAACAAGACCCAAAACAAAACAAAACAAAACAAAAAAACCTAATCACACCCTTTCCTTTTTACTAAAACATGATTTGAAGGATTCTATTGTTGGATAACGTAACTTTTATTTTTAATTTTTTTGGACAAAGCACCTTAATGTTGTGGGGCTGGTGGTGTAGTGGCTCATGATCGAGAGGTCATGGGTTCGGATCCCTGTTAGACCCCACCGTGCTATGGTCTGAACCACAAGTGTGCCTCTGTCCACCCAGCAGTATAAATGGGTACCAGTAAAAATACTGGGAAGGTAACCTGGACGAGTGTCCCATCCAGGAGGAGCTGAACTCCTAGTCGCTTCACGCTACAGAAACCGGGGATAAACTCTGACACAAGAGCCAGTAGGCTTGGTGTAAAAGAAAAAAAAAGGCCCAACAGACCTTAATGTTTTGGGCTTTCTTTCCCCAATCTCTAAACTGCACAAAATTAGTATTAATAAGTCAAAACAATTAGGCTACTATAAATGTTGTAGTAAAATCACCATTAATCAAAACAAAGGGAAAACATAATGCCATTTGTTTAACAAGTAACAGATTTTATTACACTTTAGTTTTGTGCTTATCATCCTCTACACTATCAGAAAGAAATAACTCTTTTTTTCTTAAAACAAGAACTCTCCAGTGATTTTTATATTCATCTCTATATTCACAAAAGTGTGTTTTTGATGGAAATAAGGCATAAATAAGTTTGTGCACTTGATCCCTGTTGGAACAGGAGCATAAGCCAAATGCAGGTCTTCTGGGTTAGATTACATTCCTCCTCCATAAGATCTGAATGAACGTCTTAGGTTTCCACTTATCATTCATGCTGTACATGGTAAGGTACTTAACACAGTTGATATAAATAGCTTCAGTTTCTGCATCTGTAATTTAAACAAATGATAATCATTAAATGCAGACAGTTAGCAATCTGTTAAATCAGCATGTGATGAATCATGCATGAAACCAATTGCTGTTTGAAAAAGAAATATTGCATGTTTACATACATAATAAACATATATATTGTACTATGTATATTGACTTAATGTTACATACAATTGTAGTATTTGAAACTTCATTTGACTTCAATCAGGCCCATTTTGATTGGATCACTGAATAGATATTTTACTTTTAAGGTACTTTTATATCTCTACGGGAGTTTAATTACAAAACTTTCTCTTAATTGACATATAGTATGTTGTCCTTCTTTGTCCTTTGCTTTTTCCTCTGTTATTTGTTTATTCAATGCAGTATAACACAGTTTACTATTTATTACACAATAATGGAATGATCCAAATGAACCACTCTCTCGGGGTAATCGACAGTATCCACCCTGCAAACTTGCGAGACTGCATGAATCAATTAAACATGTAAAAATGTAACATAAATAAATCATAAATATCTCATTTTAGTTTGTTTTTTTCTACAGTAGTGTGCAGTGATGATTATACACTTAACAAAATGAAGATAAATCAGAACTTTTCAAAACTATTCAAGTGTTTATTTCATGTAATATTGGATCATATTGATGGGAATAAGGAAACAAACAACAATATATAGTAATAACAAAAATAAGTCTCTTTGTTGAGAAAAAAAGTTAATATTTAGTGTGGCCACCCTTTACTTTGATTACAGCATTTAACTTTTCAGGCATAGTGTTCATATATTTTTAGATTTTTTTTACTCACTAAACCATTCCATATGGTTCGAAGTTCATCCATGCTATGCAAATAAATGAATGAATGAATGAATGAATGAATGAATAAATAAATAAATAAATAAATAAAATGTGTGACACCTTTTAATTTTCACCCAAAAATTATAGATAAGTAATGTATTAAGAGCCCTTTTAGACAAAAGTGGTGGCATAACAATCTCTCTCTCTCTCTCTCTCTCTCTCTCTCTCTCTCTCTCTCTCTATATATATATATATATATATATATATATACACATACGTACATATGTATTAGTCAGAATAAAAGAGCTTATTTATATAGTATAGATGCACACAGTGTGCATATACAGTATACACACTAGATCAGGGATCTCCAGCCCTGTTTCTGGAGAGCTACCATTCACCAAGTTTTATTTCCAATCAAAATATAACACTTCTTTCAGCTGATCAAGAACTTCTTAAGACAATGTTTAGATGGTCAGGTGTGCATGATTAGGTTTGGATTTAAGTCTGCAGGAAGGTTGCTCTTCAGGATCAGGGTTTGAGACCCATGCACTAGAAAGAACAGTTTTCTATCCTGGCCACAAGGGGTCACTCAAAGGACATCTAAAGACACTGTCAGACGCCTGACTCAACTTTTATTTGAGTCATACTCATGTGCACCGTTTTAATGTTTTTGCTAAGTAAACGTCTACAGGAACTTGATGACGCAACAGGAGATTGATAACCGGAACACACTTGCCTTCTGAGTTTTGGAATTACAGGGAAAGACCAGAATGTCAGCTGTGTTAATATCACTAGGTCAGCTGGGGTTGGGTTCTCTGAAGTGCTGTATATGTAATATGTAAACATTTATGTGAACATTAAAATTCTATTATGCAAATGGTGCTGAATAAAACTCCCTGTCTGGTTCAATGACTTTCATCGTCACCTTCTCCAATCCTCATGGCTGAGGGTCAGGGGTCATATACCAGAACCCTCTTCTCCTGAGTGACCATATCATTAAGTTAAATAGGTGTGTCTCTAATCCTCTTCTGACCTGCACACCTAGGGGCAATTTTGAAAAAGTCAGTTAGCATAAAGTGCATGTCTGTGGACTGTAGGAGGAAACAATGACACCCAGAAGAATCCCACACATGCTCAGGGAGAACATGCAAACTCCACGCAGAAATGTCCTAGCCAGGCAAGGAGCTTAATAATCATATTAAAAATAGTGCAATCACCTGATGTTTTTATACCGTTACACTCTGTAAGACAGCACAGTGACTTCACTTCACAGCCACTTCACAGCTCCACAGTCGATCCTGAGCTCAATACATTGTCTGTGTGGAGTTTTACTATGTTGACATAGGTTCCCCCTGAGTACTCCAGTTTCCTTCCTCCTTCTCCAAAACATGCCAGTAGGTGGATTGGCTACACTAAATTGCTCCTAGGTGTGAATGAGTGTGTGAATATGTGGGAAAGTATTCTGTGAGGGAGCAGCATGCATCAGGGCATCATGTCAAGGGTGTATTCCAGCTTCACACCCAGTGTTCCCAGAATATTGAATGAGTTATCTAATCTGGCAGGACAAAGTCCACAGCTTGTAAAGTATCCTTCTAATAGGTTTACTGGTAGAAGTAGTTCAATAAGTCATCGAATTGCTCTTCTTGAGTGCAGTATATATGGGTTTTAACAACCTCAAGTTTCATACATCTTCACCTTGCTGCTGTATCACTTGAGTTCTATGTATAAAAAACATATATATTATTTGTATTTCCTTATATTTTCCAGGCTGTGACTGGATATGTGTATCACAAACGTTTCTAAGGTATAATGACTAGTAATAGAAACTAAGTCATCAGATCAGTCTGGGACCATTTTGAATTATTGAGCAAGACCAAAACGTCAGCTAAATAATTAACAAACTGGGTGTAACAAAGCTAGGTGTGGGGGAGAGAGAGAGAGAGAAAGAGAGAGAGAGAGAGACAGAGACAGAGAGAGAGAGAGAGAGAGAGAAAGAGAGAGAGAGAGATAGAGAGAGAAAGGAGAAACTACTAAATGAAGCAACATTCATGAAGCAATGCTTTCCAGAATCTTTTGTTTTGATTGTTTCTGTTTCTCATTTCAGAAAACTAGTACTTGCAAGAATCTGTACTCACAAGTCTAGGAAATTGTGATTGATTATCATTTGCTATATTATATTGTTTATATCAAACATACTGAGGTGTGTGAAGAGTTATAAAAAGCACAGGAAGGCATGTGAACTTAGTGGATCTATAATGTGTTGGTCTAGTAATACTGTATGAATGTTGGGATGTGATTGGCTTGTTTTTACTAAATATTAATTCCTGGAATATTTAAGCAAAAACACTCACAAGATCTGCAGCTAACAGGACAGATAGAAGGTCATTCTTCAAATGTACGCATACACACTGAAGGAAGTGCAAAGGGATATGTCACATGCAAATCATCACACTGGCCTGTTGTGTCACACAGACAATGAAGAACAAGACATACTGTTCACACGGCAGCTTGTGTATTTTGGTTTTAGGATTTTATTAGTAATGCTTATATATTATACGAGTGAAGGCTTAATTATTGGACAGTGAATATGTGCACTTCAGTTACCTTACTAATAAGGATCGCGTGAAGGGACAAATTGCCGCACACTCAGGTTATAAGGGTCAGTATCTTTCACTTTCTGGCTCTTGTAGATGTAATCAGTCTTTCCCCAGCCCTAGCAGGAGAGTAATGTGTTCCAGTCACAGAACTAGAAAGATCTGGCTATTCTACACACTGCAAGTCTAGAACAAAATGGCTGGCCATTAATTGTTGATGGTCATGTCTGTCCATCCTGTGACTGACCTGATGGCACACCTGACCAGTTAAGCATATGAGACAGACCATGGCTGTAGTCTATTAAACTGAATACGTGCTCTTGTGTTTTTTTTCTTCACTTTTCTCCACTTTCCTAATTAGTCTTAACAGGGACTATCAGCTCAGTGTCAGGTTCTAGAGATAAAACTCAGCACACAGTTTTCAGCAGGCACACAGCCAAAGGATCAGCTCAGGGGCCACCTCAGAACCATTCGATCTCGTACAGTCAAATGCACTCATTTTCAATCCATTTATTTGTTACATGGAAACAATGATTGTTTACACTCTGAATTCATTTGACATCATTTTCCAAAAGAAGTACAATGAAAATAAATAAATAAAATAAAATAAAATAAAATTAATTAATAATAAAATAAATAAATAAAAATAAATATGTGGCTTTTGACTAACAGACTGTCATATATGCAACCTCCAAATACATATGATGTTCTGCAGAAATAACACTTCTCAGATATCTGTCACTCAGTCTTCAGCAATCATCTTACATAGCCAGAATACTTTACCAGCTTCTCTTACATAACATAGGCGTACTATTAGGTTGCATTGCTGTCTCACTGCTTAATATTTTATTACCCCGTGCTGCACTTTCACCTCCAGATAACACATTCCTCATGACTAAATGTCAAACTGACTCATGTTGCTTATAATCATCAATTCAAACCTAATGTCATGTAATAAAATGCATCATTTTCCTAGAACAATCAGGTAAGTCTGTTGGGCTTTTTTACATCCGAGCCTATTGGCTCATCAGGCCGGAGCTTAGCCCCAGTTTCCATAGCATGAAGAGAGTTCAACTCCTTCTGGATAGGAGGCAAGTCCATCGCAGGTTACCTTCCCAGTATTTTTTACTGGCACCCATTTATACTGTTGGGTGGACAGAGGCACACTTGGGGGTAAGACCTTGCCAGGGGGTCTTAGCACGGTAGGGGTCTAATGGGGATTCGAACCCACAACCTCTCGATCACGAGCCCAGCATCCTAACCACTACACCACAACAATCATGGCTGCTGTAATTTATGCTCATGTCAAACCGCACAGGAAAATTAAGCTCATTATACTGCAATATTTTCCTATTGTTTCAAAGTCATATCTGAAGGTCATAAGGGCTGTCATAAACGTAATGCAAAACTTGGATCTAATGTTCTGACTCAGCAGAGACACTCAGTCTCAGTCGCTGGAGGCTTTAGGTATGGTAGAGGCAGACACTACACCCGAATTAAACCTGGGTTCAGGAAGGAAAAACAGCAGTGTCAGCTGCTGGCTAAGTTCGGCTGTAGGTTTTTGTTTTCACTCTTACTGTGATAATTTAAGCCAGTGAGAAAAGAAAGAATTAAGTTGAAGTCTGCAGGAATGTCACTCAGAAAATAGATCTGATAAAGTCTGATAAAAAAAAAGTCTGATAAAGCTTTTACAAGCCAATAAGTGTCTTTTGTGTAAAGATCTTATGTCTTTACTGATGTTGGTTCAGCTATTAGTCCACAGAAGAGCCTTGAGTTTACTGTTACTGTGGATCAGTGATGGCCAATTCTGACACTTTTTTAAGATTCCATAAAGAGCAGTGCTACTGTATGTGTACTTAAAGATTAATTCTTTCTCAAAATTCACACATCTCTCTCCGAACAGACCCTGACTTCTAATTTCAGGAGTTGTTGTTACTATGCTTGTGGATGGAAGACTAATGTATACTTTCAACCACATTAATGTACTGTACAATACTATCACTACACTATTATTATTGTTTTTTAAATACTACTTGAAAATAACTTGATGAGGCTAGTGATGAAGGGAAGCCTCTGTAGAATGATGGTACATGAGTTTTGATAAAGGGTTAAAGTACATTTATTACTATTTTGGGATTGTAGAAAAATGTTTAAGTTCTCTTTTAAATTACTTTTATTATGTAAAGCTGCGTTGCGACAATGTCAATAGTAAAAAGTGCTATACAAATAAAACTGAATTGAATTGAATTACACCCTTACTCCATAAACCCTGCACCAAGCAGATAAGGAACAGAAAGATAAAGAAAATAGATATCTTCCATTTGATTACATTGGTGGCTACAGTGGTGGCTTAGTGGTTAAGGCGACGGGTTACTGATCCGAAGGACAGTGGTTCAATCCCCGCTATCACCAGTGATGGGCCATTGAGCCTTAAGCCTTAATTGCTCAGTTGTATAAAAATGATAATTGTTGCTATGGATAAGATCATCTGCCAAATACTGTAAATGTAATTTGTGTTTAATAAAAGGCACTCAGAATATCATGATTAAAATATTATGTTTCTGTGATCAATTTTTAACATTCACCCATTCATGAAATTTTCAAATCTATTTTGATCTCAAGGCCATAAACTATTGCTAACCTCTGTCACCTCTGTCAGTGCACTGTAGGCATTCCAAGAGACTACTTGGAGTCTGGGGAGATTAATGAATATGTAAAATAGGCACACTCCTACATATGCTATACATACAGTGTGTTTTATTCATAATATCTTCCATTGACACAATGGCGTATATTCATTGTTATCCATTGACACCATGCTGAAATGCAAAGCTGTGCTTGGCTTTGCATTTTATTTAAATGCTATTAAAAACTTGCTCTTACAAGTTAGATTTTACAGATTGCAGATGGCTTTTATCTGCTATTGGTGTTTAGGTTAGTTACCAATTATTAATTAAAAATTAACTGCTGAAGAAAGTACAGCGTTGCATTGCTTTATATTTATAAAAACATTTGTTTATTGCATAGTTATATGTCAGGAAGTTAGTTTACATTGCTTTTTACCACAATCAACTGTTTTATTGAATGAAACCTGAGTAGTGTTTGTGTGTGTGTGTGTGTGTGTGTGTGTATGTGTGTGTGTGTTTGTGTGTGTGTTTGTGTGTGTGTGTGTGTGTGTTTGTGTGTGT
>JAQMYF010000006.1:20314436-20338500 GCA_030014195.1 Neosilurus mollespiculum
TGAATGAGAAGGTGTGTCCAAACTTTTGGTCTGTACTGTATATATATATATATATATATATATATATATATATACAAGCACTATACTTATGGACATTACTTCTCAACAGTATAAACTCAGGATAAATTCATCAATACTGTTCATCAAATAAGAGCATTACGGTGGTGTAGTGGTTAGCACATCTGCCTAACAAAATCCTAGATTTGAGTCTGCAGGCTTGGCAAGGGTGTTTCTGTCTATTAACCACTCACAATAATGTCTAATATCTTCAAGATCTCTGAGCCAATCAGATCTTGCCTCTCCTGTGTTATATACTTATGGACATTATGCACCTTGCAAACTCAGGATAATGCATTAATCAAAACAAACCATGTGGTTCACTGTAGCCACTGATTCTGAAATAGATAACAGATTAAAGATTCTGAAATAGTAGAAATTGAACAAAATGCAATCCCAAAAAATATAAAGAAAGCTATGCAATATAATTTTCACAAGCACTTCCTTCAAACTTTGAAGTGGTTTCAAGAAATTTAATGGCGCACACATGACCATTTTCATACTTTATTAAACTATAAATTACCTAATTTTGGTGTGCTTTTCTCATGTTCCCATGTAGTACAGTACATACTAAAACAATTATTTGCCTCAGGCTTGTTGGATATCACTGACTAGTCCCCTTGACATATCATCTGTTGGACTATTTGATGATATTCACCACACCTTTGATGAATACTTGTTATTTATCATGAAGTATACTGTTTTTATGCCTCTCTAAATGTGAAGGTTCTAAGTTGTTTTAAAATATTTTAACTTAATACAGTTAGTTTTGGTTTGGTGAAAGTGTTTCTCAATCCCAAATATAATCGCTTTGATGAACCATTAGGCAAAAGAAATCTCACTGTAAAAGCTGATGACATGTATTGGCAGATGTTCATAGCCTGCCTGAGTAGCACAATGTACCTATTGAACATCTGGGAAAATTAAATTATCTGACAGTATAAAGAGTAAAACTGATAAAACAGGTGGGGCAATACTATGATTATATAATTCTTTTTATCTAACCTTCTGATCATCTGTCTTTTTGGAATAGTCTATTTTCTTTTTCCTTTAAGATCCATTTCCAGCTTTCTATTCTACTGTCACATGCATAGAAGGACAAGCTGGAGAGGGAAGATCAAAAGCGATTTAATAATACTATTAATCTGAGCTGCAACATTGCTCTCCTGAAAGAAAACCTTATGTAAATGATACATGACAATACATGCAGGTGTGTGTGTGTGTGTGTGTGTGTGTGTGTGTGTGTTTGTGTGTGTGTACACGCACCTGCACATGTTTGTGTTATACTCCATGTGGTGTGATCTTCAGTGTGAACCTGCGCAGACTCCATTAGCAAATGATTACAGTTGATGGCAAATGTAGATATTCGTAACGTAGATGTATGTTCATAAGCTTTTGATAAAGCTAACATAAATAGCTGATGAAATCTACATTCGTCCACAAACATAATTACCCAGCAATCCCATTACAGTGTTATGAAAAAATATTTTTTACCAACCGATAGTCTAATCAGTTATGAAGAATAATGGTGCACATGATGACCATCAGTAATTGTAGATCACATATTGTATGAAACTAAAAATGAAATAAATGTAAACAACATTTTTGTGGAATAATCCCATAGTCATTTATGACAAAACTAAAAATCTTATTTCAGGTCAAAATCTAAAAATATTTAAATCAATGTAAACTTACAATGTATAAACTTTAAAAACATGTACAAGTGGCATAAATGCAAATCAAATGTCCTACCCTGTGTGTGGAAACTTTGGATTCAGTATCAGTAGAAAATAGATTAAATTGAATGCATTGAACAAAGGGATTTTAGGGAGATGTGCTAGATGTCATGTGGGTACAGTAAAGTAGAGTATGTCACTAACACATTCATTATTCTGCAATAAATGCCTGCTGAAGGCTGAATGTATTTAAGAAATCTTAAACTATTCAGCCTTCAGTTCATTTGAAATGACTTAATAAGCAAGGAAATTGCTCACGCTAAAGTCAGTTCTGTCACATTCATTCCTTCCACAATATACAACAAGCATTCTTTTCATACAGAATATTTGAAGAGATAGTTAATGTCATGAAATTCTGGCCCATTATTGGATTTCACAGTATGTCAATGAAATCCATAGCCCAGGCATTTATAGCAAAGGTTTATGTGTCAAAAGCTGTAAAATACCTAAATGTTGACAAAGATTATATGTCTTACAAGAGGAAATGGTCTGTCTCCAAAAGAACACTGAACATCCGGAATGTAATTCTCTTTTTACTATCCTTTCTAACCCAGTTTGAAAAAATGGCTTTTACATCTGACACAACACAGATATTGTCTAGGAGAAGGACAAGGGTGAAAGAGTAACTCAGACTATATAGCATAGAGAAAGACACAGAGGAAGTTCACTCAGTGTTCATGACTGCTCTGAACAAACCTACACCCACTCACATTGTAATCTAAGAATTTTCAGTATAAGACACTTGGCAATATGCTGCAGAAAGTAAGTGGTGGTTCTAAAGCTTAGATTTTAAACAGATATAATAAATCTACATTTGGGCACAGGTCCAGTCTAAATGAAATCTTTTCTACGATGAAGAAAATGTATTGTAAACATATTGAATGGGACTAAAAAATAAATTATATTATAATATTCTCTTACTGTTATGGGCTATGACAGAGGCCCCTTTACCTGTTTTGCTTTAGGCTACTGTATATAATGAATGCTGAGTTATTAATAATGTAGCCTTTATTTATCCAAATTTCAGTTCGTATAATTTCAGTGATTACAGAAAACAAATTAAAATCATTCAAAACACAGAATCTGCTTGTTTATGAGGAGAGGCTACCTGGAAATGATCACATAATTCTTTTCATCTGAGGCTTGTAAGTACAAACAGACTGTGTCCTTTCTAGGATCTGGTTGTACTTAGAGTGGTGTGTCTGCAATCAGACAAGGTTTGCAGAAGCCAGACCAGTTTTCTTATGATCACATTAACCAGAAGCAAACACAACATTGCAAGTGGATATCAGGGTAGTCTCTTTATGGGTGATGGCTATGTTCCTGCTAATTCACTCTTCACTTACACTAATATAAGGTTTGGGCTAATGCACATGTTAGGTTGTTACATATCTGGACTGTTTTCCCCCACTTGTATGATTACTAAATACTGAAATAAGGACTTACATCAGACCTCATCTGAGCCATGCTGGTTGAGCTGACCTCACTGTCGTTGATGAAAAGTGTTTTGTCTTCACTTGTGCTATGTTCCTTCTCCAGTTACCTGTGGCATGTCCATAGGTACCTGTCACTCATGACAGATGGGAGGCCATGGGGCATTAAAGCAGTTTTTCAGTCCTTGAAATGTTTTTTACAGACAATCAGAGGGAAAGAATCAAATCCAAGAATCTGTGCTGCCATGAAGGTTGTAGCCAAGGTTCCCTAACCAAGGTTTTTTTATTTCCATTGATGAATAAGTTTAAGGCAGACTTCTGCAACTCACTAATTATACATCAAAAACTCTTTTATAAATACCCTTAAATAAAGTTATGGCATCTAGACTTGTGTTTGCAAGTTTTGGGCTCAATAGCAGGTGAAAAGAAGGTTTACACTGAATAAACTGAACAAAGGAGTTTTAAGTAGGATTTGGCAAAGTCATGCGGAGACAGTATATTTGGGTAACACAAGCATTATTCATCTATTTATACCTCCTTAAAACTAAAAAGCCAGTGGAACAATATTTAAAGCATTAAAACAAGAGATCAAAGCCTCAAATAAACAGTGCAGGTACACAGTACACCCAAACAAATATAAAAGGTCCTGTCACATTTTAAAAGATTTATTTACTAAAGTGTAGAATTCTCTGTTCACAGAAATAAAACCTTCAGCCCATTCATTGGATCAGAAAAAAAAAATCTTTATTTTCCTTTGTAATTGAATAGTAACATCCAAAACAGACATGGTGAAATCAACAAGACACCAAACAACAAGACTTGGAATTTGATGGTCTGCAACACATTCATTTAGTACAAGACAATTCAGACTGCTGTTATCTCTGAAACCTTTGAATATAAATTATTAGGAAACAAATGCATAATAAAATGCATCATAGAGAGTGAATTTTGTCCTGTAACTACATCTTTATTAAATTGTGAATAATATTATGTTGGACATCACAGTGGAATAGTGCTTAGCTCGCCTGCCTCACAGCAAGAAGTGCCTGGGTTCAAGTCTCAGACACGGGAGTTTCTGTGTGGAGTTTGAATGTTCCCCCAGTACTTGTGTGGATTTCCTCTTATTCTTACTTAGAGAGTACAAAGACTTGAATCTTTGGCTAATTGGTTCTCCAAATTGCCCCTAGATGTGAATGTGAGTGTGAAAGTTTTTGTGTGTGTTGGCCCTGCGATGGTCTGGTAAGCTGTTTAGGGTGTACCCCGTCGTCACCCAGACCTGAGATAGGCTCCAGCCTCCCTGCGACCCCAATAGGTTTAAATGGTTTGGCAAATGAGTGAAAGAGTGAGTAATATTATGACAACCTAAATATCCACACTACTACAGAAACTCAGAATCTATGCAACTTACATGACAACAGATCTATTTATACCCTTAGCATGAGAGAATATGCAAGATAGACTCAGAGAAAACTTTGAAAACGACCTAGGCAAGTAATAATAAAACTTTTTAAAGAGACGACCACCCACAGAACCCCTCCTGAGATGGTAAGAAAATGTTTCAAATACATTTCAAGGAGTGGTTCAAGTAGCAAGGAGTGTTGATTTTGGTGTTCCTTTAATTTATGATTCACTAATACATTCATCATCAGTAGCTGCTTTATTCTGGATAGTGTTGATATAATTCTGGAGTCTATCCCAGGATCACAGTGTGAGGTGGGTAAGTCCTCTGGATGGGATGGCAGCTCATCCCAGGGCATCTCTCTCTCTCTCTCTCTCTCTCACACACACACACACACACACACAATAAAGGGCAATTTATCTTAGCAGTCCGACTACTGGCATGTTTTTGGGAGGTGACAGGAAACTGGAGAACCTGGAGGACCAGGACACAGAAAGAAACATACACATGGACTCCACAATGAACAATGAACACAAGCTCACTATTGAACCAGTCCCCTGGAGCTGTGAGGTGGCAGTACAACCTGCTGTACCACCATTCTGCCCTATTGATGTAATAGCTACCTGAAAACAGACTCTTTATTTTATACCAAGCTGATACAAACACTCGTGTTGTTAGTTATAATTTTAGCTGCTTCTCTATACCTTTAAAAGTTTTATGGCATGCACTCTGTAATAGGTAAGCTCATGGCGTTTAGCTTTGTTTCAAGTATAAACATGTATTTACTGCTGTTTAATGGAGTCCTATCTGTATATTCCTCACAAGAGGATATTGGCATGAACAGTAGAACATGTTCAGTTTGAAATGTGCACTACTGAACTTCTGTTTATTATCTACAGTGGTGACATGCCATGTTTCATCACAGTAAGTTCAGTTATTTGAGACGAAAAAGTAAAGAAAAAGTATTTTGACACATTGATATTTACAGCTGGCAAGAGCTTGTTTAAATAATGTCTCTGTTCGGGAAATATCTTTTGGTTACAGCCCAGTATAAATATGTTTTCATACTTCAGGAATGCAAATTGGCCAGTGTTAATTGTCTGTCATCAGTGAGAAAGTTCAGAACAGAATTTTTATAAAGTGAGACTACACTGACTGTATGTAACATTTGGTGCTTACATCAATGCCTTATTCCCACCAAACTGGCCTTCAGATACTGTATTCCTTTTGGACATGAGCCATGAATAATTCATAAAAACTCTGGAACAACTTACTTTTTAGAGTTCACCTCTGCAATGTGCAAGCAAAGTCCTAGATGAATGAACTACCCATGGATTCAGGTAATCTCAACTCAGACTATGTATCAGTTTCTCTTCCAAATTTCACATTCTTTGGTAATCTGTGCAGTACTTGCACATATGTTTTCAATAGTGCATGGCTTCAGAAGCATTTGGCACTGAGTTCACATACTGTATATACTTATAGGATCTCCATGAGAGCTATGGAACATAGACTGGATGGCAATACAGTAAACAAGTGCACATTAGGCAGAAATTTATAAATGCCAACATGTCTCTGTATGCCAGCGGTAATATTAAACTTATTCTAAAAATATGGCCGGCACTTAATCAGGGTAAGCAATATTAATACAACATATTAGACATTACATCATTTTGTAATCTTCCCATGAATAGTGAAATAAAAAATTGCATCACTTATAGGATGAGGGTGTCCCCATACAAAGGGTACGAGGGCATTGTGAATGGTTTAAAGAGTATGAAAATTATATGATTTGTAGAAAATGAAAATGATATATTGAAATGATATGGCATCTGTAGTCACTAGATCTTAACACAATTAGACACCTCTGGAATAGTTTGTAAAATGTGTTATAGAAGCCACACTTCCTTGGATACTTTTAGGAGAGATCTCAAGACACATTATCTTAGGCTTATGGCCTATGATCTTGATGACTGTCTTATAATTCATTCATTTTCTGAACCGCTTAATCCTAATTAGGGTCGCGGGGAGGCTGGTGCCCATCTCAGACAACTCTTGGCGAGGGCAGAGTACACCCTGGACTGCTCGCTAGGCCATCGCAGGGCAGAAACACGCTGACGGCTATGCAGCCTACTCTTAATGAAAATTAGCAATGTTTTTTTTACATGCCTCTCACCACAGACAGTGAGAGGCATGGCTTGCCTTTGATAACCCAGTTAGCTGCACTGGGGGGACAGCAGTGACATCCTATTGATAGTTGGCATGTTTAAGTATCTTATTAATTTATCTTTTATATACATTTCTATTTATTACTTTCTTAATAATCTCTACTTTACTGTGATCATTTTAGTGGCTTACATTTGTATGTATAATTTTTATGTTCTTTTAATTGTGAAGCACTTTTGAACTGTTCATTAGGACACCACTCACTCACTCACTCAATCGCTCACTAATTTGCCAAACCACTTACTCCTACTAGTGTTGTAGGGACGCTGGAGCCTTTTTCAGCTGACACTGGGTGAAGGCACAGTACACCCTGAACTGCTCCCCAGACCACTGGAGGGCCAACACACACACAATCATTCACACTCACACCTAGGGGCAGTTTGGAACTGCCAATTAGCCTAATTTGCAGGTCTTTGGACTGTGGAAGAAATACAGAGTACCCGGAGGGAAACTCATGCATGCATGGGGAGAACATGCAAACTCCACACAGAAACGCACGAGCCCGGGACTTGAACCCAAGACCTTCTTGCTGTGAGGCGGATGTGCTAACCTTTACGCCACCGTGCCACCCTCATTAGGATACCAGCGCTTTTATAAATAAAATTATTACTATTATTATTATAATTATAATAATTATTATTATTATACAAATCACTTGATTGAATATCTTTTGCAGTAACTGTGGACAGTACCAGAAGTAGATTCTATACCAAGATGCATTGAAGCCGTTTTGAAAGCTTGTAATGGTCCACTATTTTAATAAACACTTTGTGTTTCCCCCCTTTAATTTGTCACCCATCTGTCTTTCGAAAGTGATTGGCAGCTTCTGTGAATGCCTGCAGCATAGCAACAGAATTTGCAAGGACTGGAGTCATGAATGGAATGCTCGTGATGGCTATTATCCGTTTGTGTATATAATTTAGGTCTTGGGCTCATTATTTCAAGAAACTAACATCTGCACTGTTTATGGATTTCCATCAACAGATGAAAGGTTATAGGCGAGACAGGATAAATAGCCCTTGTTAGCATTCCTATTTTTACGTAAGACAAAGTTGGATAATCAGAACAATAGCAACTCGTCAGGCACTAGGACCACGGGCATGCTCTACCCAGAGGAGGCGCTCAGACTTGACTTACTCTAACTTTTTCAGCAATCTGTTTCTCAGCCACTGCACAGCTGTGTGGCACTGGATGGGAGAAGGATTTGGTTTTCCTGATCTGGAGTTTGGGATTAGGTGGCAGAACAAAATTTGGGATTTGCTAACTTTAGAACACTGGAATGTCAGCAGCTTACATGCACCACTTTGGAAAGGGTCAGAAGGGGACTGACAAGGAGTGCTGAATACTGGAATAAAGAAATTATAAGGTTTGAGCCACTAACTTTTACACCTTGTAAAGATCACATGTTGTCCAGTTGTTGCTTGAATCAAACATGCCTTCTAAAGAATTTGTAAGGGTTCATTTGTAATGGTAGATTTAATTATATTTGCCCCTTTTAAATAATTTAACTGTTAAGGATTTTCTTATAATTCTTCACATTTCTTGTATATTGTCTGTAAATTAGGTGCCAGTTTTTGAGGGGGCTGGAGGGATTTTGGATTGTCTTCCACCTGAACATAGATAATGTTATAGTTTCTTTCTGATACATTTTTTTTTTTAATTCAGGTATTTCTCCCTTGATTATATTAAAGATTGTATAAACAGCATTATTTAACAGAAATCAACCATCCTAATTAAAACACCATCTTAATTAGGGGGAATAAAATGCTTTTCCTTGCATTCAAACTTTTGATTAACACACACACACACCCACACACACACACACACACACACACACACATACAATGCACATGACTCGTATTACATCAAGTATTACCTCAAGTCATATAGAATGAAGCATGTGAGATTGACACCAAGAGAAAAATGTGCTTTTATCTCCCCTATGATCATACTCCAGGTATACTGTCATCACATCGGTAGTCATCATCACCATCATTTATAACACGGTGAGCTACGTCTCAGTTACTCATCAGTCATGCCTTGATCACTCATTATCCATTTATGAATACGGGCCATTACATCTCATTACATTCCTGTGCACACATGCAAGCAATGGAGTAGTGCTTTGGTATGCAGACAAGTTCATTGGCATGTAAATCAGGACCATTTGTACAGTTTATGAATGTCCAGGTTTCTGGGTTCTTTCAGCAGTACAAAAGAAAATGTTTACAGCTGCGCTATCGAATGATTATTTGCTATTTGCAAAAAGAGTCTAGGCTTTGGCAGACACAACAGGAGGTACTTTTGCTTATGCAAACATGTCTTAGTGTGTTAGTTAAGGTGATGTCTCTGACGCACAGGTCAAACACTGATATCTTCCAGACATTTAGTATTACGTTAATGGCATTTGGCAGATGCCGTTTTCCATAATGACTTACATTTTTATCTCATTTATACAACTGAGCAGTTGAGGGTCAAGGGCCTTTCTCAGGGCAAGACAGTGGCAGCAGGGTGGTACTGGGCTTTGAACCACCGATGTTCTGATCAGTAAGCAAGAGCCTTATCTACTGAGCCACCTCTGACTTTAGTAAATCACACTGACTTACAAGAGGTGTGTTAATACACTTTAACACTCACTTTAAAAACTAGTATATTTAGACTTGTTCATGTCAAAATTAAACATGAAATGAAATTGTATAGTGCATATCTAGAAGCCGTTGTCCTTGAGCCGCTTATTTTACATCGGTTAGGGTGCTAAAACACTCATGCACCATGATAACCTTAAAACATTCTTCAGTGAGTCATGAACAGGAATCTTTAAGTATTACTAATCTGTCTGAAACTTTTTACAGAATTACGACAACATTCTTGAGAGGGTCTGCTGTTTTGACCCCAGGGCATCCCCTTTCAGAACTGGGAATTACTTGAAGGATAACAGGAGAAACTGGAGGAAAGAAATGTGTGGCCCAGAAGCCACGCTAAGAAAATAAACACTCTGCTTAAGGACTTAGAGTCAATTACCAATGTACAGACTAAATAGAAAGTAAGAGCTGCATTGGCTACATATTAATTGTTTCCAAGAGCATTTGAAATACAGTTGTTGTCACTAAAATAAGGAGGAGGAAAAACACCCCTTGTTTAATTTATAACCAATTGGGTAGATTATGCCAGATTGGACACACATGCACCAATGCCAAGCTATTGATGCATGGATATATAACACAGTAGAGTAAATTCTGTCTCATGTTCTGTTTGAAGATACTAGCTATGGAGCCGAATAATATAGCAACACATGGCTTAAATTCCAAAGGTGTACAATAAATATGGCCTTGAATGTATGCACCCTGTCCTTGTGCAGCTGTTAAGCAGAATTTTGATATAAACTATCTGGAATATTTACCATTTTCCCTCTGAAATAAGTTCAAGAGATGCAGGTGTTTCCCCATGAGATCCTCTCTCACACATCCTTTTTCTGCTGTTCTGTAAACTGTTAGAATATGTTAGAGGCATTTATCTAAGACTTGGGTTATAGCCAGAACTCTCCTTTTTTCTCTTTTCTGTTGAGCAGTTTCCCTGCATTTCAGAAGCTATTAAGGGGATCTCATAACACTGTTCTCATGGTATCATTATTATTGTCATAGGTTTTAATATCAATTCCTTCCTTGGTGGTAATCAAATGCTCCCTCCTGTATGAATAATATTTTTTTGCATATCATGTAAAAAGGTATATTAATATCCACTAGATGTGATTTATATGTTTGTGAATTTAAATAGTAATCTGTACTTTACTCAATACCTGCAATACTTTATCATTTTACATGAACATATAAAATTTGAAAGCATTATTAATATGTCAACAGACAATACATTTGTCCTTATAGTTTTGATGCACTCCTAATCAGAACTGTCTTAGGCCTGTGAATATAAGAGAGCACAGCAGGGAAATGTATACAACTTTTTTTTTCTTTTTTAAGTTTTAAGTTGTGTGTAATTTTTGTCATGGATAAACCCTCGCCTGCATAGCATTGAGTGATGCATGTGATTTAAATTTTACACATGATTTAAATATTTGGCATGATCAAGGATAATTGTATACAGCTACTATGAAGTGTTATGTAAATATGAACATCTGGCACAAAGGACTATCAAGAAAACAACAGGGTAAGGACTTATAACAATAGCCCTCCAGGGCAAGTGCTTGCTAATGGTGCAGTTTGATGACTTGATTGTATAGGTAGCTAAGCCCTAAAATAAATTTCCTCTTTTGGTACCTTATCTGGAGGTTTAGGGTGAAATTGTGCAAAGCTGAGGATACAGTCCAGTGCTATGGAGCAAAACTCTTTATAACAAACTTATAGTCACATTTAATGTTTAAGAAGGAAAGTGGTTTACATTACTGGTGATAATCAGATGATCCATTCACACCCCACCATACACACACATACAATAAAAATAAATAAACAAACCATGTGGGCTCTAAAGTTGAGTCCTAAAATTAAGTGATTTCAGTCTCAAATCTGACTTTTCAATGCATAGAACATGTTCTGTTTTATTTTGTTTCGCTCAGTAGATCGCATCTCTCACTCAATCACTCATTTGCTGAACTGCTTAATCCTACTACAAGAGTCACGGAGAGGCTGTGCCTACATCAGCCGACACTGGACAAAGGCGGGGTACACCCTGAACAAATCACCAGACCGTCATAGAGCAGCACACACACAACCATTCACACTCAGATTCACTCCTACGGGCAATTTAGAACAGCCCATTAGCTTAATGTGTATGTCTTTGGTCTGTGGGAGGAAACTGGAGTACCCAGAGGAAACCCATGCAAGCACAGGTAGAACATGCAAACTCCACACAGAACCGCACTGCCAGGATCTTCTTGCTGTGAGGTGGATGTGCTAACCACTACACGACTGTGCTGCCTAGATCACCACAATTTCATTAAATACAGTCAGCATAAGTTATGATCTTTGTCTGATGGAGCTTCTAGTTCCTCTGAGTGTTTCTCATCATGAAGGATATTTTCAGGCCTCACGGAATGAAGAATGCTGACATGGATATTCCTAAGGGAGTTTGTACACACCTGTACCTGAAGAAAGTTTGTTCTTTAAACAGCATTTACAGTCTTTCTTTTAAAGCTGGATTGTAATGTCCTAATTCACCATCCAGCGGGTTTGTGCAAAGTGTCAGCTTTTAGAGGAGGATTCGTAAAAATATAATTAAGTGGTATTGTGGCCTGATGCCTGGATTTCACAATGGACAGATTTTCCAAGCTGTACTGTCCAAAGTAGTTTTTTTTTTTTTTTTAAACATAAATTTGTGATGGTCATTTGTGATGATTTGGTTCAGAAGTTTTGGCTCCAGTGTGATATTGTCAATCAGCATGGTTGAAAGATATTAACAGAGCCTTTGAATATTGCCAAAAACATTTTTCTTAGTTGGCAGGAAACATTTCGAAGCTCTGATTTCTCGAGTAGGAGGCCTGTCACTGAGACTAAAGTTTAAATCTTGATAATATCTCGGACATTCATGGCTGAACAGAAGACATTACTTTCTGGGTGAGAATAATGGTTTATTTACCTTCTCATCTCTATTAATCTACAGTGGTATGGGATATTTCTGAATATCTGCGAACTTGTGTATACAGAATTGTTCCGCCAGGCTTCTTTTCAAGTGTGTTTGTCTGCTTTAGGATATGTTACCAGGAGTTGGTGTTAAAAGATATGGTGTTTAGCTTCATGTGTCTCCAAGGAAGAATGTGGTTCACTTCACTTCTTTTAGATTGCCCGATGCTGTGCGAAAGGACAGGGACGGTGGTTGGGAACTGTGAATTATGACTTCCACTGGATAAATAATTAGACAGAGAAAAATTGTGCACATCATTTAAGACCATTGTGTGACCACTGACAACCTGACATGCATTCTGTCTGATTATATACACTATAAGCAAGGGCAAAAAGTCCTTGGGTAGACAAGGTTGTATTTCAACACTTAAAATATGAAGCAACTAACTGGGAATTATGGAGTATGATACCACAGTGTTATTTAGAGATGTTCTGATTCCATTTTTTCAACCCTGATACTAAAACTTGACCTTTCACTACCCGCTGATATTGATACCAATCCAATTCCCATGTATTAAAAATATCTGTATTAATATTTGCTAACACCTGTGTCCCACTTAAACAGAGAATGAATGCCTTAAGAATATCTCTGAATCATTCCATTAGCCTATTATTCATATAAAACAAAGGTTGAGGCACAGCCATAATTTAGAAAAGATAGGACTCTTTAACATTACTTGAACTTTTCTACAGTAACTTAAAATAATACTCATACAGTAGCATCTCCAAAGATTATTAGAATTCCTGTAAGAAAATTGTTTATCATAGTCTCCTAAAAGTAATCATCTAAAGTAGACTAATCTGTTTATTATCTGTTTTTGTTTCAGACTGCCTTTGTGAAACTTATTATACTGTTTGAATTTGCTTTGCTGCAGTTCATCCTTTTTTCCTCCTTCACCTCAGTAAACTTGTTGTACTCTTTTGCATGGTGTGTCTTCTTTTAATATATTGTATTTAATCTTGTGAGGGAAATTAGAATCTGCTTTTAACCCAACCAAACACATACTGAGAGTAGTTAAGGCATTAGGTACCTTGCTCAAGCGCATTTCAGCCCTGTATGTGGAGCAGGGCGGGAGGGTGCTGGCCACTCCACCGAGCTCAGTGGCGCACTCTACTGCCATCAAATGTTTTATAAGATTGCTGGTGATGAATTTGGAAACACTGGTGCCACTGTTTGAAACTTTTATCTTGCATAACATACACATTGCTGTTTCACTAATGGAAAAATATTCTGATATTGCGGATATGATGCTGACTATGGATAGTGCAAGTTACAACCGGAATTAATTCCTCTTTGCTGTAGTAATGAGAAACTGACAAGATTGTTGTGTTTTTCCCAGGGCAGAAGGAGCACTGGTTTCCAGGTTTGACTTCTGGGTACCGTATCATCACCTGGACTGGGGTAATCTCAGATACTAATAAAGCATTTTTTGCCTGTATCACAGCATTTCTAATATTAATGTCGGTATCAGCACAACTTTAATGTTATTCATGACCTAAAATGCATGCTTTTTTGGCTCGTTGTTCACATTAAATATATACACACTTTTTCCAAACTTCTCCACAACATTTAACCACATTTGGATATTGATGAACAATCCTGATGCATTCTTTAATTTGATTGCTCATTCTACCTGAACTTTCTGATTCTGGTGATCAAATCCAACACATAAGGTTTGAATCGTCATGCATTAAAATATAGGCATCTTATTTCGGGAGTCCTTGTTTTTACAGCTACCATTTCCTATAGCTTCCCTATTGTAATAAAGCTTTTAGTCATATGAGACATTTTATACATTACAAATAAAAAGGCTGTCATGGAAATAGAAATGTTGACAGTTGGTCTCAATTGCATGCAATTATTCTTTGCAGACTGTTAACGCAAAACAATGGCCAAAGGGCAAAATTGTTGTGTTAGCTCCTGGATTCCTAGCAAGCTGTAGCTAGCTGGCAGACGAAGCAAAGTTTCCTTTAAAGCACATGGCCTGAAGCACCAATCCATTTGGTATGCCTTTTTGTCTTGAAATGCCTCTTTATAATTTGACATAATTATTATAGGCTTACCCGTCTGCAAGCAAGTAATCATTTCCCAGAATTCTCTTGCACAAAAACATCATATTCATTCAATATATTGTTATAACCATGCTTTATACAGGGAACACACTGTTATACCTTAATAAGAAAAATCTTAGAAGTATATAGATATATAGATGGATGGATGGATGGATAGATGGATGGAAAGATGGATAGATAGATAGATAGTTTGATTGATTGATTGATTGATTGATTGATTGATGTTACTAATTGATTCCCAAAACAAAATTACAGGATTGCAGAAACAGCTTAGAGAAATCACAAAAAAAGTACTCTACTGCTAGGTTGAAAATCACCTTTAACAATGCATATTTCTGCAGATTAAGTGTATAATGTGCAGTGTGCATTGCCCTTCAGAGGATAAATCTCCTCTCCTTGTACAGAAGGGAGACATTAATATACTGCCCAGACAAAAAAAGTCACACACTCTAATATTTTCATGGAGTGCATTTAGCCCTGATCACAGTGTGCAATCTCCCTGGAATTGTTGCTCCAGTCGAGCCCAGGTCGAGACTCAAATAATGAAAGAGTGGTTCAGGGAGCATGAGGAATCATTTTCACATATGTATTGGCACCCCTGAGTCCTGACTTAACCCTATTGAAAGTCTTTGGGATGTGCTGGAGAAGACTTCATGGAGTGCTTTGTTGCTACATACCAGTTGTTGCAACAGAACATTTATTTCCATCCACAGTTGTGCTTATTTCTCACCGAAATCTTCAATTGATGAGGGAAAAATGTAACCACTCCATACAGAGTTGTTCCAAAATCTTCCTCCAAAAATAGTCTTCTCTGTCATTTTCTGATACAGACACAGAGTTAGAATTCCACAGCATTTTGTTATTAAGGTTAACCCTGGGTTTACACCAGGGCACGATCTCCACAAATTGAGAGGATAGTGATGAGCGTGGGGGGCCATGGGATCGCATCGTGATGATCTTGAGTGAACTTGATGGAATCGTGGTGATCTTGAGGGAGCTTGGTGGAATCATAGTGATCATGCTGATAGAATGTGGGAAGTACGGAAGAGCACAGTAGAGCGTAACAGAGGGTAACAAACCTTGATGCGCCATCATAGGGGATCTTTATTGACTTGGCAACATGATTTCTTCAAGTTTCATCTCCTGGATATGAGTTGTCTCGTTTTTATTTCTCGATCTTGCACCAAACATGCTCATAAATCGTGGAGCTCTGCGCTTTTTTAAATGCGGAGATCACGGACATCGTACCCCATTGTAAACCCAGGGTAACACTCAGCTATCTCTAGTTCTCTACCTCTTCTCCCAGAATTGAAATTGGTGTTTGGCCTAGTCCGGGTCCTCCTATAGCCCACAACCATCTCTTTTGTCTTGGCCACATTTAATAGGAGGTAGCTGCTTTCACACTACACCACAAAGCTTTCTGTAACTTCCCTGTACTCTGTCTCCTGTCCACCCCTCTTACAGAGAGAGAGAAAGAACAGCTACAAAATCTATTCCACAAATAATGTACTTTAATTAGTTTACTTGCAATCATAGTCATGGAGAGAGATTCTCCACAGCTATGCTTGCAGTCAAGCTTTGTTCCTAACTAGGTGTACTTGTGCACTAGCGAGGTAAGTAAACTTAATAAATGTTTTATTTTTATTTGGTTAATATTTTATATTGTCATATTTATACACCTAGTTTAAGTAAAGCAGTCATAGTAATACATACAATAACACTAAACTTCTGTTGTAACTCAATAAATAGGAGCTTTGATAGACAAATTCCAAATGACCCCGTGCTTCTCATATAAATACCCTCTGTATTTACAAACTACATGTACAAATATGACAACATAAAATATTAGCCAAATAAAAATCAACTATTTATTCAATTTATTTACCAATCTAGCACACGAGCAAGCCTAGTTAGGAACAATGCTCGATTGCAAAGATAGACATGGAGAGTCTATGATTACGCCCATGATTGTAGGTAAATTAATTAAATGTAAATTTATTGTGAAATAGTTTTGTAGTTTCTCTCTCTCTCTCTCTCTCTCTCTCTCTCTCTCATGTTGTCTCACACACACACACACGCACACACACACGAACATTCAGACTAGTGCATAAACAAACAAAAAATATACTACACAAACTAGCAAATAAACTTGCATATAACAGTTCAAGGAGCAAATGCTAAAAACAGAAATTAGTTCAGGTGCATGAGCCTGCATGGTCATGATAAACTACTTAAACAGGAAGTGGAGACAGTGAGGATGTGACACTCTCTTTCACATTAATTTTGTCTTGAAGAAAACAGGGAAATGCTAATATGTTGATTACTCAGTAGTGCTTATAACTATTTTCAACAGAGAGCGGTGAATACATTCTTTAAACTTTACCATCTAACTGATGTACGAATTTACATAGTTAGATACATAATAATCAAGTGTTAGCACGTTGAATTTATCAATAACTGCACACCCTAAAGAACAATGGGGACAAGTGATTTGCTGCTGGTAACAATGTTGATCACTGATGGTGTTGGGAATGATGGTGTTCAGTGATTGGATGTTAGGAATTATGGTGATCAGTGATTGGCTTTTGGGAATTATGGTTTTCAATGATTGGGTGCTAGGACTGATGGTGATCAGTGATTGGTTGTTGGGAATTATGGTGTTCTGTATTGATTGTATTGATTGGGTGTTGGGAAAAGTGGTGTTAAGTGATAAGATTTTGGGAATGATGGTGTTCAGTGATAACTTAATGAGAGTGTACATGTACTTTATGTATTTGAATGTATATTTTATTGGTGAAGAATAATAATGGTGTCTTTATAAATCTTTGGTTAACAATTTGAAGGATTTATATTATTTTTGATTTGGTAGGCCTATGTGGACAGTGAGTACAAGAGTAATGATATTTAATATTACAGACAAAAAAGTACATGCAGACAACCTATTTTCAGTGAACAACCAGCTTTTCCATTCTTACTTCTAACACTGTATATATACTGTATAGTTGGGATGCAGGAAACAATAAGCTTGAAAAAAGTGGTACTGATTTCTTGAAGTGTTCCCAAATTCCAAGAATGAGCTCATGCAGTGATTTTCTTGACAGAATCATGCTAGTTTTTAATGCAGTGCTGCCTGACGGCCGATGTCATAGCATCAAGTATTGATTTTTGGTGCACAGAGACTTCTCCAGACTCTCAGAATCTTTTGATGACATTATGTACTGTACATGATGAGATATTCAGTCTTTGCAGTTTTTTGTAGAGAAACATTACTCTTAAATTGTTTTATAATTTGTACGCAGTTTTTTTTTGCAGAATGGTGAGCCTCTACCCAGCTGTGCGACTGACTTGTTGTCAATTAACAAATTAGTTGCAAAAATGTTCTTTCAGCACTTTCCTTTTAGTACCACTTTATTTTACACCCTTTTATTGCCTTGTCCCAACATTTTTCAGATGTGTAGTTGATATAAATTTCAAAATGAGCTAATATTTTTCATGAAATTGTAAAATGTCTCACTTTAAACATTTAATATGATTTCTATGTTATATTATAAATAAAATAAGGGTTTATGAGATTTGCAAATCATTGCATTGTTTTTATTTACATTTAACAGAACCTTTTTTGGAATCGAGGCTATAATAATCTTCTGTGGGGAAATTTCACCCTTGTCCCTAGAAGCTCATATTGCCCCTTTATCAGCAATACCTTATTGTTTTGCATAATTGTCCACCAGTCTATGACATCAGCTCTCTGAAACTTTTGCGTGGTTCTCCTTCAATTACAAAATGCTTACGGGTTTTGCTGCATGTACTGCCCTTTTCAAATTTCAGTGAGGTGCAAATCTGGGCTTTGACTAGACCATTCCATAACTAGATTTCTTCATTTTGAACCATCCTTTGGTGGAGTTGCTGGTGTGCTTAGCATAATTATCCTTTTAAAAAGTCGACCTCTGGTTCAAATTCAACTTTTGGACAAATGGCCTCACATATCTTTAAGCACTCTTTGATATAATGCAGAATATTTATTTGTTCATTCATTTTCTAAGCTGCTTAATCCTAATTATGGTTGTGGGGAGGCTGGCGCCCATCTCAGCCAAGATATATCAGAATATAGTTGAATCAATTAGTGCAAGCTGCCCAGTTCCTAAGACATCTAAGCAACTCAAGCCATAATATTTGCAATATCATTTTTCAAGGTTGGTATGAGGATAAACTGTTCACTTGTCCACTGTGACTGTAGCCAAACAATACCTACAGATTCTATGATAAATTATGGGTTTTCACATTTTCACAGATTCAAATAAGACATAACAGCTAAATCAATGTATCTAAATGAAAGGTGTACTTATTTTTCTCATGTTTTCTTGTTTATTTAAATTATGAAAATGACTACAGAATGTAATCTGAATAGAATCTGTGGGCACTACGTCAAACAGGGTAGAATGTTTACTTGTTCCAATATATAAAAAAAATATATTTTTATGGGCTGTACTTATTTTTTATTAATTAATTAATTAATTAATTAATTAGTTAGTTAGTTAGTTAGTTAGTTAGTTAGTTAGTTAGTTAATAAATAAATAAATAAATAAATAAATAAATAAACAAACAAACAAACAAACAAACAAACAAACAATAAGGTATTGCTGATAAAGGGGCAATATGAGCTTCTAGGGACAAGGGACAAGGGTGAAATTTCCCCACAGAAGATTATTATAGCCTCGATTCCAAAAAAGGTTCTGTTAAATGTAAATAAAAACATAATTGTAAATTAATTAATTACATGGCTGTATGCATACTGTTATATAACAGACTTGTGACTTAACTTTAACAGAGTTCCAAGGGAGACTTCCAAAAGTTTAATCATTTTAATTGAAAGTTACACATATAAATTTAAGGTTTACATAGAACAACACAGTATTCTCAGAGGAAACTAGGGGATGATCTCAAACAGCTGGTTGATTGTGGCTCAGGGCTATACTTACTTAACAGTTGAGAGGCATGAAATAATTGTTAATTGTGTGTTTCTCCTGAGATAAAGTCTCTGAGGAACACCTTACTCATCAAGTCAAGAATTAATCAGTCTCTGTTTTATTATTTCTGGATATGTCTCTAATGGTTTGGAGATTCACATTTCCTGTTCCCTCTGTAGGGAATTATTGTGTTTTTACATTACAGGTTGGTGAATGTTTTATTAATTGGAATCTACAAAATAGAAATTTAAATATATTTTCAAATATATATATATATACACACACACACACACACATATATATATTTATATCATATTTATTTCAAGTATTTCTTATGATGACAGAAAAGTGTTTATGGCTAACTAGTATACTTTATTTTAGAATACATGCTTCATGTACTGGATCAGCAATAATATCAACACACGAAATCAAACTTTCCTAGACCATACTTATCTGGTTATCTGAATCCTAAAACTTAAAAACTTAAGTTTTAAAAATTAAATGTTAACATCTAACTGACATTAACTCAGAGCTTTTCCCCCTATAACTTTTGAACCTTTGGATATTCGGATATCAACATAATCTCCCTACCACTTTGAAACATTGTTTAACCAGGTTTGCCTGGTACCAAACCTGTAGCAGTGCAGACCACACACAGAGATACAGACAGATGCATAACACCTCTGACCTGTCTGTCTGACAGGGGAAGTTGTCTCGCACATTCCAGAATGACAAACCTTCCCGTACCAATTGTCCATGTTTGAAGATGTGGAACAGTTGTGTGGGGGATGTTAAAAAAATGCATACTTCTTGAAAATCTTTCCATCTCCAGCTGAACTGTTATAATACTTCTCAACTGTCATAGTCTCAACAGGCTAAGACGTAGTACACCTTGAACTGCTCGCTAGACCATCTCAGGTCCAACATACACACACAGCCATTCAGACTCTTACTCACACCGAGCGTCAATTTGGAACACCCAGTTGGCCAAATGTGCATGTCTGTGGACTGTGGGAGGAAACCAGAGTACCCAGAGGAAACTAATGCAAGCACAGGGAGAACATGCAAACTCCTCACAGAAACACCCGTGCCCGGGACTCAAAACCAGGACCTTCTTGCTGTAAGGCAGACCTTCAAACCACTTTGCGACAGTGCCGCCCTTTATAGATTTCACTGGTATACACAAAAATAAATTAATTCATAAATAAAATAAAATAATAATATATATTTTTAATTATTACAATAATGAACATGCCACTGTGCCTCATTTACTGAAGTCCTTATGAATAATTACTAATGTGCACAGGCCATATATGGATGTATGTGTATGTATAATTGTATTTTAGACTTGCTATAATATTTGTTTGACACCAACAATAATTAATTGATGAAGTAAGGAGGGAGGGTCTGTCAACTTGGCATCAAGTGCCAAGAGATTTGTGCAAAGTGAGATAAATCTTTGTGATTTACTCATCGTAGCAGAATGAGATTAGAATATATTTCAAGTCCAGTTAGCGCTTTCTAGTGATATCCTAACATTTTGTGACATTTTAGAATCCAGTCTTTAACCAATGTAAAATGCGCCATTATTTTGGGTTCATAAGACAAAAAAGTATGTCATATGCTTTATTTCAGCAACCATAGAATAGTAAATATTTTTCAGGTGTGACCCTTATGGAAAGAAACTTATCATCTTGCAGGAATAAGAGATGACATAGTGTGTAAGATTTTGAATAAATTTTGTAGTTAATGATGAATGTGTTTCATGAAGGCAGGTCCTGGGTGCCATACACTGCAGGCTCAGAGCAGACACAAAGCCACAATTTATCCATGTGTTTTTCACACAAGAATGCTCACGGAGGGTTTTTCTTTAGGCGGTGGCTTTCACAGACCAATGATTGCAGATAAGAGTGTGTGTGTGTGTGTACGTGTGTGTGGGTGGGTGGGGGAGGGGGGGTTTGCTCTGTGGTTTTGGAAGGTGATTATTGAATCCTTTAGCTTCTACGTATTTCCAGGACCATTGGTGGCCCTCTTAGACAGAATTCTTTCACTAGATTTAACTAGCCTCCATTCCAGCTAATGAGTGCTGGGTCAGCAGCTAAGGTTTTCCCAACACCAACTCAGCAAAGCCACAAAGGCACACACACACACACACACACACACACAAATAAGCTACCTTATACTAACAATGGTATTTAAAAAACTACTGTTCATGGTCTGCATATGTGGCATTAGGACTGATAAAACTGCGTTATTATGGAGTGTATTTTTATCAGGTTAATTTTGCTTATTTGTCACTTCAGTGTTTCATGTGCATGATAAAAGTGAGTGATTCCAGTGAATACAGTCATTTTGTGTAGTTATCTGGGTAAAAGTTTTTTTTGAAACTGGATTCTAAAATTAATTCATGTGTGGGGTGAAACAAGTCCCACTTGTTAAAGCCATGGGACTTTTTTTTATATCCACATGTACTGTATGATATTTTTTATAACAATGTTAGGTTGTGCATACGTAGAGCATATGGTGTATGGCGGGAGTTCATCAACCGAGTTTCACAGACTTGCGAGGGTTTTTTTTTGTTGTTGTTGTTTTTCAATAGTTATATCACTTTCGTATATGTACATCATACAATTTGAATTACAGCCATACCCTACTCTCCCCATAACAGGCTTGCAACACATATTTTATACAAGCAACAGTACCCACTATGCTGGGTTATATATATCCATTTCACAGCAATCTCTTGTCACCTGAAGGCTACCCTGCAGTGTCTTGTGTTGCAACACAGCACTTTATGGTAACATGCTGAAGTTACAGTTTGCAGGTTGCTTTCAGTTTTTTAAATGAAGACTATCAGTGATGTACCTGTATGTACCTGTACTACCCAGTGCAGCTAACTGGGTAATCAGTGACCATGTCTCTCACTATCTATGGTGAGAGGACCAAAAGAACCATTGCTGATTTTCGTCAAGAGCAGGCTGCATAGCCGTCAGCGTGTTTCTGCGATGGCCTGGCAAGTTGTCCAGGGTGTACTCTGCCCTCGCCCAGGGTCGGCTGAGATGGGTGCCAGGCAATCCTACTTAGGATTAAGCGGTTCAGAAAATGAACGATGATGATGAGGATGTTATACAAAGTAAAAAACATGCAGGCTTGTAGAGTAAAAGCTTACCTTTTCAACATCCAGTTGCAGTTGCAATATTGTAGATGACCATGTTAAGGTTAAGTCAAATCTTTTGTCTTGCGGTGTCTGTAAATGGTTGCGATTTTCAAGCGGAAATTTTCAAGAAAGTCAAAGGTTAGCCGAATAGGGAAAAGCTGACATGTTAAAGAATCCGTATAGAGTCTGTGATTTGTGTTTATAAACACCAGGTGTTCCACTTCATTGAGTGGTGTGCTATATGCAGCTGAGGTTTTCTATCAGAAATTTTCGAGAAAGTCAGAGGTGAACTGAATGGGGGGGAAAGGCTGACGTGTTCCGATGACCATATGTCGTTAACATGTTGTAGCAGATACAAATGGTGTCCCTTTGGCGATGTGCAAGGGAGGTTTGCAATATGCGTGTTTGTAGCAGAAAATACATATGGGCTTTAACTTCGTGAGATTAAAATGCACAAAATTGGAAGGTTTTTGTGTATGTGCATGTTGACATGGTTGATTCTGTGACAGACCGACCGACAGACACACAGTGGATTTTATATATACAAATGTGAACCCAAGAATGCAGCTTTCAAATCCACCTCGCAAAACTCGTATCAATCCCTCCTGCTGTAGCCCTGCTAAATTTGTACGACAAAAATAAATCACAGGTTGTTTCTGAAAGGGCCTTTACTAAGTAAGGGATAATGTATCGTGAGCCAAGCATTGTCTTGAAATAAACCTCAATCAGCACCCTGATGCAAAGCACAGTGGTCTCAAATCACGCTGCTGCTGTTGCAGGAATAAACAGCTCCCTATACTGTATCCCACTTATTACATGACTATTTACTAAAGAAATAAAACATTTCCCACAAAATATTCATTCATAAATTATTTTACTAATTTTTTTACTTCGGCTAATGACATGGTCTGTTATACATATCAACAATATGTTATAAAGAAATAATAGCCCAGCGACACTATGGTATAGAGGTTAGCACATCCACCTCATGGCAAGAGGGTCCTTAGCTCAAGTCCCCGGCTATGTGGAGTTTGCATGTTCTTCCTTTGCTTGCTTGGGTACTCCGGTTTCCTCCCATAGTCCAAAGACATGTACATCAGTCTAACAGGGTGTTCCACATTGACCCTAGGTGTGGATGTGAGTGGTTTTGTGTGTGTGTGTGTGTGTGTGTGTGTGTGTGTGTGTGTGTGTGTATTGGCCCTGAAATGATCTGGCAAGCTGTGCAGGGTGTACCCTGCCTTTGACCAGTGTGGGCTGACCCAGTGACCTTAATAGGATTAAGTCGACATATACATGTGTGTGTATGTATATATATATATATATATATATGTGTGTGTGTGTGTGTGTGTGTGTGTGTGTACATATATAATGTGTGTGTGTCTGTGT
>JAQMYF010000006.1:20378478-20413346 GCA_030014195.1 Neosilurus mollespiculum
CATGTCTCTCACTGTCTGTGGTGAGAGGCATGTAAAAGAACCATTGCTGATTTTCGTCAAGAGTAGGCTGCATAGCCTTCAGCATATTTCTGCCCTGCGATGGCCTAGCGAGCTGTCCAGGGTGTACTCTGCCCTCGCCCAGAGTCAGCTGAGACCCTAATTAGGATTAAGCGGTTCAGAAAATGATTGAATGAATGAATATTTGTCTGTGCTACATTGGTGCAGCAGGTACATTCAGCAGCATAAGTATTAAGTGTCACGATTTTTTTTAATGAATTCATTTATTTTTTTTTAGGATTAAGCAGTTCAGAAAATGAATAAATAAGTAAGGAGGTAATAATCTGTTTATCCACAGAGAACGCTTGAAATACTTGAAATATGGTTTCAGGCCATTTTTACCAGTGAGTGAACTAAGAGCATTCTCTGCCATAAATAATTTTACTGAATATTGCAATTAGAATTTGGCTAAAAGTAATTCAGTGTTTTAACCTTGCCTTTCCTGTTGATGGTTCAAGGGTCCCAGATTTGATTTTGCATCAGGGAACTGTCAGTGTATAAGGGTGGGCTGAAGTTCATAGGATAACTAAGAAGGAGTAATGCCAGAGCAATGAAACTTCAGAGCTGCTACACGAATAGGATCCAAGCACTGCAACATCAGGGGAGACTGTATACTGGTTATCATGTTCACCTTACAGCAAGAAGGTCCTGGGTTCGATTTCTGGGCTCGGGTGTTTCTTTGTGGAGTTTGCATGTTCTCCCCGTGCTTGCGGGGCTTTCCTCCTGGTACTTCGGTTTCCTCTCTCAGTCCAAAAACATGCACAGTAGGCTAAATGGCTGTTCCACATCGCCCCTCGGTGTGAGAGTGGGTGTGAATTGTGTGTGTATTGGCCCTGCAATGGTCTGGTGAGCTGTCCAGGGTGTCAGAACCATTGAGTTTTACTTGTTTTATCTACCTTATTTATTATTATTTTGCACTGTTACAGTGTCTTAATCTGTTTATTTTCTTTTTGTTTTGTCTTGTTTTTATTCTTATTTATCATATCTTTTCACACACTACCTGAAACATTGTTAGTTGGATACAATTATTCTTTCAAGATCTACTATAACCACTCACATTGGTGTTTATGTACACAAAAAGACACAATTAATGGAATACTTTAATTACAGTCCTGCTAAAGTCCAGTAGGTGGCAGTGATGTTCATGTTAAGAGTTGATGAGTGCTGGGGTGTAAAAGGGAGGGAAGAAAAGAGAAGAGCACCAAAGACAGGAGAAATATGTAGAGAAGGTAAAAGGAGAGGGAACAGATGGTGAGATGTTTCATATTTCACTGGATTCCTTAAAGCTAGGGTGTAGTAGTGGGGGGGGTTTACAAAAACTCTAGGGTTTTATTTCTAACAGCTGGACAGACCCATCCTTGGCTGCTCTTTTTAAATCCTTACACTCTTCATGTTACTTGTTCATAACCATATTCAAGCACCATATTGGAGTCTTGTTAAAAAATCAGACGAGCTGACTCCTCAAGAAGAGAACTCAAAAGTATTTCAATCATTGTTTTCCTTTTCTCAGGACTGCCTTCAAGCCATAGAAGATTTTTTCACTGAGAAACTCATCATCATTGGATATGTGGGTCTTGGCATTGCAGGAATCATGGTATGTACATGGAGGAGTCTGCAATAGTCATGTAATAGTGTGTGGCATGCAATGTGCTATCATTTTGACATCATATCTTTTTATTTACCAGATAATCGGTATGATCTTCAGTATGGTTCTGTGCTGCGGTATTCGGCGCAACAGGGAAGTCATATAGATGTTCAAGGGCTTCCTATTTCAGGTTGTACTGACCTGTCCTCACTGAGCCAACACTTTTGAAAGGCTCACATAGAGTAGTACAAGATGCCTTTATAGTGTTGTGACTTTGTAATTCTCACATTTCTTTGTTTACTTGTATGTGTTTGTGTTGATACCCTCTGCATTGATTGTGTACCCGAATTTAACATAAGCTGTTATTTTGTTTACAGCCTGATTTTCACGAACTGTTTAGACATTACCAAGCAGGTGCTTTGATTTTTCTCCTTCTTCTACCATGCATTGTAGAAGACTGGTGATGTAAATACTGTCTGTAAAAACCAGGTAGCACTTGCTTTCTGTTGCTCTGGAATGTTAAATGTAGGCCATGTTTACTGTAGCAATGGGTTTAGTTTAGGTTGAGTAATGCTGTTAACATTTAGGGGGTTTGTAAGTGATTCTTGTTAATCTTATTTGAAGTTCACACTGCGGTACTGAGAAATGATACAAAACTGACCACAACAGCAAATTGAGTGGTGTGAAAAAAGCACATGCTACACACTGATACAAACCTGAAATGTTATGAATAGAGCAGTGTGAGAACACGCTTGCACCGAGTCCTCTAGAGTAATGGCTTCAATACTACTCTTCAAGGTAACATTGCATTCTTCCATAAATGCAGATTGAGCTGTGAAACATCAAGCATGGTTCTTCAGTCACACAAGCACAACTTGGGTTAATCAACACCTCACTGTGCCTTTACTCACACATTCAGTATTTCCTAAATAAACATGCTGTGAATGAGAAATGTAATGTATAACTATGTATTCCATTAGCTTATTTCTCCTACAATGGTTTTAACTTGCTGTAAAGCACAAAGGGAATTATGTGATTTCCATTGCATGCAGTAGGTTCGTATATATGAAATGCTTTGAAGTAATAGATACCTTTTGTAGCGCATTTATTTTCAAGTGGTTTGCAAATATCACAGTTCATTTTGTAGTAACAGATGAAATGTAAGTACAAACAATGGTTTATGGTCATCAGTACCAATTGATACAAATAAATAATTGAAACAACATTGTGGCTTATGTTTGATCAAATTTAAGCTAGATACAGTTTACAATAAACCACACCTAGCCAGCTGGGTCATACCGACATATTCAGCAGTATTCACCTAGAAGATGCAATCCACACAGGTGCTCATTAATCATTTGATATGTGACTCTACACATACTGTTTCTTTAATGCAAATACATGTATCCGGTTCAGTCAGCAATTCATTTTACTCAGGGATGCTGCATTCAATGTTTTGGATGAAACCAAATCCAAGTTGTGGATTACCCTCTATTTCTAGGAAACAATGGGAGATTGTTCTTGGAAACTGGTTTGTGCATAAAGGGGAAAATATATCACTGTAACACAGATGTGAGTCACCATAGTGGTTAAAAGCAGTAATGGAAAAAGGACTTTTAGGTTTGCTTAAGGTGCAGTTACACTACTACTGTCTGGTCCACAAACCTCAGGGAGAAACATTCTTTAAAGAAGAATGGCTGGTCCCTATTTTGCACATATTTTCAGGTGGTTCAGTAACATTTCAATGGGATTGAGGGGGGGGGGGGGGGGGGGGTGTTCTAGCCACCATGTAAAATATTCACCAATATTAAATACATTGTACTTCATCAGAACAATGATACATTAAGTGCTCCAGGAAAACACAAATATACAAGACTGACAAAGAGAACACATTACACAAAAGGAAAAAAAATGTAATATTGATTTTAGTGCCTCCATAGTGAAACCATCCTCCCTCATTGAGGGGAAATGTTTGCAAATCCTTCTAGAAGGATGCAGAGCACTGTCTCACACACAGAATTCCTGAAAAAGTTTTACCAACAAGTACAAAATGTTGGCCACAGATACTCAACTGAGTAAGCAACTCAGAAAGGAAGTGCAACAAGACCAGAAACTGGCACAGGAAACACGATAGCTTTGCTGTCAATCTAAGGTGTATTTGACTGCGTGTTTCTCATGACCCCAGCTTAGGTTCATTCGAGTGGAATATGAAGGCATAATTAAGGAGACAGGAGGTTAAAATCTCTTTGGCCCAGAATCATTTCACCAACTCCAACAAAGTACATAACTTGAGCAATGCCAAAAAGAGGAGCAATGACGAGCGCTCTGCAGCCTGCCCCCTTCAGAAAAGCAGATGGCCCTTCTTTCTTCATGATTTTGCTGTAAAATAAGCATATAATAAATGTCAGCTTGGGCACAAGAAACTATCACAAGTAGATGCAAAAAAAAAAAAAAAAAAAAAAAAAAAAAAAAAAAAAAAAAAAAAAAAAAAGCAAGCAGCGCAAAACCTGCATTTTATTTTGTTCCCAAATCCTGAAACGAATATTTTATGCTAAGCTTCAAAATGAGCAATTTTTAACTGGAGCAATTCAATTAAAGGGAAATATTTGAAATTACAAAAATAGAACATCGAAACCTCTCATCCAGGATGCCTAAATCGCAGAACAAATTATATGTTCAAGGCCACTGTGTCAAGGACAAAGGTCACATGTAAATTAGCTACCCTACACACAGGTTTAGGTCATAGGGAGTGCCTCTGCAAAATTTCAGAAAGCTATCATGCATATGAGCTCAGCAATGGACAGACAAACTATATGTTCAAGGTCACATATGCAAATTACCTAACCCACACATAGGTTTAGGACATAGAGAGTGCCTATGTAAAAGTTCAAAAAGCTGGCATGAGCCGAGCAATTTCCGGGACAAAATTGTCACGCCGCCCGCCATGCCAACGACAATACCCCTCCAGCCATAACTGGGTGAGGGGTAAAAACTAATTAAGCACTATTATTGAGACAGAACAGATAATTAAAATCAACATTAAATGGCTAAATTTTAATCAAATCAAATGACATTTCACATATAATTAAAATTATTCCAGTACAGTACATATGTCTCAGTATAGCAGACATGAAAGACAGCACATTTGATTATTACCCCTTTGATCTCTGAATTTCCCCAGAATATTTCAGTATTGTTTGTGAAATACCAAACCGACACCGACATTACCAAAGATAAAATCTGTAAAATGTCAGTGGTTTGAATAATTACCTCACACAGTCCACAACTCCTCTGTAGGATTCCTCATTAGCACCTTTGCTCAAGGACTGAAGTCTGGTTTTTACCACTGAAACATACGAACAGGAAGTGAGCTTGTGTAGAAGCAGGAAACCATGAAGCGCCAAAAAACAACAACAACAAAACAAAACAAAAAAAAAAAAAAAAACACCTTACCGTCACAAGGGTTAACTACCACTGCAGCAGTTGAACCAGCGGCACATCCAGCCACGAACGACCAATAGAATGGTGCCACATCATCTTCAGAACGCTTACCCAAACGATTAATGTTAGAAAAAAGAGGAAAGTAGACAATGGAGAAGGGCACATCTCTGGAGGCAAAGAGAAGATAAAATTACACTAGTGCCACACATACACAAAAATAATAAAAAACAACAAACATCACACACACCTCATGAGTGTAGCTCCTAGCCCTTTGTATAGACCTTGGATGCCCTCTGTGTGCAACAACTTTTTGGCGATCTGCGTTGCAGACACGGTATGTACAGCAGAGCTCGGCACAACATTATAGGAGCGGCTTAACACAGTGCTTGTCTGAACAAGCTTGTTGGAAGCCAGGATACCAGGCATTCGCTGCTGAGCAGCTACAAGAAAAACAAGAAAGTCCATTGTACAATTACATTAACCAAAAATTTTCTACACACTCTAAAATAGTACACACAAGCAGGCAAATAAGCAATACCACCAAAAGAAAAACTATAAGTCTGAAATGGCTTGAGCAAAAGGGAAAAGTGCAAGTTTACCTAATCTTCCAGCATCTTGTAACTGAATTTTCAGCATCTCCATAGGAGTAGTAATAATGACTTGGCACATGCCTGCACCACAGCCTGCCAACATTTCTTTAAACACGGACAAGCCTCTCCTGTAACACAAAGTATTTTGCAAACCCAACAGTTAAGGGATGTACTGTATACATATCCCTGTTCCCAGAATTTCTTAACATAGCGTACCCATTCTTGGAAAGGTGATGACGAAAGAGGTCATTGGCAGCCAGCTTAATGGCCTTCTCCGGTGTGACAAGAGCAAGATTCACTGCAGCACCTAAACGACATGAACACAGCTGATTAGCCAAGAGTAGCAACAGAGTTACCTACACACATCTTTCAGAGCACCCATTCCCCACCATCATCATAAAGACATGAATCAGAACCATGCTGTAAATTTGGCAAATAGCCAACAGGATAAGAGCAGAGCTCACAAGATTATGCAATGATCATGATGGGGGACATGACATAATACAACTAAGAACCAGTAAACAAAAACTTAAATTATTATTATTTTTTAAAAAGAATGGGAAAAGTAAATAAATAAAAGATTAGAAACCAAGAAAGCAGGCAAAAAAGAATGCAGAAACAAAACAGATCAACATCCCTCAGAATTAAGAGCAAGGGACAGGTAATGTATAGCCATGTACATAGAGAACAGGAGGGAAGGAAAAAGAAGATAAGGATAACAGAAGTAAATGAAACAAAAAATCTTGAAATGATTAATGATGAATTAAAGTTCTACAGTACATGGACATTGGAGTTAGTAGTAGTAGATAAAATGAAGATAGTCAACAGAAATTCAGATGCTATGAAGAAAAAGGAGCATAAATTATTCTATAAATAAAAACATTGTGCCTAAACATAATAGAGCAGAGTGGAAAGAACCATAATAAATGATTTGCCTCCAGCGTGGCTGCGCCTTAATCGGCTAGCCTTCACTATCCAAGGGGGCACCCATTTCTGTAACATGAAAAAACACAGATGCAAACAAACAGCATTCCTCACATCAAGCGGCAACCCAATATGAAAATGGGATGTCATGCTCAAAGTCCTCCTACCTAAAGTTCAGTTTATGGCAGAACTACCATGTAACAATTTTTCCAATAGGGTGTCTGTGTCTTTTAGATAAGTCTACAATTTAACCAGCAACGAAGTACAGAAATATTTACTGTTTAGCCACTCTAGACATTGTGGTTTGTATAGCTACATAGATGCAAGCCTAACCTGCATAAATCCATCCTACCTACCTCATTTGAAACATTTTTTCTATTATGTAGGTATCTAGGTAAATGGACTGAAGAACAGCTTAAATGTCAAAAATAGAAAGAGCTATAGGGTACTACAGCTCAAAGTCATTAATGAGACCAATGCAATAATAATGCCAAGCTTAATATGAGCAGTTTTTAACTGCAGCTATACAATTGAGATGAATATAACAAATTACACTGTACAAACTAACTAAGCACTACTACTGATTTGTTAATAGTATGAGTCACATGGTGAAACTCATAGGATGATTCTTACCTCTATACATGCCAAAGTATCCCTCTGACCGCACTGTTTTGACCAGACAGTCAATCCTTATGGAACAAAAGAAATGCCTGTTAAACAACTGCATACAATATGAAAAAAACATATCATAATATGGTCATGTTTACTCATACACAGATGGTAACCTGACCCCAGGGTTTTAATCCAATCCAAATTTGCATTTTTTTCATAAGCTATAGAAAAAAAAACCCTGTTGATGTTTCACATTCCAATGAGATTAACTATTGATCTTGGACTGAATGGACATCCTGAACCTGAACACACACATCGTCAACTCCATTACTAACCAGGAAGTGACTACAGTGGCCCATGAATGTCAGCTTAGGTGCAGCCAAGGCAAATTCCACAACAGGGGAGAGTAGGGCCATAATAATTTACATACCTGAATAACAGGAAACACCAAGAGAAGGGTTTCTTACATGTTCTTGTAAACGTTTTGACCTTGTCTCTGGTTCTGAAGTCGAGTCTTAGCCAGGTCAATGGGGAACACACAAGTGACTCCAACAATACCAGCAATACCACCATTGATGAGCTTGGCTGGGAGGCTGTGTTTATCAAAAGAGAGAGATAAATGCAAAATGAAATTATTAAGTGAAAGACAAGCCACTGCAAGCTGAAAATTAAACAAGTCAGTCATAATATCCAGCACATACCTGATCTGCTGCTGAGACATTATGAAATATCGAAAATGTAGACAATTGGCTGAGAACCACAACTGAAATTCTTGCAGGACAGGAAAGTTAGTAGAGCTGAAAATAAAATGAGTAAAACAAATTAGCAAAAAAACAAACAAAAAAAAAAAACAAACAACCAAAAAAACACCAAACTAACAACAAAAAAAAAAAACCAAAACAAACAAAAAAAACCCCCACAGTGCTGGCACACACACACACACACACACACACACACACACACACACAGAGCTAAACTACGTGCGTGATAAATCGGTCAGGCGACTTAGGGTTAATTTGGGTACAGGAACCTCTCACAGGCCCGTCGCTGAAAATGGATACTGCTTCATTAATATTCATGACTCAGGAAATAAATTCATTTTAATTCTGATATGTTGTGTATTTTTAAACAGATTCTGACAGATGTAAATGTACTTAAATACAAAACAAGAAAAAAATTCTATACAATTCAAATAACAATAAATGAAAGCAATAACAAATAAAATAATCCATGTATTACATGTTAAAAGGAATACAATTTACTAGACCCGCCATTTTGACGGAGGCAGCGCTATTCGAATGTCGAACCCTTCACAGATCACTCACTACATCCAGAAAACGGCGCATTCATGACGTAAAGTAGTGCCATATCTAATATCGTTTAATAATTGCCTGAGATACTTAAACACTATTTTTAACCGACTGGTGACTATATTAACAAGAAACACCGAACCCGTCCGAGTAATATTAACAGATTTCGTGAAAATTATGAACATCAACGACCGATGTTCATGCTAACATGCTAGACAAGTAGTTCCCCAACTTTATGCTAACAAACATAATTTAAACAACGAACTGAGCAGAAAAATTCTCAAACTGTACGGAGTTGTTAAAAAGAAAAACTTACCCTTTAAAAACGAATGTAAACCGCTAAATATACTGTAAATATTTAAAGGTGCTGGAACGCTGTTCTTCCGTACGTTAACCACGGAGAGAATTTGAATGAATGACTTGCTGGAAAATTCCATCGGTTTTTATAGGAAAGGCGGAGTCATGCGTGAGTCAACGCGGTTTACCCAATCAGAAGCTTCATATTTGCATATTCATAGAGAAATGGCTGAAGGGCATTCACAAAGCTCATATGTAGGGTCAAATTACAATTTCCTCACTTTATTTGTTTTTAATCACACTTTTTAACAATTTCGGAACTGGTATTAATTATTTATTGCCATTTAAGGTCGATGATATTGACATTAGCGCATGATTATAATTTTGTTGGTATCTTGCTTTGCAGTAGTTTACTGATATGGCTGATTCAGGCTCTGGGATGGGCGCGGTCCCATGTCTAAAAAACTAAAAAGACAAAAAAAAAAAAAAAGGTGGGTAATTTAATGTTTAAAAGTTTAGGTTTAACCTTTTGAGTACAACTCTATTAAAATTTAACTAACATTATACTAGGAACCATTAAACTAATACCTTTAAATGTGTGTTAATACTATATTAGTTTATTCACATGGGATGTAATGAATCACTAATAGCTATATACTGTTTTACTTTTAACAGAATTAAAGAGAGCTTAAGTTATCAATGTCCTCCCTTTAGCTAGAAACTATAAGTCAATGTTCGCTGCATCACATCCCAAAATAGCACAACCAACATAGTGACAATGCTCAGGACTGCACACATTCTGTTATTAGTGCCATAGACCACTGTAAGACCGACACTTATGAGTGTTTAAATTATAGATAATGTACAATGGTTATTCTCTTGCATATTTATACTTACTAGATGTTCCTTCTGTTTTCCTTGTCCTAAAATGAGAGAGAGAAGATTGGACAAAATGCAAAAATGTCCATGTGAGAGTGAACTGATGTCAAATATATCACTTTAAATATGTGAGAATAATAGAATTAAAGTGATGATGTCACTGATGGGTTTGGATTAGTGATGTCACAAAGGGGTGAATGAAGATGAATGATATCATAGAGAAATAATCTGTGAAGATGTCACACAGAGTTTTTTGGAAAAGAGTTGGCATATTATTATTATTTTAATAATAATACAAGCTGACTATAAAGACTTGGATTAACTGCCCCTCACAGCACTCCACTTCTCTATAAGAACTTCAGCAAGGTTGTTCCGTTTAATAATTTTTGTTGGTTTTTTTTTCAGTTTTTTCATGTTAACTGGTTACTTTCGCCGGAAATTACTTACTTCTGTATCACCAATGCAGATTTGTCAATATAAAAATATAGATATATAAAAATATATAAATTCTGTTCAACATCAACGTCACCATATAAAAAACAGAAATGGTCATGATTGCTCTAGGTTAAAGTATTGTATAATGAAAAACATTTTTTATTTATTATAAATTATTTTTTATTAATCACGATTGTCCCCTAAAGCCGGAAGTGATGCAATGTTAGAGCTTTCTCTAGTTCCACTGGCAAACCAGAAGTGCCAGTTTTTTCGTCTAAATTAATTTCATGAAAAATGTTGAAAAAAATAGAATTAAAGTATTAGATATGAACTTAATTTTTATAAATATTTTTGAAGGCAGGTTTTTTCAATCAAGCATGATTTAATAAACTACAGGCCTTCATTTAACCAGGTAGCTCAATGCTTACCAGCTAGCTTCATGCTAACCCGATTGCCACAAAAAGCAATAAAATATGGAAATAAAGTATATTATAGTAAGAACATGATTTTTCTTATTTTTAAGAATTTCACAGGTTTTTTTTCACTAAACACAAAATTGCTGGATTTATAAATGAACAGGCATTCAGCTAACCGGCTGGTGTTGTACCATGCATAGCAACAAAATATGGAATAAAGTATTTTATAAATAAAATCGTGGTTTTATTTTAAGAATTTGACAGTCTTCAAAAAAGTTTAATTTAAAGTTAACAAGGTTAGGTTTAGGACTTGTGTTACATTTTGAGCACAACTCAAAATTCAAAAACATTATACCAGGAACTATTAAAACTAATACCTGTAAATGTGTGTTAATACTGTAGTTTATTCACATGGGATGTAATGAGTCACCAATATACTGTTTTACATCTAACAGAATTAAAGGGATCTTACATTATCACTGCCCTCCGTTTACCTAGAAAATATAAGTCAAAGTCCCAAAAATGCACAACCAACATAGTCACGATGCTCAGGGCAACACACATTAGTGTTACATTACAGACAGACACTTATGAATATTTAATTTGTAGCTAATGTACAATGGTTGTTTTTTTGCATATTTAATAATTACTTATGTTTGCTTGTAATAAATTTAGAGAATAAGAGAGAAAGGGGGACAAAATGCAAAAATATTTATGCACTCGAGTGAGTGAACTGATGATGTCAAAAATATCAGTTTAAATAATATAGTTAATAGATAGAGTTAATAGACTTAAATAATAAATAGTGAGAATAGAAAAGTGATGAGTGATGGGTTTGAATCAGTGATGTCACAAAGGGGTGAATGAAGATGAACGATGTCACAGAGAAGCAGTCTGTGATGTCACACAGAGGGTTTTTTTTTTAAAAGGTGGCAGAATTATCATTAAAAACATCCGCCAGAATATACTTACTTCTGTCTCACTACTGAAGATTCGTCAATCCTATACATCTCATGCTCTTTATTGACCTCTAATATATATAGCACAGAATTTCTAATAATGACCTACAATAGGATATGGGTCATTCCATGTCAATTCACCAAGAGGTTCCCAGGTGACCATCTCAGAATTCAGTGGAACTTTAACCAGACATAGAATTTTTCTATATGAACATATGCAAAATCTCAAGGTCCTAGTTCAAAAACTTTCCGAGATATGTTCATTTAAAGATCGCAGGCTAGTACCCATTTGTCAGCCCGCGACTTGCAATTTACCATTTTAGGCATTTTTGAAAGCTTGTAACTCCCCTAATAATTACTGTATCAGAAGTAATGTGTGTCTGAAACTTTGCATACTAACAGAACAGGACCCACTCTCTCAGAATCTCAAAATTGCTCTATTTGTCAGGGTTAGGTTGCTATTGATACTGCAATTTTAAAAAAAGTACAATTTTGAACAAAGTATTTTCGACACAGGAATATATTCAACATTCAACCCCTAAAAGTATTTTTTATAGCAAATTTAAGCTTATTTCCATGTAAAACAAACAGTTTTTAAGAAGAATAAATGTGATATGGTGTTTTAGTGAGTGTACAAAAACTGAACGGTAGGTGAAAATTTGCTCATCTTTCGTGCCCCTGAAGAAGATGTGGACAGGTCACCACATTTGTAATTGTAATGTATATCAGATCTAGGAATACACAAAACTTCTGCCTTGTTGCTCATTTCCTTCATACTTAGCCATCATCTTGAAATTTTCATAAATTTCGCTTGTGAAATGTTTAAAATTTTTTTTTGTTTTTACACTTTCCTTCTGAAAAGGAATAAAATATGCATAAATATTTTGTATGAGATCAGAATATAGTCTCAAACTAGTTTCAGAGTAATAATAAACAAAAACAAATGTTTTAAATTTGCTTTTATAACAATTAGAAAAGTGACATTTGTTACGCATAATTATGTGTCATAGATTCTATTATCGAATAGTACATGTACGATATAAGTTAAAAAACTTATATTTATAATTTCAAATGATGTATTTATATCCTCACTAAATAATTAATATAAGGATATATCATGATAGAGATTATACACATCTTTTCATAAGCTTTGATCAAATATTATGGAACTATAATATTTGCAACAATCTACCAATAAACTGTTTCTGCAAAGAGAGTTCAGTACATGCATATATGTTTAAGTTTTACTGAAAATTTGGCAAAAGTCCCATTATTTGTTGGAAGACTTTTATGGGAGAGTGTGTAGTTACGTGCTCGTAAGCTTATGAAAAGAAGTTTTTGCACACCCACTAAAACACCATATCGCATTTATTCTTCTTTAGAACTGTTTGTTTTACATGGAAACATGCTTAAATTTGCTATAAAAATACATTTGAGGGGTGGTAAATATATTTTCTGTGTCAAAAATTCGTAAATACTTTGTTTGAAATTGCACTTTTTCCAAAATTGCAGTATCAATAGCAACCTAACCCTGACAAATTTTGACTCTAGATTTGAGATTGTGACAGAGTGGGTCCTGTTTTTTTGGTACCCAAAATGGTAAATTGCAAGTTGCGGGCCGACAAATGGGTACTAGCCTGCGATCTTTAAATGAACATATCTCGGAAAGTTTTTGAAGTAGGACCTTGAAATTTTGCATGTGTTCATGTTGAAACATGTTCTGTCTGGTTAAAGTCTCATTGAATTCTGAGATGGTCACCTGGGAAGTTTTCTGAATGTTAGGTGGTTTGACATGGAATATATATATATATAATCGATACATCGAAAATATATGGTGTGTGAGAAAAAATAAAAAGACTACTTTAGTACTTTTAAACTTACTATTTAAGTCTGTTTCGTGGTTGCCCACTCATCATGGGATTTATTAAAGAACATTCGTTACCACAGTTTATATACAGTCAGTATAATGGTATACTTTAATTTATGCAGCGTGAAATCTGTCAGTTCTAATCTAATTTGGTTTAGGTGTTGCTTAGGGGGTTTTATTCTGTGGCTGCAGGAAGACCGAGTTTTATATATATATATATATATATAAAATCTGTAATCTGTTTTCAATGTATCCAGGGGTGGCCAGGTGAGTCACGTGGCATAACAGACAAGTGCCCGGATTACCATGGAGGCAAGAATTTGACTGCAACAATAAAAATGCTATATTTCTTACAATACAGAAGACAGAATAAAAGAGGTTTCCCATTACCTTTGATTGAATATGAATTAATAACCCATTCCCCTGACCTGATTAACTGGAAAAAAAAAAAAGAAAGAACATGGAAACAGAAAATAACATCCAAACTCTACTAAGAAGCACCATCGACAGGGCTCGAACTCACAACCTCCCTGCTGTGAGGCGGAAGTGCTATCCACTACATCACCATACTGTCCCATGAATAATAGTAACAATATTAATCATTTTAACTGTCATAAAATAATTACACAACAGTTATTTCAGCTTCCTTTTCATGTGTTTCATTGTTTGTATACATTTTTAATCAGAAAAAATAATGAGAGAAATCAGAAACAAATGTCAGAAACAGCATAAATATCATGTGCTGTACCTCAAGGCAACATACTTGGACGATTATTGTTTGTATTTTACGCGAATGATATGAAATCGGCCATCAACTGTGAGCTTTTGTTATATGCAGATGATTCTGCTCTCTTAGTGTCCGGTAAAGATGTTCATGTTATAGAAGAATCATTGAGTACCAAGCTATCAAAGGTATATGACTGGCTGGTTGATAATAAATTGTCTCTCTATCCGGGTAAAACAAAATCCATCTTGTTTAGCTCAAAATGAAAACCCAATAAAGATTTAGATGCTAAGGGCAATGGTAAAGGGTAGTGCTCATGTTCATCTTGGTACAGTGGTCTTACGCAAAAAATTAAACCTAAACTACAAACTTTCCCAAATAAACTTATCCGAGTTTTGAAACTTCATCCCTGTAGCTATATTGATTGTAACCACTTCAACCAATTCAACTGGTTGCCTATTGAAAAACAGGTTATACAACTAAAACTAAACCATGTTTATCACATTGTAAATAATACTTCTCCATCGTAGCTTTCATCTTTTTTTTTTCGTTGTCAACCAAAGCCATAACATTGGAACTAGATCTAGTCATGGGTCTCTTGTCTTGCCAAGGTTTAAGACTATACTTGGAAAGAGTACACTTAAGTTCACTGGTGCTCTCGTATGGAACAGGTTACCTGTAAATGTTCAATTAAACACAAATAAATTCAGTTTTAAAAAATCTGTAAAAAGGTTTCTTTTAAAATCTCCTGAGTCAATTTAATTTACTTCATGTTTTATGAAGTAAATGAAATTGACTCAGGAGATTTTAAAAGAAACCTTTTGTTTGTTTTATTATGTTGTCATAATTATTTCTTTTATGAGGACCACAATGGAAATAAGTCTTCAGACCTTTTTGTGTAATCCTCTGGGTTTTATATGTAGAATTATTTTATTGTACATGTGGAATCCTCAAATCAATCAATCAATCAATAAATCAAATATTTTCTGAACTGCTATCTGGAAATTGCAAACTCTTTACTGTCTGTACCTCTATAAAAAGGCGAAAATACATATATAATCTTTAGCTGTGTTATATACAGAGTGTTTATAATAATGTTAATAGGCCTTAGATGAAAATAGTAGAAGAAAGATTTGTGTACTCAAGAAACAAGTAAACCTTGAAGTTTGAGGTGCGGGAATTGAAAAAACGGGGCGGGCTCTGTTCTCATGGAGACAAGGCCACCAATAAGTGACAGAGAATGGAGTTCTGTGTCACTGCTTCCCCAGTTTTAGCAGCTAGTGACCTGTAGCACGAAATCGGTAAGTGGGTCATAGGAAATTTTCCTTATACCAGTGTATGTAAATTGGGAGAAGTCAAGGCAAGATTCTTTGTTCAGACTTGATGGCGCTCATGTTTGGGCAAACCCAAAGTGGCAGACTGTTATTTATTTTCTCATCATTATTAGTCTGTCACGACTGTGATCTAATTTCCCTGAAGGCCCTTATATAGGAGAGAGAGCTAGAACATACTAGAACATAATATTTTGCATTTTAATCTCACAGGCTAAAATTTGGTAAACAGGATCAAGTGCCTTGATTTAATTTGATGATATATTCTAAGCAAAGCTTGAGAGAGAGAGAGAGAGAGAGAGAGAGAGAGAGAGAGAGAGAGAGAGAGAGAGAGAGAGAGAGATGCCACCAACTTTATCCATCAAATGTATTGTCAAGTGTGTTCTGTTACTCATCAAAGCTTTTTTGTGTGGCAATCTACATAAAATTCAAACACTTTAGTACAATAAGAAACTTAAGAGAGGTACAGTATATACATCCCTACAACCCCGATCCTCACTTTGTATCAAATAAATAAAACACACAACCACCCCTAAACATTTTGGCTGAAACGTGCCTTGTTATTTTAATTTATTGCATATTATTTTTTCCAGACTAATAGAAGAAAACTATGGAATAAACTTGTAATTTGCATTTCTAAAAAACAAATAAGAGCGCAAGTCTCTTTCTCTTTTCAAGTCCCTTCTGTGATCAATAACATCCTATCCAATGTTGTGCACAATTTCTGGATTTGGGTTAAGTAAAGCTAACTCCTCATGTCTGCAGGTGTTGGGGAGATGGAAACAAACCAGAGGATTGCTCACGGTCTCCTTCTGAAAATGCAATTTAGTCTGCAGTTAAAAGAGGGTGCTTACAGACCATAACAGGGTTGGCCTTGGCCACATCTTTGTTTTGGTGATTCCTTAATTTTTGCCAGGGGTTGTAGCCATGGATAATCTACACTATACAAGAGCAAATATTTTAAGACCTCTTTATGCACATGTATCTAAAAACTTTTCTAAAACACGCAACTGTACGAAATGTCTTTTCCCTTCAAGTTCCCTTCACTGCATGAAACCAAGGGGTGCAAACTTGTTCCAGCATGACAATGCCCCTGTGCAAACTCCACGAAGACTTTAACACCGCCAGACACCCGCCCATTCAGCCACAGGAGCATAATTAATTAATTCAGGCAACAAAAAAGAAGGTCTAGGGTACAGTTGGTATTGCAGTTCATCAAGGTGTTCAGAGGGGTTGAGGTCACAGTTCTATGTAAAATAGTAAACATTTCTTTCCACAGTTTATACTGCGCAAGTTTGTAACTTGTTTTGCTTACTTATATTAATCTTAATGTTAGATTTAGATTCACAACAGTTGGCATGATTTCAGCCTTGAGTTGATCTATTTTAATTGATTCATACTTGTGGTTATTGTCTTATCTTTCTGATTTTCCAAAAAAGCAATAACTTTTATACCAAAAAAAAAAAAAAAAAGATAAATGCAATGACATATGCCTTTCCTGGTGATAATGCTAGTAAGCAAACACTAATTAAGGTCTTCAGGATGACCTGATTGGTGGTCATAATAACTCCTATAATGGAATACTACTGGTAATAAAAAATTAGCAGCTGAGCACACAAAACAGCTGTTTCATGGTTGGCTCCACACATGTTTTTATTACATGTTTAGTTTTTATTGTATGTACAGATCAGGCCAAAACAAAGTCTTCAAGTGTCCAGTCTGACTCTGAAATAAAGCTGTTATCAAACACATCACTGAAGCAGGGTCAGATGTAATCACTCTGCCCAGGATAGGGATGCAATATGTCGGACTGGTTTGGAGCACTTAGCTGCACTGAATCTGGTTTTGTGAGCACACTCATCACTACGTGTATTACACATGCTGCAGTGGCAGCTGAGAGCCATTGGGTAGGTGAAGTGAGAATCAGCATGTGGGGCACAGCCAGGCAGAACTGCTGTACGATACTCCACATCCTGATAGGTACAGCTCCTCTGGATTAGAAAGCGAGGTCCCACCAATTCTTTCATGTTACTGTCCTGAGAGATGCACAATGTAAGAGACAGAAAAATAAAAATGACACCAGAGAATAATTTTAAAATAGAAATGGCTTCTCGTTTAGCAATGCATACACCTGCCCTGGGTTCAGTTTAAAGAAAGAGACACTTCATCTTGTGCCTAACAGCACTTTTCTAGAAAACTCTGCAAGCCTGTGCTCGTGTAAAGTATGCTTTTGTGTTACTGATAAGCAGTTTTTTCTTTTGTTGTCTCCCCCCCCCTCTCTCTCTCTCTCTCTCTCTCTCTCTCTCTCTCTCACACACACACACACACACACGCACACGCACACACACACACACAAAAAGTTTCTCTCTTCCTTATTATTTAACAATAGTCATGTGGTGGTTACAGTAAACTAAAGATTTTTTCTTCCTTATGTTCACTGTTATATTGTGTAGGTTTTCAGTGGAAATGGTAACTCATTTTCAAATGTTTTTAAAATTTAATGTTCAAAAATATTTAAATAGGTAACCTACAAGAAAATATATTAATAAAATTGCATTTGCTACCAACAGTACAAAATACTTTAAAATATAATAGTTTTATATAAACCATATCACATTTTGCTGTTTAGAGTTAAATTAAAAGTGCAATCATAGAAACTGAGCTGTAAAAACTGTTCTCTGGGTTAACAGTATCAGTTTCTATCTGCAGCTGAAAAAAGCAAACTATATCATGTTGCTTCAGCTTTTTTGTAACCTCATACATTCCTGGGGAATTTTACAAGCCTGTACATACAGCCTCTACACAACGCCCCCCACCCCCGACACACACACACACACACACACACACACACACACACACACACACACACACACACACACTCTCTCTCTCTCTCTCTCTCTCTCTCTCTCTCTCTCTCTAACACACACTACTAACAGGTTTCTTACCCTTGAAAAACAGAAACCCATACATATTGTGGTGTTGATGGCCACGCAGTAGTCACACTCCTGCTTTTCTACATAGAGAGTGTATTCTGTTGGGACACACAGAGGTACAGCTGTCCCAACAAGAAGGCTTAGAACACCAGCCAGTAACACAGAAGCAAACATCATGTCGTTGGACAAGCTAAAATTAGAAGTAAAATAATGGTTACAGTTCAGTTCAGTTTTAGAAAAGAGGTGCAGTGTATGATGTACATAATCCATTAACAGGTTTATATTTATTTCTGCAAATGAACACATCAAATGATATGTCTTGAGGCCTTGAATTCTTGAAATAACGTTATGAAAGGACGAGAATTTTCTGTCTGATTCTAAAACCAGTAATCAATTTTACTACTTATAAAGTCCAATATAATTGTATTAAACAACAACAGATGCTCAGAATTTTCCTTACCTGTTTACCCTGACAGCCATCTTCTGTTTGATCTGTGAGGGTTCTGCTTTTATATTGATACCCCTTATCCAACCCAATCCCATGGTCTCCTTATCTTCAGATCACCCCTAGTGCAGCATTCATAAAACCATTGCCTTGTCCTCAAATCAGCTGCATTCACCACACACACAAAGGTAGACCACGTCAAAGGCCTGCTAGTGATTGTTGCTATGCTCATATCAAGTGCAGTTCAAATTAACAGTGCTGTTTCCTAGTCAAAATTGACCTTCAATTTTAATAATATTAACAGTTCTTGAACGTGCTGTCATTATCCTTCGTAATAATTACAACCTATTAGGGTCGAATGACACATAGATTATGTGAATGTGTACTCAGTTATATGAATGACAAGAGACATCCAAACTTTCCAAGCTTTGTTTTAAATCTTCCAAGAACACAGCTAGCTGTAACTTCATGAGGTCTAATCGTTAACAAGATCTAATGAAATAGATTACACCCATAAACTTTTATTAGTAAAAGTTGAGTTTCTGTAGGTCTCACACAGTGAATTTCATTATCTTAAAATTCACATGATGAAAGCATCAAGATTTTTTTCTTATATACTAACAGTTTGTTAGTTTGCTAATATGCTTTACATTTTAGCAAAGCCAATACTAAAGAGGTTGAACAGTTTTTTTTTTATTGCACACAGTAGATGAATGGAGAGTTCCAGGCATACAGTATGTATCCAATGTTGACAATAACAAAATAATATCTTAGTTTACAGTGAGCTGGTCATTATATAAAATATAATGTTTATTGTCACATATACGCATACAAGGGGATCAGGGCCTGAACACCTTGAAAAGGGGTCTTGCCTCAAGATATTTATTTAATTATATCTAAACTGCTGTACATTCCTACTTGTTATATGACAATTAACAAAATATTAATTTAAATTTTATTGAATTCACTGACATAAAAATGCTGATCTAGCTTCTGCCTTCGATAATCTTCACAGCAACTGTCTGTTATAAAGAAATAACAGGCCATTGAATACTATAAGCTCTCAAATAGGCTATACCATGCCTCTCACCAAAATTCAGCTGGGTTTGGCTTCTGTAAATGGTATAGATAATGGATTGATCGAAGAATAACATAATTTTTCAATTTATCATTAATAACAAAGTATTTAAACGAGCTAAGGCATAAAAAACCCCAGTATATATTGTTGTATTTTTGTATATTATCTGCCACTGAAGCATGATTTTATTTGTACATTTTTACTATCAGGCACTTACCTATTTAAAACACATTGAGTTCAAACACTATGCCAAGATGTTAATACCTAAAAGAAATGATGGGGCTGAAAGTAATAAATGGAGATGAGGGGAGTTGGTGCCGAGAAAAGGAGGGTGATTGAGTCACCAACCACTTAATGGATAAATAGCCTCTTTCATAAAAGATTGCATTCGCATGTTTAATTTGGCACAGGTAAATGGGGAGGATTGCACCAGGAAGGCATCCTGGATGCCATTCCTGGTGCAATCCTCCCCATTTACCTGGTCTTAAAACTGTATAAAACTGTATAAAACTGATGCCATTCCTGGTGCAATCCTCCCCATTTACCTGGTCTTAAAACTGGTATTACACTAGCTTGTGTGACCCCAATGGCTGGGTTAAGGATTGTATGTTATAGAAATGAAAAAGCTTCACTTCTAGCAAATCTAAATTATGTGAGTAACTGAGTTACTAAAATGTAGCATAACCTAATTTCTAAGCAGCATAATTAGTTATTCTTAAAGCTGTGGAGTGTGTGGTGTGTTCGTTACATAGCACAACAAGGATACCCAGTGTAGTGAGGCAATATGCAGTTTGTGTGTTTAGAAAAATATAAATGGTAAAAAAGGAAACAATAACCAAGAGATGCATTAAAAAAATGACAAATTATCTAAAGTGATGTTTAGGTGTAGATGAACTAAGACATGAAGAAGCTTGTGTGGGTTTTATTTATCACATAAGATAACTTTAATCTTTAATTCTTAACAAAAAATAAAATTACAAACATTGACTATCTTAGCAGAGTTATTCAAGGGAAAACAGAATACAGGCATGTCACATACAAACACGTAAACACATCAGGAATTATGAAGGTAGTTCTAGTCGGTGTTGATAAGTTTTTCACCATTAAAATACTTCTATCAAAATCTAATGTTAATACGTTACTCAAAAAGTTAGTTTTCTTGGATAACGTTAGTATTTAGAGACAGACAGATTTAGTGCAAACACCAACAACAAGAGACGCTGTCACAAGGTCACTTTCTGTTTCGCTGATGAACTGCACTTCCCATGATACACAGTGTGCACCTGGAGTGCGTTAGTTGGTATAACTGTTTTCTGTTTTTGTTCTTATTTTGATTAAGTTCCCTGTTCCCAATAAACAGCTTGTCCTGAGCCTGTGTTTGTCTCCATCTCCAGCTCTGTGACAGACATTGTGCACTTACTGTGAGGATAGTCTGACATCAAATTACTTCATGACAGAAGCAAGTGAACTACTTTGGTTTTATGAAATATATGTTTTTACATTGAATGACATTGTGCAAGGTAATCTTAGCTGGCCAGATGGCTAAACTTTAATGTTAATGTTAACATAGTAACACAGCAAACTGGGACATTATCAACTCACATAATTTTGTCAAGTCAGTTTGTCAGTGCGTAGTTATGGAAAACATCATGTGAAAACTTAGATTCTGTTAGAAATGTTGTTGCCTTTTGTTAGATGATGTTAGTTACCTCACTATCTAGGTGTAGTTTACAAGGGAACTTCACTAAACTTGCTAGTTTGTTAGCCTCAGTGCATGAATGTCAAAAAAACACCAAGCTCAGATGCACTTGACTCACACACCTCACTGGGAATAGGGCTTAAACCCCGGACCTTGCCATGAGGTGGAAGCGCTAATCACTACACCACTGTGCCACTCTGAAATAAACTTTTTAAATAAAAGTTTTTTCCACTCATGCCATTTTCTCAGACATATAGCTTTGCAAACCTGAAGGGGTAGGAGCTTTTACTTTTTTATGGCACTGGTATCTATATTAGGGAACCAAGCCTCTGCAGGGTTACTTTATCTCATGGATACTTCATTTCACATAATCATTTTAAGTATTTATTGGCTGCAAGTAGTAGATCCAGCCCCAGATTAACAGTCAAGATCATCTTTAGAAACTGAGCTATTTGATGGACCACCACCACCAGTTATTCTGAGGCTGAGGTCAAACGATCAAGCAGACAGCACAGCAGAGATAATCCAAAAGGTCATACACAGTAACACAATTTCAAATACTAGGCAGGAAATTGTCAATGGTGAAACAAAATGGGTCATACACAGAAAACGCAATCAAAATACTACAGCTCAATATGACTGGCAACTAGTGACATAGATACAATACTTTCCAGTGAGCATGATTAAACAGAGTCCTAATATTGTTCTGACACAATACAGATCACTATCCTGATTTCATAATCCGCATCGTAATAATAAGTCAGTAGTAAGTTGTATCTGTTGAATAAAATGTGTTTTACATTTTACTTTTTTTAGTCTGAAATGCTCTTACATAAATGTATATTTTTTCTTCATGTGAACTACTCATTATTGTTATTTTTAAAATATTTAATTATTGTTTACTGTATAATTATTTTACATACGAATAAATGGTTTATTCTTATAGACCAAATAAACTCAAACCATTGTGTCTATCTTCATTAACAGTCTTCACGCATACTCTTGTGTTTTGATGAAAGAAAGTATGTGTTTCTATCTGAATTCTGACAACATTTGAAATCACGTTTCCTGTAGTCTTTACACTCATCACTAAATTCATCATTACTTCTAAACAGTTGAGGCTATTCCCATTCATTTTTTTAAAAATAACTAACAACATTCTGAGTAATTGCTTTTTTCTATCCTGTAGAAAAATGTGAACATCACAGCAAAGTGGGTATTAACATGGAAATGATTAATTTTGAGCTATTGGTGGCATTTTGTTGCTGACATCCTAAGCATTAAAATTATACCAGTTATATTTCTAACATAATCAACTAGTTTTGGAGCAACTAACCAAAACCTGCCAGGAATTTTCGGCCTTTTAGGCATGCAACTTTAGAGGAAAATTGTGTTTAAAGTTTAACCAAGTATTTAATAATTCCTGACTTAATACCCACTTTGCTAGGATGGGTTACAAGTATGCTTTTAAAAAAAAGTTTTGTGTATGTAAACTTATGATGATTTTTGTATATTATTACTGATCTGAAGGTCGAGGGTTCATGCCCCACTATTACCGGGCTGTCACTGCTGTCCCCCCAGTGCAGCTTACTGGGTTGTCAAAGGCCAGCCATGTCTCTCACTCTCTGTGGTGAGAGGCATGTAAAAGAACCATTGCTGACTTTTGTAAAGAGTAGGCTGCATTGCCGTCAGTGTGTTTCTGCCCTGCGATGGCCTGGCGAGCTGTCCAGGGTGTACTCTGCCCTCGCCCGGAGTCTACTGAGATGGGCACCAGCCTCCCCGTGACCCTAATTAGGATCAAGCGGTTCAGAAAATGAATGAATGAATGAATTACTATAATCAGAATGAACACGTATATTTGGCATCTCTTTTTAGAGCTGACTCTTCTGATGAAACTGGCAGTTACACTGATGGTACAGTATGTAATATGCTTAAGACAAGGTCATTAAGCTCTAAAAAGGGAATTTTTGCAAGGATAACCAAAGGTTATAAAAGGTAATAAATCTTGGGTACTTAATTGCTGACATTAGGCAGCTCATTTATCCTTATCTTAACATAGTTGAAAAAAAAAGGGAACAATTTATGCAGCCTTTCTGAGGTTTATGAGTCACAGAAAGAACAGTCTGTAGTAGATAGAGAACAGCAAGTTTTTTCTAAGCAAAAAAAAAAAAAAAGATTTTATCTTTTGAACATAGTGCTGGGCTTGGTGCATACTCACTGTCCTTTACGTCAGCCAAGCCCACTTTATTAACCTGGTTATAAAGCTGTATACAGTCAAACGGAGCAGTGTGTGACAAGCATATCTTCTGCTCTAAGTGATCATTAACTCACATTTCTCTGCAGTATCTTCTGAAGGACGGCATGTTACCTCCTATCAGTTATTGCCTGAGTGGAAGCTACCTGGTTCTTTCATCTGCTTGAGCGTGGGGAGCAGCTTCATATATATCTACCCAGAAAGCTTAAGTAAGCCAGAGAGGAATACCACCTGCGTTCACTGAACAATGATTGATTTGCTTTATAGATACAATGATTGATTTGCTATATAGATGTTTATAGCATGGACTTTGTGTAAACTGAAAATGTTTTTTAAAAGCTAACTTTATAACACCAACAAAAAGCTGCTGGTAAATCTGTAACATATGACGCTGAGATTGTGTTTAAAAGGCTAAAAAGGGTGGTTTAAATTTTTAACAGGGAAGTGACTGTGTGCCTTTGTTATATTGTTACGAACCATGGCTGGTGGCAGAGGTCCACTGGCTACATTCTCAGTATGGGACTATGTGGTGTTTGCTGGGATGATCTTGATAGCTGCTGGCATTGGGCTCTTTCAATCTTTCCGAAGCCGGAAGAATAACAGCAGTGCCGAGTTCTTGCTGGGTGGTCGTCAGATGACAGCAGTGCCAGTCGCCATGTCCCTCACGGCCAGTTTCATGTCTGGCATCACAGTGATAGGCACTCCTGCAGAGGCCTATAGATATGGGACAGCATATTGGCTCTTTGCCTTCTCCTACGCCATCATGTCCACCATCACCGCAGAAATCTTTGTTCCTCTGTTCTATCGCCTTGGCATCACCAGTACATATGAGGTAAGACAGCTGGCTAAACAATACATGTAGAGGCCAACACACAGACAGTCAGAGAACTCCCAAAATGCAATGGGGGTAGTAAATTCATCACTAAGGTCTAAAAGTCTTAAGATAAAGTTTTAAGGTTCATTTTGTGTCAAAAAGTATTGGTAATATTTAAATAGACTGTTCAGTAGACCTAAGTTTTAACATACAACATACAATGTGCTGAATCATTCTAAAACTTACATTTTTTTCAGTACTTGGAGCTGCGCTTCAATAAGCTTGTTCGTGTGACTGGAACATCTATGTACATAATTCAGACGGTGTGTTGAGTTTTCATTTATTGATGGCCAACACTTTCATACATTTTAATAACCTAATTGTGTTTGTATTGCAGTGGAAAAAAGCCATGTGCACACATTGTTTTTCCATCATGTAATCATCTAATGCACTGCTGTCCAAGTAATGGATATAGTCATAAATGGAAAATGGATTTAAAGAAAGCATGACAGGTCAATTACTTAATGTCTCTTCCTCTGTCTACAAGGCTTTGTACACAGGTATGGTCATCTATGCTCCAGCTCTTGCCCTCAATCAGAGTAAGTCCTCTTTTAAATGATAAATGCCACCAGAATATTTAAAATTTAGTAAGATGAATTGCGTAGATTACTACTAACACTAGTTTATAAAATGACTACTCTAACACATAGCTATTTGGAAGATGCCTGTGCCAAAAAGATAAATATCTTATTGCTGATATTAACAAAGGTTTTTATCTACACAGAAATACAAAGTCCAAATGCTGAATATACTAATTATTTTATCATCACTCAACTTTATAAACACACAGTTCCCTAAAATCAAATTACCTTTGTTTTTTGATTTTGCGATACTGTATTAATCCTCCAAGGGAAATTATTGCCTCTGCATTTAATCCATCTTAATCAAAGTAAGCACACACGTAAACAGTGAGTGCACACACTCTCGGAGCAGTTGGCTGCCACACACATTGGGGGCGTCCTGAGAGCAGTTGGGGGGTTAGATGCCTTGCTCAAGGGCACTTCAGCCAGGAAGGGAACGTGCAGATCACTACCCTACCACCACACATTTTCCTGCTGGTTCGGGAATTGAACCAGCGACCTTTTCAGTCCCAAAGTCGCTTCTCTAACCATTAGGCTATGGTTGCCCCCACAAATAGATTTGTTAGATACAAACAGAAATATGAAATATAAAAATCTAAAAATAACAAGAATAATGCATCAATTATAAATGACATTGAGCGGTAATCACCAAGCATGTTCCTAGAGATCTACCTTCCTGCAGGTTTATCTTCAACCAAAATCTAACACTTCTTTTACCTGATCAAGAACTTCTTAAGTCATTGATTAGATGATCAGTTGAGCACGTAGGGTTGGAGTCAAAGCTATTAGGGAGGGAGATCTCTAGGAACATGGTTGATGACCACTGATAAACAGCATCTTTTCTAATTTCTCTTTGTTTGTATTGTAGTTACTGGTCTGGATCTTTGGGGGGTATTGGTGGCCACAGGTGTTGTCTGCATCATCTATTGCACCCTGGTCAGTTACTGCATGTTCCTGAGTGTCACTCATAGGGATGCATTATACATATAATTAAATGGTGTACCAGTTCTATAACATAAAATAACTCAGCCATATCTTTACCACCCAAAAGAATGTTCAGGTATTAACAGGTACCACATGATACCATGTCATGTAAGCCTATGTGGGGATGCATTTCATTTTCCAAACTGCTTTATCCTGTATTAGAGATATGGGGAGGCTGGAGCCCCTCCCAGCCAACTCTGAGCAAGAGGGGTATATCCTGAACTGCTTGCCAGTCCGTTGCAGGGCCAATACAGACACGCAACCATTCATATTCACACCTGCGGTATTTGAGAATATGAAGAGTTTGAGTTCAAAAACAGATAAGTGCCATTGTTTTAAGTATTAAAAAAAAACTTTTTCAGTATCTTTATTTTAAAGCTGCTGAAAAAAAGTTTTTAAAGGCTACTGGAAAAAGGATTTTTCTTTGAAAAGCTACATAAAAATATTTTTTGTCATAATTAAAACATCGGCACTTATCTGTTTTTGAACTCAAACTCTTCATATCCAATTACTAGAGCACCCAGAGAAAACCCACGCAAGCATGGGAAGATCTTGCAAACTCCATATAGAAACGCTCTGGCTGGGCACAGGGTTCGAACCCAGAATTTTTTTGTGAGGCAGAAATGCTAACCACTACACCACTGTGCCACCCACGGGGAAATTTTTCATAAATAATTATGACAATTAAAGCAACAGATTTCAACTTGTGATTTGTATGGTTATTATTAGGAGCTACAGTGATATGTTTCATCACAGGTATGCCGAATGGCTTTGAAACAGTATCTTCAATTGTTTGTGTAAGGTGGGGAATCTCTGAGCATGCACAGAGTACATGGAGTGTGTATAGGGATTTGCACACACAACAAAGGTATTTGTGAGCAGGGATCAATGAAGTGAGCATGCAGAGAAACTTATTTCAGTTCAGTGTGTACTGAGCACTAACTCACACTCAACTCCATTCTCCCCTCACCCATGGTTCATTGCCCAGTTCACTGTAGTTTGCACACATTTTCCTCTTTATTAAGATATATTTGTCTTATATAACATATAATTCAGTATGAACAGTTTATTGCTGGCAGCACAGACATCCAGCAACCGGCATAAAGGTTTTGCTATGCAAATTTTCAATTATGCAATTTCCAAGCCATAAAGCTAAGTGTGTGACTTATTTGGTATCATTACCAATGCAAACAAAAAACATGTAATTGTACTTGGTATGGGAAAAAACTATCAATGCTTCCTCAGTCAGGATTATTTTAGTCTGGGCTTTTAGTGACTGAAAGTTAATCCAGGCATGTGCTCACATGCTTCTATCCAACCAACTTTAAATTTTTTCTTATCTCCTGAATTGGCTACAACAACCCAAATTCCAAAAGGCTGTAAAAGCAGTTAGGATGTATTCATATTATGTGGCATGTGTACTGAAATGCAAGATTGCAGTGTCGGGTCAGTAAATTAAGAGCTGTTTTGGTATTTGTAACATGGCTCACTAAAATGCTCTACTTTTCCTAACAGGGAGGCCTGAAGGCAGTGATATGGACAGATGTGTTCCAGATGGTCATTATGCTAGCCGGGTTTATAGCAGTCATTGCTCGTGGTGCTGTGGTTCAGGGAGGATTTGGGAAAATCTGGGATGATAACTACAATGGTGGCCGCTTGAACACGTTTAGGTAAATCATTAAGAAGTGTTATAAATTAACTAAAGAAATAATTGAGGGACATTACTCTGATTCTGATTCACAATTCAAATGCAGTTTTTGTGGATGCCCAATTATTAACGATTCAACTGCCTCTATAGTTTTGATCCAGATCCTCTTAAACGGCACAGTTTTTGGACCATAGTTGTTGGAGGTAGTTTGATGTGGATTTCGATGTATGCCATTAATCAGTCCCAGGTGCAGCGATATATCTCCTGTAAAACAATGACCCATGCCAAAATGTGAGTATGATTTCATCCAATTTTACTTTGCAAATAAAATTTCAGATCTGGAATTCTCAGGTCTCATATCAGCTCTTTTTTTTGTTCTGTTTCTATTGCTATATATAGGTCTCTCTATGTAAATATGGTGGGGTTGTGGATTACTGTGAGTTTGGCAATGGTTTCTGGCCTCACTATGTACTCTATCTATAAAGACTGTGATCCTCTCACTAACAACGATATTAATTCTGCAGACCAGGTAAAGCTCATTAAACTATAGTGATAGAAATAAGGGGCTAATTGATTATGTGATGTAATTGGAGATATATACACTCAGTTGGTATAGCATGATCTGATTGGTTCACTATTTTTTTTTTATCTTTGGATAATTGGATGTCGCTGAAGAGTTCCTGAGAGGGAAAGTAGTGGGGACTAATCAGCAATGTCCACTGAGCCTGAAGTGAATTTTTTCTAACATCTTTTTAAACTCAGTCTCAGTTTTATACTTCATGAAAACATAAGAAAAGTAAACTAAAACAAGACATTTCATGTTTTGATTTTTAAAGTGTGCTTCATGACGGTATTTATTAAAACTCATTCAGAGTTTGAAAGAAGTGCTTTTTTACCTTTATAAAGGTGAGGACAATATTACATAGCTTTCTTTCTTTGACTTTTTTAAGGGGCATTTTGAATTTCGAGGATTTCATATCAGTGACTGTCGTGAACCATGAGTGTTTTTTTGCCTTTACGATTTAAGTATTATCTGCTCGGGATAATGTCGATTAGCATATACTATACGGAAATAGCTTGATCTGATTGATCCGGTTTGTATTATATACTACAATTTTGAATTAGTCTGCAAGCACACCTTTGCAGAGCTGTTTTTCTTCTGTGTCTGTGTAGTACGTAGGCTAACCTCTAAATGAGAATGTACTCTAGTTTGCTCCACACCACATCAGAAGGTCTGCTTTGTTAGCACATTAGCGCATCTATTTTGTCTTGCTGACTTCTGTTTGTGTTTCATGCAGCACTGGCAGCTTGTCTGTGTCATCATGATTAAAAATAAATAAAAAATAAACCATAACAGTATTGTTTTAGTGTGCATTTTTTGGTTAAGTACCTGTGTAGTATATACTTAAACAATTATACACTTCAGGCTCAGTGGACCTCACCTTCAGTGCATATTAGCCCCAATCTAGTGAACCAACCAGATCACACCATTACTGTTTAGTATATACAAATAGACATTATCCACCTCTCAAACTCGGGATAATGCTTGAATCATAATAGCAGACAAAAACTCAAGGCTTGCCATAGTCACTGATTCTGGAATCCTAGAATTTCAACAAAATTGCATCCTGAAAAATATGAATAAAGCTATGCATTATGGCTTCCTATTTATTAAAGTTAAAAAGCCATGTATTTGAACTTTGAATAGGTTTTTAAAGGTGCCATAATGGAGTGCACATTACCAAATTTACTGAATTCATATGAACATTGTCATGCTTTAAAAATGGAAAAATGAGCGATAAAAATGCTTTTTTAGTATGCTTTACTTATATTCCCATGTAATATATAATAAAATAATTAAATGAACTTTGTGTGTGTGTGTGTGTGTGTGTGTGTAGCTTCTTCCATATTTAGTAATGGACATTCTAGCAAAATATCCAGGTCTTCCTGGCTTGTTTGTCGCTGCTGCATACAGTGGAACTTTAAGGTGAGAGGAAAATATCATGATTCATTCAAACAACAAGACATTTGATATAGGCAGCATTTATGAATTTGTGTATAAAATTCTGAATTGTTCTGGTCATAAGCTAATTAGTTTTCTTTTAAATTTCAGTACGGTATCATCTAGCATTAATGCTCTGGTGGCCGTCACCGTGGAAGACTTTGTGAAACCAATATGGCCCAATCTGAGTGAAAAGAAGTTGTCTTGGCTGAACATGAGCATGAGTAAGTTTTAATAGAATTACAGTTTTAATGTGCATTTGTGTCACTTACAGACTCAATATACCAAAATCTTTGTTGTCTTGGGGTGGAAAAAAGGTATTAAATTAATTTGAAACTGAAAAGCAACCAAATATCTGACTATATATGTAATGCAAAGTATAAGGTTGTTCATACTCCAACAGAAGATTATGAGTACTAACTAAAACTAAAGAAAAATGTGAATCCTAAACACTGTTTGATTAAAGGAAAATAAGTAGGTCCTCTCTTGAAAATCAAAGTTTATAGGATTTGCAGGATATCTGGGTCAGAAAGGAAGTGCATATACAAAAGAGGACATCATAACTTTTCCCCATGTTTGCATAGAGAAATTATTTTGTAGTTAGCAAAGAGTCTTCGTTAACTCCTACCTTATCATAACAGATGACACTAGAAGACTAAACCAATACTGTATGACCTCAGAATATTTGCTTAAGAATCCATGTCCTTTAAACTGATCTTTCTATTTCACATAAATTGTAACACATAGTTGGATTTTGCTTGAAACCCTAAACAAGACATGACACCTAAACACTGTAACTTTTCACCCAAATTTACCTGTGTGAATTATAAATCCAAATTTGCAAGCATAATAAGGTTGCTAATAAGCAATTTGAATATTTATTTAGGATGTGAACTGACTCATGCATCAAGGTAAACAACCAATACAGCCCAAATATTTTTCCTCTGTTTCATATCAGTATCTTATGTTTACTCAATAGGAAGATATGAAAACAGGGTAAAACAAACCTTAGGTGGCTTCATTTGATTCGGGTAACTATTGCTGTCGTCGTTTTCCCCCTTATTTTATTAGATTTTTTGTGTGTGTCTTCCTATCGAGGAGGTGGTATGGTGGAATAGTGTTACTAGGCATTTCAGACATTATCAGGCATTTCTGTGTGGAGTTTGCATGTTCTCCCTGTGCTTGTGTGGGTTTCTTCCGAGTACTACTGTTTCCTCCCACAGCCCAAAGACATGCACATTAGGATAACTGCCTGTTCCAAATTAACCCTAGGTGTAAGTTTGAGTGTGAGTGGCTGTGTGTGTTGTCCTACGATGGTCTGGTGAGTTACTGAGGAGGTACCCCGCTTTGTTTTGCACCAGCCTTCCTGCGGTCCCAGTGGAATTAAGCAGTTCAGCAAATGAGTGAATGATGTGTGAGTGTTTTTGAGGAATTATACTTGCTGTGAAGTCATGCATGCGTATACGACATGCTGCTGTTTGCATAACTAATGTGTAATCTGCATCAAAATATCTATTTTTACAGCTTTCATGTTCATGCAAATGATTTACTTTTTCTCCTTTAAAATTCTAGGTGTTTTCTTTGGTGCTTTGTGCATTGCTATGGCAGCAGTTGCCTCTTTGATGGGAAGTATATTGCAGGTAAAACATACTGTAAATTATTCCATGTTTTAAAGTTATGAACCATCTATAATCCAAGATCTATGTTTTACTTTTACTAAACGTATAATCTCAGTCCAAGACTTTTCACTTCCGTCCCTGATACTCCACCGGCCTGCATTTTTTCTCTTCCTGACACACCTTAAAAAAAGGAAAGAAAAACATTGTGATTCAAGAGGCTATAGGACTCGAGCCAAGAATTTGTTCTCAGCAAATCCTGTAGTGTTCACTGTAGAATAAATAGCACCCCTTGCTGTATGATATTTATTATTACATGCTGTTTGACTGAATTCCTCCCACAGGCTGCCTTGTCTGTATTTGGTATGATCAGTGGACCTCTGTTGGGGATTTTCATGCTGGGCATGTTCTTCCGTTGTGCTAACTCCATTGTGAGTAACATTGTATAGTACTCTGTGCTCTGAGTTATACAACATGTGTCTGATGTATTTTTTTTTTTTATAGATATTTTGAATCCAGCATTGAATTATTTAGTTTGAAGAGCAGTGAATACTGCAAAAATACATGTAATTTGTAGAGTATTGACAATGTACTGTATTTATAATTGCTATCTTGTGGCAGCCTAATAATTCTTGTATCATGAATCATAAATTTTTAATTCGTTTTAACTAAAAAAGTGTGATGTATATTACACCTCTCTATATACAGGGTGGTCTGATTGGATTAATATCTGGACTGCTTATAACCCTGTGGGTGGGCATTGGTGCTCAGGTGTACCCTCCTTTACCGACAAAGACCAATCCTCTTCCCCTCAGTGTGGCAGGATGTGACACAAATATAACCACTACGCCGGCAGCCCCAGTATCCACAGAGTCAAGGCAAGAAATTGTTTTCTCCAGGTTCTGTCACCTACAAGGTACCACTGGGAAAACCATGACCTTTTTGCCCATTAGAGATAAATTTCTTTGAAAACAGCAGCATCCTTATATTATTTATTTTGCAGTAACATAACATACCTCTTATTTATCATTCAGCACTGTGAGACCAGCTCTTGCAGATACCTGGTACTCTCTGTCCTACCTGTACTTCTGCCCTGTGGCCATACTGGTAACAATGTGCACTGGGCTAATCATTAGTGCCATCTCAGGTGAGCGTCTCTGAGTATTAACATTAATAGTGAAATCGGATCTGAACCATCTCATGAGGTAAGCTGTGAACATTATGGATTTTTTCTAATTTTAGGTGGCTGTAATCAAGAGAAAATAAACCCAGAGTTGTTTGTTAGGAAGGAAGACCTCATTTGCTTTGGCTGTAGCAGAACACACACTGAGGTAAAGTTCTCACTTTATGTGTCTAATGCAAATTATAAAATAGAAACAATGTTATAAATTATATGCTTGAGATTTAGGGCAGTACAGTGGTGTAGTGGATTCCTGGGCTTGACAAAAGGTTTCTGTGAGGAGTTTGCATGTTCTCTCCATGGTTGATTGGGCTTCCTCCAGGTACTCTGGTTTCCTCCCACAGTCCAAAGACATGCACCTTAAGCTAATTAGGTGTTCCAAATTGCCCCTAGGTGTGAATGGGAATTGTTGTGTGTTATAATGGACTGTAAGCTTTTCCGGGTGTAACCTGACTTCGCCAAGAGTCGGCTGAGGAAGGGTCCAGCCTCCCCGTGACCCTAGTAGGATAAAGCTGTTCAGAAAATGAATGAACAGAATGCTTGATAATTACTTTAAATCTTAATAACTCTAAATATGTATCACAGCAACATACATACATATACACTATTGTGGCGAAAAATGTCCAGTTCACAACGCAAGAGATTCAAATCCATTTTTCAGGTGTTTATTTAGCCTTTTGGAAAAGAAAAGCTTACAGTCAATCACACAGAAGAAATTGTTCCTGAGAGAAAAATCTCGGACCTCATCTACCAGCTTGCACTGGCTTATATACAGTGCCCATTCTACTCTGATTGGTCTATCATCCTCTAGCACTGGACTCTGATTGGTCCCTCATGACCTCATATCTCAACATGTCTCAACAGGTCTCAAAATGCCTCAACATGTCCCAAATTGGCCTTGACAGGTCTATACCCAATGCCCCCTTATTGCTTAGGATGGACATTTTGTTTCTTTTCAAGGTCCGAGATTTTGTTCCAATGTTCCGTGTTCAAGGTCAGCCAATCAAGTATTAAAATAAGTATTATTATATAAGTGGCGCCTGATACCCCGATTTACTCCACTGTAACTAACACACACACCCACACACACACACACACACACACATTATATTCCTCATATATATATTTATATATAAGGTAAGGTAAGGAAATTCTGTTGGGCTTTTACACCCGAGCCTAGTGGCTCATTAGGCTGGTGCATATCACCGGTTTCCGTAGCGTGAGTTCAACTCCTCCTGGATGGGACGGTAGTCCGTTGCAGGTTACTGTGAAGTATTTTTTTACTGGTACCCATTTTTATATTACTGGGCGGACAGAGGCACACTTGTGGTTAATACCTTGCCCAGGGGTCTTAGTTTTATATATATATAATCCTGAGTCGATTTTCCATAGAGCAGTGCTCAATACATCAAAGTAGAGCGAAATATATGGTGTGTAGGAAAAATAAGAGGACTACAGTTTTCCCTAGTAACAGTAAATCCTCTGATGAGTGGAAAACCACGGAACAGGCTTGTCGGGATGAAACTGTAGTATATGTATGGATATACAGATATTTAAACTCAATTTTAACAATGCTGAGAAGTTTAAATAATATAAATGAGCAATTAAAACTGAAGAAAAAAGCTTTCAAGATCTTCTGTGAAATGTAATCCTACAATATACATATTATAAATGAGGAAAAAGTTAGGACACCCTGACATTCATCAACACTTAAAATAGCTCAACTCACACACGGGTGTATCATATCAGGTGCACAAGATTAGAAGATCATTACTCAGCATTTTGAATAAGGAGGTTTGCCCTATTTAAACATCAGACATTTAGTTTGGTGTGTTCCTGACTATGGAAGTGAGAGTAAGCACCATGGTGAGTGCAAAAGAACTGCCTGAGGCCTTCAGAAAGAAAATTGTTGCAGCTTATCAGTCTGGAGAATTATTGAAAAAGATCTCAAAAGATTTTGAAATCAGCCATTCCACTGTCCGGAAAAGAGTCCACATGTGGAGGGCTTTCAAAACGACTGCCAACATGCCCAGGTCTGGTCATCCTAAAAAGTTCACCTGGAGAGCAGACCGCAAGATTCTTAAAGAGGTCTCCAAAAACCTTAAAATGGCATCACAGCAAGGATCTACAGCAGACTCTGGCTACTA
>JAQMYF010000006.1:20433482-20447702 GCA_030014195.1 Neosilurus mollespiculum
ACTGTTTTAACTTTGGAATTCTTTATGCAGTATTTTTTTTTGTGAAATACATTCCCTTTCATTATTTTTCATTACTGTAATTGGTCAAAATATGAAAGAAAAAGTGATGTTTGTAATCTATCTCATACTAGATAAAACTGGTAGCTATCAGTAGTCTATCAATACTTTTCACAAGGATGGGTTAATTCTTTTATTTTTAGGCAGCTGCACTTAACTTAATTCTGTATTTCCCTGTACTGTTGCATTACTGCTAACTGCTCTTTCTTTTTACACATTCTTACTGTTAACTTACGTTCATTCCATTGATGTAAACGCATCCATTCTGCCATGGAAGTGCAGAAAGATATTAATAGACAAAGTTTTGCTCTAAAGACACTTTCAGATGTGCTGAGAATAGCAACAAGTTAAACAACAGAACTATCACAAGGTGTGCACCAATACACACTCCTCTGTCAGATTCAATAACAATTACAAAACTATACACAGTATCTTGATTTAACTTGCTCAACCATTTGTGAGACAGAAATTGAAAGTGGCAGGGAACTTTCATAATCTTCCTATATGGGGTCACGGTTGTGAAGTGATGACTTTGCCATTGGTCAAATAAATTAAAGGAAGTAGAACTAAACATGTTGAGAGAGTGAACAAGTGACAAGCACAACATGTATATTTAAAGCAGTCATAAAAGCAGTTAAAGACTTATGGCAGGTGGAAAAATCTTATCTTGGATATGTCACCACAAAATGACTCTAGTGTTACAAAAGTTCATTCTGATATTTATTTGAAATAAAAGTGTGTCAAAAATTGACCCACACATTGGTTTTTATCTAATTTTACCATAAATATATTACTGTAAGACAACCAAAAAATATGATATTGTAGGAGAAATATGCATTCTGTATTTATTTCAAATTACACATAAAATTTTACAGTTAATAACTTTGAATTGACATCAACAAATTTAACAAATGATACTTGAGCTTTAAAGATAATAACTAAAGATTTAGAAAATAGTGACATGCCCCATTTGTTAGGCAGGGCTGGGCAATAATATATATACATGAATATACGATAAATTATGTCACATAGACTTTTATAATACACACCGATGTATTGTAAGTATTGTGATATGCTTTTTTTATATACTCGCAATGACAAATTTAAAGCAGTTGACTTAATTTGGAAAATGTAAATATTGTTAACTTTTTTTTGCATATCATACTTATAGTGTATTCTACAAATTTATTTGAAGAATTTATTTTTTCTGTTACTAAAAGCATTAACATCTTTTTTATTTAATAACTTTTAAAAATCAATCAAAGAAAAATACAAATTTTCTGAAAGTTGGACACACCTAAAAATACATATTAACTATTTTAAAAAAGTATTCAAATATGTATTTTTGTCATATCGCCCAAAATAATTATTTGGTCCATGCATAATATGTACATGTAATGGGCAAGGGTGTAAAAGTTTCATGTGGTTTAATCTTACCTCAGTTGTTGTTTTTCCTCTTCAAGTTTCCCTACTTCAATTTTCATTTTTTCCTCAATTTCTTTAATTGCCTGTATATAATAACAGAAAATATCAGAATCAGAATTGGAATACTTTATTGATCCCTGAGGAAATTGTGTAAAGTGAAGGGTGGAGGTCTGGCAAGAGCCACTGGCAGCGGTGGGATATTATTTGGTAATGAAAACACTAATATTTATATAATCCACAAATCACCAGCCTTTCATTACATTCTTTCAGACATAGTTCACAAACCTCTGCCTTTGGCTCCCTGTCCTCTTGTTGTACCGTGTTCATTTGAAGAAGAAGCTGATTATATTTTTCCAGTAGATCATCATATCTATCCCTACATAAAAATATCATTACATAATATATCACCAAAACACATAGACCCTAAACCTCTTTTAAAGGCTAGAAGAAGAGTGTTCAAGAGGTCATTTAGCTAAAACACAGGGCCACATTCACAGTTTATATTCACAGTGATTTGTGAAAAATAAAAACAGAAAAACATTCGCCCTATCTGGAGATCAAAAGTAAGAATTCCTGTGAGGATGGGGCAGCGGTGGCCCGATGGTAGGGTGCTGGATTACTGATCCCAAGGTGGGGGGTTTCAAGCCCCACTGTCACCGGGTTGTCACTGCTGTCCCCCAAGTGCAGCTAACTGGGTTATCAAAGGCCAGCCATGTCTCTGACTGTCTATGGTAAGAGGCATGTAAAAGAACCATTGCTGACTTTCGTAAAGTATAGGCTGCATTGCCATCAGTGAGTATCTGCCCTGTGATGGTCTAGTGAGCTGTCGGCTGCGATGGGTGCCAGCCTCCCTGTGACCCAAATTAGGATAAAGCGCTTCAGAAAATGAATGAATGAATGAATTCCTGTGAAGCTATTACCATGCTTAACCACTAGCCAGGGACAGTATAAATGGTAGGAATATATAAAAAGTGATATGCTCTCCTCCCTGTCAGTCACAGTGACACCATCCAATCATGGGTGTCTGTAAGCTCAGGTATATGAAGGTGCATAGATAACACTCTCCTCTGAGTGTGTTACACTGCCCCTACATTGCAGAAGATTGAAAAAATGCGGCTGGCACAATAATAATTCATACAATAATCGGCCACTGTCAGCTTTCTGTGCAGTTTGTTTTTATTGCTTTTCTAGTGACAAATCTGTGACAAGAAAGGGGGGGGAAAAAATCACAAAACAAACAAACAAACAAACAAACAAACAAACAAACAAACAAAAAAACCCCCCCAAAACTACAGAGCATACAAGGCTTTGATTCTTCAAGCTAAAATTGATGCTAGAGTTTTCCTTTTGCTGAGGAATGAGTGTCAAAAAAGCACACTAAGGATTTTTATGGTTTCTTTTTTCTTTCTTCCTTTTTATATCATGATGGTTACAGGTGAGCTCTGTGCTGACATCTGTACAGAGCTTCATGAGCACAGCAAGTGTCGATTTCATTCAAGCTTTGTGCCCTTTTAAAAAAAAATTATTTACACATGGTCCAATTTAGTTGTGAAATGCTTAAAATTATGTTCAATTGTACAGCAATTAGAAATGCAATGATTGTCAGTATTTGTACTGCAAGTTGAAAGCATTTTAATTATTTAATCTTGTAAAGTAATTGTATGCACAAATTAATAAGTGGTAATTAATAAAAGGAGTTAGAAAAGTTAACAGCCCCTGTTTGGGGGAAAAAAAAGGTAATTTTTGATAAAAATAGAGCAATAAAATTAAATAAATGGTGCACATCTATGGATTATATTAAAGTTACTGAACAAGTTTGGTTGAATTTTAGGAGGTTCAGGAGTGGTATCGGATAGAAAAAAGTGTGACACCTAAGGACGACGACACCGGATGACAACAGACAAAAAATTATCCATATGCATCTGACCTTCGAAGCAGGCCATCTCATGGAGCCCTTGTTATTTTTCCCATAAGTCTCTTTTTAGTTTACACTTTAAAAACATAATAATTTTTTAAATAATTTTATATCATGGTTATCCATTGCCTATAAAGTCTTATGTGCATGCTTCAATTGTCAAGGATGGTTCTAGAACAACAAAGTACATTTTTTCCCCCCTTTTAATTACTTACTTGCATTGACTGAAATCCTTGTGCAATCTTTCAATATAATTAGATGATTCACTGTCTTTCTTCAGTGCATCTAATAACTGCCCCTCAATGTCTTGCAGTTTGGCCTGGGTCAAAGACATCACAGTACAGTCAACTCTGGAATTTGCTTCGTTAAGGCATCTTAGATTTCTGCATATTACACTGTCAACATATTTACTGAGACATAATTTGTGCTACGAATGCTAACCCTGGGTTTACACTGGAGCACAATGTCCATGAGCTCCATGATTTATGAGTGCGCTTGGAGCACGATCAGGGAATAAAAAAGAGACAGCTTGCATCCAGGAGATGAAACATGAAGGAATAAGTTCATCAAGATCCCCTTTGATGGTGCATCAAGGTTAGTTACGCTCTGTTATGCTCTGTAAAGGTCTGTTAAGTTCTACTGCACTCCCCACATTCCATCACGAATGGCGTCAAATCATAATACATCCTAATAATCTGTCGTAATAATGACAAATGTCAAAAACTTTGCCACGATCAACACAATCATTCCGAATTCACCAAGTTCCCTCAAGATCATACAATTTGTGTCTTTGCTCCACGAACATTTATTTACCTGCAAGACTGTCTGTCTACCTGAGGTAGTAAAATCAACCATTACATCATCGTTCCTGGTGGAATAATTTCAAATGGTCTGGCACAAAGAAAGGTTTACCTCCTTCAGAAGACAATGCTCCTTCAGTAGTGTCTGCTCATTTATAGCCTCTTCCAGTGTAGTCATCACTTTTTTGTGTTCAGCTGCAGAAGTTTCCAACTTTTCCTGATGAAACAAATGAAATACAAAGCTTACAGTATCTGTGCTCGAAATTAGCTTATCATTTTCCAGACTGTATTTGAATGTAATGCTAATTTTAAAATGCCAGTTTAATTTTCAATTATGACATGGATGCAAAGTTCTTAATCAATATAAATCTAGTTAAAAATACAATCAGGTGCTCCAATGTTGTTCAATAAAATTAAAAGTGTTGTGTCAGTGTTTGAATGATAACCCTGTCCGTAACCAATGCCTGTAAACAGCAGTATGATATTGTGTAGCTTATAGCTATTTTACACTGGTTTGACCATTGCAGTCAGTCACAACACAAATGCATGGAACAAGCAGGAACACAGATTATAGAATAAATAACCAGGACAAATAGAGGAGATTGTGAAAATATGCTTTAATTTAGCTATGTTAGCTCTGTTAACCTGTTATGCGTACATGTTATGTGCCGTTTTCTGGGAACACAGTGCTCCTAGAGGTAATTTATGATTCACTGGCAGGATGGTGGCTCAAGTAGTTAGTCAGTGGCGAGGTAGCCCAAAGATTTTACCAAGCATGAGGTCAAACATTGACATGGCCTGTTGAATTAGATTTTATTTATATTTTTTTGCATGCAAGCTTCATACTACTGTTTACAGGCACTGGTTACAGTAAAGCATTTTACCATTCTTACCATTCTACAAAAAATTCATTAGATTTGATTTTGATCTAGATTTATAGAATTAAGGAATGTCAGATTACTTGCTCCAAAACACACACTGACAATGAAATTACAAAATGCAACCTGGTTTAAAAAGGCATTTAATTTTCCCCATTTTGTAGTGTAAAGATGCAAGAATGTCATGAAAGTGCAACAGCAAATGAACTGACTCACTCACTCATTTGCAGAACCGCTTAATCCTACTAGAGTCACAGGGAGGCTGGAGCCTATCTCAGCCGATACTGGGCGAAGGCAAGGTATACCCTGTATAGTTCACCAGACCATCGCAGGGCAAATGGACGGACTGTTATTGCTTTTTTAATATGGCAGAATCATACTAGTTTAGACCTCAAAAATGTCTTTTCAGACTTTTAACACTTTAACTTTGTAAGCCATTTGTACATATAAGTGAACTACTTGGACAATAAAGCAAAATTCATAATTTGCAAATTAATTTGATTTATGTCTTAAATATGTATTATTTGCATTTAAACAAAACATGTAAATAATATTATACTGCATTTGAATTTGATCAATCCAGAAAATGCCTCCATATAAATATTCTTTAGCCTGCTATGGCAAGTTATTTATGACAAATGTAAACAACGTGAAAGCAGCGTATCCATTCTATATTCCTCATGACTGCACGGCACTGTCAGTTAGCTCAGTTTATTTCTAAACTATATACGGTATGCTGAATAAAAACACCAGAACACTGGTTAAATAACAGCATAAATGATCAGAATATAAGCATAATGGCTTAACAGATATTTAACTACAGTCTGCAGAAACCAGCTAAAATATATGCTTATATTCTACAACTGTTTAATAAGAAGTACAAGAAGGGTCTCTCCCCAGTTGGACATGCCCGAAACACCACACCAGGGAGGCATTCTAATCAGATGCCTTAACTGGCTGCTCTCCTTGCATCTCGGTTCTGCTCCGAGCTCCTTCTGGATGGCCGAGGGAGAGCACTGCCACCCTGCGAAGGAAGCTCATTTTAGCCGCCTGTATTCACGATCTTTTTCTTTCGGTCACTACCCAAAGCTTGTGACCATAGGTGTGGGACTATGTCTCTCGGCTGGTCTGGGAATGCCTCAGGGTCCCCTGGAAGAGCTGGAGGAAGTGGCTAGGGAGAGGGATGTCTGGACCTCACTGCTTAGGCTGCTACCCCCGCGACCCGACCCCGGACCAAGCGAAAGATGATGATGATGATGATGACTTTGTAAATGTCATAGCTTATGGCTTATGGTGTTATAGCTTAACCACAGATATAAGCATATCTACATTTAGCATGATTTAAAAACTCATACTAGCTCAAGATTTTACCTTCAATTTGTTTATTTCTTCTTGTTTTTCCTCATGTTCTGAAGTCAGCTGAAAAATGCATCCTTCTTCTGCCTTTAGCTTTTCCTCAAAAGATTTAATGGCATGTTCCTTTTGCTCCTTTAATTGAACAGTCAGACATGTATTATCGGTATCGGATTATTATTGAAAACATAAATTATTTGTGAGAACAGTGCATACCATTTTAAAATTCAGAGCTTGTATTTGGTTGTCACACTTCACTTTCACTTCCTGCATTATTCCTGTGGTGACAGCTGATTTAGCAGGTAGCATGATAAAGTTTTTAAATGTTATCTATGCAATATGCACATACTTAGCTCTGTGTTCTTGCTGCAGAGCTCCTGAGATATTGAGCTGAGCTCCGATTCAAGTTCTTGAACCCTATGAAAATAATGAATCCAAAAACTAGTGTAAGAATAGACAAACTTGATTTTTGAGGCTCAAACTGTTCTTTGTATTTCTTATATGAAGTAAATCGTTCTATTCCAACTTACCGCTTTTTCTCTGTTTTTAAAGAGGACTGTAAAGAAGCAACTGTCTCTTGGATCTCTTCAATTTGGTGTGCCAGGTGCTGTTTGATATTATTTATTTCTTTAAACTTGGTATCTTTCTCCATAAGGTTCTTTAAATGCAACTCTTTGGTTTGTTCAAGTGTGTTAAGTAATGATTTCTGCTTTTCCTGATGTAATCAAATAATGTACATTAATAACATAAAACATAAATAAGATAATACATATGATTTCTGTGACCAAATCAAGCATCCGATTCTGTGAGTCACATTCAATTATTAGGAGCACATGAACACAAACCTCACTGTCCTGCCTGAGTTCTTTCTCTCTTTCTAGTATTTTCTGCAACTCATCCCGTTCTTGTTTACAGTTGTGAAGTAATTCAAAATGCTGGTCTAAATAAATGTACAACTTGTTTTATTTCCCAGAAAATGACGGTGACATTAAGACTGAATGATTAACTGATTAAATGTTTAAAGTTTAATTAATGTTTGAAGCATACTTGCAGATTCTTGGATTTGACTGGCATGTTTCTGAGTCTCTTGCAGTTTGAAAACTAGTTCTGTGAGCTGAATTTCCTTTGCTTTTAGTTTTTCTTCAAGCAAAGAAACCTTAATAAAAAAGACTGTAATTAGTGTGTCTTTAATGTGTCTGCAAAAAAAGAAAACAAATAAACAAACGAAAATGAAACAAAAACAGTACACATATTTGGCTGTTTCACTGTGTATTCCTCACCTTCCACAAAAGTAAAATTATGTCATAGTCTGCAGTAAAACATTGATGGACAAAACTTTTAAACAGCAAAACTATTTGCTGCTCATCACTTGTGGCTAAATTTACACTTCATCATGTGTCTGTGTATTTATAAATTAATCAGATTGCTTGGTGGCTTCAGTTTAATTTGTGACTGACTTTATATTCTTTTCCAGAAATAGTCTCTTACGTTTTTCCTTTTTCGAGAAAAATTTTTCAAGGTTCTGGTGGTTCTGGACCATCATCCAATGCCTCAGGAGAGGGAAGTAGTACCATATTTTCCGAACTATAGAGCGCATCGGAATATACGCCGCACCCACTATATTTTATAATAAAAAAATATTTTTTTCATATATTAGCCGCACCAGACTATAAGCCGCAGATATATACCAGTACATTGTGAAATGAGATATTTACACAAAAAGATTTTGTAAATCCTCCTGTGCACTGAAGTCGTCTTCTTCAGTGTCGGAGTTGAAGAGCCTTAGAACATCTCTGTCACACACATGTTCAGTCTCTCTGTCGCTTTCATCTCGAGGCACAGTTACCAATGAAGTTGCACTGTTCTCCCCACGCAGCAGTCCAGCCTTTCAAAACTCCTTGGTGATCGTGGATTCTTTCATTTTGCTCCACGCTTTTAGGATACACTGGCAGACCTCAGAAAAGAATGCTTTTCGCATGCGGCCAGTTTTTGTGAATGATTTCTCGCCGTTGGTCATCCAAGCCTCCCACTCACCTCGGAGTGCCGCTTTAAATGCACGATTCACACTGATGTCGAGTGGCTGCCAGTAGCGTCTTCTTCTTTGCATTGACCCATTGGCAGTTAGTGAAGAAAAATCAACAGATTAGCCACATCATTGTACAAGCCGCAGGGTTCAGAGCGTGGGAAAAAAGTAGCGGCTTATAGTCCGGAAAATACGGTACTCCACAAATACTGTTTACAGTTGAAGTGGGGAGCTGCTCATATCAACTGGGAATGTTGTTGGGAGGTGGAAGGAATACTTTAAGGACTTCCTCAATCCAACCAACACACCCTCCGTGGAGTAGGAAGTCCCTGGGGGTTCGGGTAGGGTCCCCCTATTGCTGGGGCTGAGGTCGCCGAGGTAGTCAAAAAGCTCCTTGGTGGGCATCCGCCCTGAATATCTCAGAGCTCTGGATGTTGTAGGACTGTCTTGGTTGACATGCCTCTGCAACATCACATGGTCATTGGGGGCTGTACCTCTGGATTGGCAAACTGGGGTGGTAGTTCCCCATTTTAAAAAGGGGGACCGGAGGGTGTGTTCCAACCATCGTGGAATCACACTCCTCAGCCTACCCGGCAAAGTCTATTCAGGAGTACTGGAGAGGATGATCTGTCCGATAGTCCTGGCCGCAGCACTCTTGACCAGCTCTATACACTACAGGATCCTGAAGAGGACATGGGAGTTTTCCCAATCTGTCTACACATGTGTTTTGTGGATTTAGAGAAGACTTTCGACCATGTCCCTCGGGCTGTGTTGTGGGGTGTGCTCCGGGAGTACGGTGTACTGAACCCGTTGCTACGTGCTATTAGGTCTCTGTACCACCGGAGCCAGAGCTTGGTCCGCATTGGTACCAACAGGTCAAATTCATTTCTGGTGAGGGATGGAGTCCTCCAAGGCTGTCCTTTTTCAGTGGTTCTGTTCATAATTTTTATGGACAGAATTTCTAGATAGAGCCGAGGCGTTGAGGGGTTCTGGTCTGGTGGCCATTTCATCTCTGCTTTTCATCTCTGCTTTTTGCGGATGATGTTCTTTTGGCTATATCAAGCCAGGACCTCCAGCTCTCATTGGAGCGATTCGCGGCTGAGTGCGAAGCAGCCGGGATAAAAATCAGCACCTCCAAGTCCGAGGCCATCATTCTCAGCCGGAAAAGGGTGGAATGCACCCTCCAAGATTGGAACAAGGTCCTGCCCCAAGTGGAGGAGTTCAAGTATCTCAGGGTCTTGTTCATTAGTGAGGGAAGGATGGAGCGGGAGATTGACAGATTGTACTGGTCCGTCGTGGTGAAGAGGGAGCTGAGCTGAAAGGCAAAGCTCTCAATTTACCAGTCAATCGATGTTCCAACCCTCAGCTATGGTCATGAGCTTTGGGTAGTGACTAAAAGAACAAGATCGTGGATACAAGTGATGAAATGTGGTTCCTTCGCAGGGTGGCTAGGCTCTCCCGCAGAGATAGGGTGAGAAGCTCAGCCATTCGGGAGGAGCTCGTAGTAGAACTGCTGCTCCTCTGCATTGAGAGGAGCCAGTTGAAGTGGGCAGAGGCCCTGGGGTTGACCCAGAACACTATGTCTCTCAGCTGGTCTGGGAACGCTTCGTTGTCAACCCGGAAGAGCTGGAGGAAGTGGCTGGGGAGAGGGATGTCTGGACCTCACTGCTTAGGCTGCTGCCCCCGTGAAGTGACCCAGGAACAAGCGGAAGACGACTCATGATGACTGACTGAAAATTTTCAAAGAATAACACAGGAGGGACAGACAGCCGTATGCTGTAGGTTTTTCTTGATAATCCATGTTGGGTATTTTGGAAAACCCCGTAACCGTTCCTCTCGTTCTGCCTTCCCTTCCTCTCCTCCCTAGTCTCTGGATCCAGGAGCGGCTTGGAATGAAAGAACAATCACACGACGGAAATGCAAATGTTCCTTTATTACAAGCCATCTGAAATAGGCATGGGTGTGAGTCTCTTATAAATCAGGATAGCGAGGAAGGTTTTGATCAGCCAAAACAGCTCCTCTAACAGACACAGAAAACAATTCCATATATGGTATATGACCTTAAACAGAAAAAGGTAAACAAAGGACAAGTGGTCATCTAAAACATAGCTAGACTCAACAATGGCATGATTATAAACAGAATAACAGAATAACAAAATAATAGAATAACAGCACCACACAAGGACTTGTCTATCATCCATGTCAAGAACATCTAGTTTAACAGACATGCTGTGTTGCACGTACAGAACAGGACAACAACAAGGACATTTACCCAAGACACAAAAACAGCCTTTAATCAATCTAGGTCAGAAGACGCATAAATTCGTCCACTAAATACTCATTACTAATGTCAAGCTAAATAAGTGGTCTTATAAATCCGTATTAGTATATTTTTCCCTTCAGTCCAAAAGCAACTTGATGGCTAGATGCTTTTTCCTTATTAATGGTGCTCTGCTCGCATACCACAATCTTACAAATGGCAATGTCTTTGGGCTGTGGAAGGAAACCAGAGCACCCAGACCCACCCATACCCATACACGTTCTCTACCCATACACGTAGAGAAGCCTGGGACTCAAACCCTTCTTGCTGTGAGCCAGACATGCTAACCACTACGCCACCGTGATGCTGACTTCTACATATTCATTTTCTATTTTTCTATTTGATTTTCTTTTAAAATATTTTTTTTCTTTAAGACTATGTTTTTGTGTATACCTCTGTACAAACGTATCCAAAACTGCCAGATTTATTTAATTCTGCTAATGTAGTCTATCTATGATCTTAAAACACCTCTGTTAATCTTGGAAAACCAATTCTTCAAATAAGTCATTACCACATATGTAAAGTAGTTAAGCAAGTAAGGACAGCTAGCCTATAACGCTAGTCAATATCGACCGCATGTGAAAGTGTAATTGTCAAAGTACTTGAAAACTAAAATATCTCAAGTGAAGCACCTTATAGTAGTTGTTATGTAATATTTAATTTAAGAGAGCATGGTTGTGCCTCCTTTCACACTCATGTAGTGACCCGGTGAAACAGCTGGCTTTCTTCTTTTTAAGAAGTTTATACAGAAAGTGACGGTACTAGCCGGTACTAGCCACTAAAATGAACAGCACCCCTTACCTTCTCTTCCTTCATGCGATACTCATTCTCACATCTCACTTTAAAGTCCTCAAAATGTTTAAGGCCTTCCTTAGCTGTGTGAGATGTGCAAACAAACATTGAATGGTGCATGTCCTTACTTCTGAATGTACTTTATTTTCTCAAGGCTTGTATTATATGTGCTCTACTTGTTTACCTTTTAACATTTCTAGCTGGTCAGCCTCTGCCTGCAGGCGGAGATTTTCAAATGCAACAACCATCCTCTGAAAGAAGACAGACAAGCAAATGTAAAAAACTAATTTCACATGTAAAAAAAATTATTAAAAATTTATTTAAATGCCATGTCATTCTGAAAAGTACACATTCTACTGAGTTATATTTCTTTTTATTGGCCCTGAACTATAAGTGGGCAGAATGATGACATAGTGATTAGCATGTCCGCTTCACAGCAGGAGGGTCCTGGTTTTGAGCACGGCGTGTGTCATTTCTGTGTGGATTTTGCATATTCTCTCCCTGCTTGCATGGGTTTCCTCCAGGTACTCTAGTTCTCCCCACAGTCTAAAACATGCACATTAGCACAGTTGGCTGCTCCAAATTGACCCTAGGTGCAATTGTGTGTGCAAACGGTAGTGTGTGTTGGCCCTGTAATGGTCTGGTGAGCTATTCAGGGTGTACCAGCCTCCCTGCGACAATAGTGATTAATCGTTTTGGCAAATGAGTGAGTGAGTGAACTATAAATTCTATCATCTTAAAGTATGTGTAACCCAAGAAGAAAAATGGTAAAATGGATGAAAAGATTTAATTCATTTAAATACTTAATTCCACTGAAAGACAAACACTTGCTGTCCACTGCTGGAAATCAAGTCGCTTTTGGTGAGTGTACATGTTAAGTACAGTTAACTTGATTTGCTAATTAACTAATCAACAAAGTCCAATAATATGTACATAAAACAACCACTTTTCACACTGATTAGTTCATCCTACTGTATTTTGGTTAAAATCCAATTTTTGGCAATTCACCAATGTCCAGCAACAGAAACAAGGAACATGCTACGGACATCCACAACATCAAACTATCATTAAATCCCATTTTAAAATATTAATGCTGAGGCATCTGTACTTTAATTAAAAGCCACTCAGTACAATTGTTTTCATAGCATGAAAAATAACTCACCTGAATGTTTTCATGGTTTTGCAAGAAGAGACCATGGGTTTCTTCTCTTTCTGCCTCAACTGAAGAATCAAATTACATTTGTTATTAAAACATAAAAGGAGAATTCCATTAATAATTAGAATTTAGACAAAGCAATGACCTCATGAATACATAATATACAATGTCACTTACACAGGCTCATTTTCTCAGAAGATCTTTCAAAAGTGTCTTTCAGTATGTTGCACAAATTTCTTGTTGCATTATTTCTGCATTATTTAAAAAGATATACAATTACTAAAGATGAAAGTCAATGTATAACATTTACTGTGTATAAAGTTCATGCAATACATACGTGTTCTTCATATCTTCATTTTCATTTAACTGCTCCTCTAATTTCATGCTAAGACTCTCATTTTCAAACTGTAACGAAGGCATCAGAATTATTTTTTTTATGTGTTTTTAAATGAATAATAATATCCTTGTTTAAAAAGGAGGCTAAACTAGTCCTAATTTGTGAGTAACCAATACAAATTTGCCTGTTCGGACACTCATTCAGATATCTGACAGTGGGAGTCAGTAGTGTTATTGCAGATAATTAGATACTAAACATTTAAATACAATTTTAATGCACTTAAAAACATAATTATGAAAATATAAAATATTTTCATTTTTTAAAATTGGAACAAACTTAGATCCCCTCACAACTGCCAGTCCTGTATTCAAAATAGATTACATGAAGATAGGATAAGGTGTGCAATGTGTGTCACTTTCATGACTTGCACTACAATTACCTGAGAATCTTGCCCATTTATTGTGTATGACAAAAAACATGAAATTTTATTGACTAGTGAGACAGACACCTGATATATCCTGAATTATGCTTAAAAAAAAGGTGGATCCAATCAGAAGTCAGATTTTCTACTTTTTTGCCATCTAGCAAATTGAATTTCAGCTGCCTGTCTGACCACTGTCATATTTACCTGAAGTTCTTGAATGGCTTTACGCTGTGTCTCAATTGTTCTTCTATTTTCCTGAAGCTTTCTCTCTTTTTGTGAAATATCATAGTCCACCTTCAGTTTCCATGCTTTTATTTTTTCAGCCTCTTCAAACAGTTTGGAATACAACTGACTGGACTTTAACGGTGTCTGCCAAAAATTACAGTAAATAGTAATAGAATCACTGCTTACACTCTTGAACTCACACCAAAAATACAAAAATTAAGAAATTACTCACCTCATCTTTCTCTATTGGCATGACAGCAATACTCTTTGTAACCTCTTTAAAATAAAAACTTGAAATATTATACTAAACAAAATGTGTTCAAAACTATATAATTAAGAAGTGGTTCAACATTTTAAACATTTTCATAAGAGTACAAACTATATGTTAGGGGGAGGGGGTTAACTCCCAGGATACGCTTTTCTTTCTTTTTTTTTTTCTTTTTTTTTTTAAACCTGTCCTGTCCAGCATCATAGCAAGCAGAATGGCAGTCTGGTTGCAGTGTTGTGCCGAACAA
>JAQMYF010000006.1:20447802-20458680 GCA_030014195.1 Neosilurus mollespiculum
TGGGCGCCAGCCTCCCCGCGACCCTAATTAGGATTAAGCGGTTCAGAAAATGACATGACATGACATGACATGACACGTCATTGACTTGCCTAGTTTTAGAGAAATCTGCTGTGTAAAAAAAATTCCAGAAACTAGCGAGTGTAAAGAAATCAACATCACCACACAACACCACAAATCTCCCTACAAGACAGGAGGTAACCCAGGGCTAGAATCAGGGCTGGAGTTTCAGTACTTAGGAATCATTCTATTCATTAATTCTTTCATTTTCTTAATTGCTTAATCCTAATCAGGGTCGCAGGGGAGGTTGACGCCTATCTCAGCCAATTCTGGGTGATTTGTAACCAAAATGTTTGAACAAATGGTGTATTATTTAGTATGGAAATTTATCGGTAGGCCTACATAGTTTAAAGTACTATGGCCAAAATACAATACAACAGGTACCGTGGCCAGAATAAATGAAAACAAAACTGTCCCCCTTTTTCATCTCATAGATAAAAACTATAAATCCTGTATTTTGATTCTGTATTATATTTTAATTCTGTTCTATATTGCTGAACTGGAAATAATTTGGTTTTTATTTTCAGAAATCTGGACACTATTAAAATGCCATGTTGACATAGTAGGTTAGAAACTGTATTAAAGCAGTAACAATGCCTAATGTGATGCTAATACGTTGAGATTCACATGTTCTTGTCCTGTTTATGTCGGCTTTCTCCCATATCCTCTTTTTCCCTCAGGTTCTCACATGCTGGTTGTCTAAATTGCCCCTTGGTTTAAATAAATTAGAGTAGAAGTGTGTGTAATGCCCTAGAATGGATTGACCATTCTCAATTTTCCCCTAAAACCACTTTGACCCTCACCACAATAAAGACTTTCTAGAAAATAAGTAATGTATAAATGAAAAAAAAAAAAAAAAAAAAAATCAGTATTTAGTATATTAGAATTGTCAGTATTCAAGATGGCCCCCACATTTTTTTAAACATATCTTTTTCATGTTTTAGTTCAGTTTGGGTTTGTATTTATTATACTTTTTTCTTGCTAGATGATTTCAGTAAGTTCAACCTTGTCATATTTTGAAATATAAATCTTAATAATTTAATTTTATAATTTCTAGAAGAAAAGAGAAGTTTATTACCATTTTATCAAAATATTAAATTTTACAAAACACTGGCATATTCAGTTTAATGTTTCTCCAGATTCAGTTTCTAAACATTTACTATATTAAACTTTATTTACTTAATAATAATAGTAGATAGATAATATTGTAATAGGAGAGAAATCTATTGCCAGTTCTCTAGAGGTTTGGTATTTTGCCAAATGTGTGGTGTTTTCAAAGTGACTTTCTCCAAATTATTACCAGCCATATAAAAGGATTCTGAAACCAGAGACATGGTATAAATGAAGTGACAAAAGTTATTTAAGCAACTAATATTATGTCAACACATCTCAGAAAAGAGTTTGGTGTTGATATAATAATTGAAAAATAACTGTCATCCCTTGTTATATATACATTTGTTATAAGGTGATTTCAGTGAAGCTCTGTGTAGTGAAACCTACACTTAACGTTTGATTGGCAGAAAGGTGGCCATTTTTAAAAATAAAAAAAATTTAACATGAAATTTAAGCTGACTGAAAAAATAGACATTTTGAATAGTTTTTTATTAGTACTAGCTAGTGTAAATATTCTAATTTTTGATTCATTTTACTCTGAGACAAAGAAAAGCAGATTTTCTTAAAATAATATCAAACAATACCATGACTAACATGTTTATATGCAGTAAACCCCCTTGTCTTGTGTCCTTTCAGTGATATTTTCGAGATGGAAATATTGCACACTGATAAGAATATTACAGTTTAACACAATATAGCAGATATGCGTGACATATTTTCCCACAAAAGTGTACTAAGGGTAATATCCGGATAGAGGACATCACACAGTATCTTCTGCTGTTTTAGCGTCTCTGTTTACTCGCAGTCCAGCTGTATCTTTGTCTGCCACATCGAGAGTGGATTCTTCCTCTTTGCCTTTTAGCTGTGATTTTCTAGCTTCCTCCTTCATTTCTTTATCCAGCAGTCTGTAGTTAATTCCCATGCAGATGAAAAGGAACATGCTTGCAACCATCAGGACTATTCCACAGGTTATGTAAGTGTACTTGTAGTCGTGGTAGATGTCATTAAATTTTCCTGTCAATGAAAGTACAATTACAGAAAGAAAAAAAACAGTAAAAAGAAGCACCAGATCAGTATATGAAATGTTTAGAATAATTTTAACACTATGCTATAAGACTCACAGGGTGTATCTATGAGAAATATATGCAATAATTAAAAATCTCTCTCAAACTCACCCAGTAGTGGAGGGCTAATTAACACTGGTCCACACTCCACAATGGTGACCAAGCCCACTGCACTGGAGAATCGCTGGGCTCCCACCAAATCCATCAGGGTTTCAAACAGCACACAGCTCAACCACCCAAACCCAAACCCAAAAAAAATCGAATAAATAACAAATCCTAGATAATCAACTGAAAGGGGTGCAAGAACGTGGCACACACCATTAAACAGAACTGAGGCTGCAAAGAAATACTGTATCCTTGGTCGTACCCACTTGGTATTGGCTACTGTTCCCATGGATGGCCGAACCACCATGTCCACAAAGGCCAGCACAGAAAGTAAAAAAGCTGCTTTCTCCTTTGGAATATGCCTACTTTTGGCAAAATTACTGAGGAAAACTAGTGGGGTGAAAAGGCCAAAGAACATTACAATATTGCCTAAAAGGTACAGGAGGAATCCACGGTGTTTGAAGAGAGACAGATCAATGAAACTGTTGATACGCTGCATCCCCGTCTTCTTCTCACCATCTGCTCCAACCTCTTTCACAGCAGGTTTGGGTTTTGGCCCAATTGGCCTCATGAGAGATCCAGCTACACAACAATTGAGCAAAAGCCCACCTAGGATTAAGAAACTACCCCTCCAACCAAACTGGTCATAAAACCAACTGTTCAGAGGAGCTAAAGTGGATAGAAACACAGGGCTACCGGCCATTGCAATGCCATTCGCAATGGGCCTTCTTTTATAGAAATATTTGCCAATCATAGTAAGAGCTGGGTTGAGATTGAACGCGAGTCCCAAACCTGTAATTTAAACAGATAACAAGGTGAACCCATTTCCAGATGAAATTTCACTATTAATTTATAGTAATAATGAGCTGAACTTTAGTAACGTACGTTTGAGCTAACCCACCTCCGACAACACCCACAAAGAAATACAATCCCTCCACTGTGTTGCAGAAAGATGCAGCAATGAGTCCAGTTCCTGACAAACAACCCCCTGCTATCATGATTGGACGACTGCCATATTTATTGACCAGAATACTGCTGACTGGACCTGTGATTGATGGAAAATAAATATATTATCTTTAATTCAATTAAATTCAGTCTAATTGACACAGATTAAAAGAAATTAAAAGAATAAAACAGCATAAATTGTCTTAGTAAATACCAAGAATTCTCTCAACAACATAAGAGAACCACCAGGTTTCTTTCCATTGTCCATAATATTATGTCGAACATAGCTCTAAAAAGATTTTTAGAACTGCAATTGCTGATGCAAACACAATTTGACATAGTCTATTATAGACATTAGAGGGCAGTGTTGCTTTAATATTCTTACATATGACAGCAGAAAGGTTTGATCTTGCATGCTGCTCCTTTAGCTATCTCTAACCTGCAACTTTGCTCTGTTTCACTTTACTGATAGCTTCAAACCCCAGTAGACAGCTTAATTTTACTTAACATTTATAGGCAATATATGCTGTATAATAGTGATAAGATGTGACATCTGGATGATTCATGGAATGCATAATCAATATCTGTATAGCTTCTTTTATCAGCGACCAGTAATAATCAAAATTATTATACATCAAAGCTTGCAATGAATGTTAAAATATATGACTTTCCTTTCCTGGCATTACTGAGTTCATTCAGTGTGTTAGAATCATTTTTGCTACTAATGTACACAGACTACCTGGAGGAAACCCTCACAAGCACAGGGAATATTTTTTGCCTTTCTTTGTGATGTCAGAAAATTTACATATGCACACCTACATGCTTACTGCCTGTAATCTGCTTGGTTATCACTGAAATGTAAAGGAATGCTATTACTGCAGTCTGGAGCAGAAGTATTGAAGCAGGGTATGCATGAAGAAATGGCTAAATATTGAGCCTTGTAAGAAAGAAAATCTCCCACTCTATTGCCTTCCAAAAGGATATATGCACATGGATCTAATGTTTTATCTATAATTAATTATTGTATACTAAACAGCATTGGGCCCTGCAATGGTCTGGTGAGCTGTCCAGGGTGTACCACGCCCGGAGTCGGCTCAGATGGGCACCAGCCTCCCCTAGACCCTAATTAGGATTAAGCGGCTTAGAAAATGAATGAATGAATGAATAAACAACAATGGCATAATCTGATTGGTCCACTATCTCTGGATTATCAGTCATTATTTCAGGTGAACAGTGAGTAAATCAAATTGATTGAGCCTCACAGTCTGTCACAGTCACTCGAGCAAACAGCCTCATCATTATCACACTTTATAATGAAAAAATAAACCATGAAAATGAATTTGAGTTTGTTTTCCTTGTAGCCTATTGCCTTATACTACTAACATTTTAAGTGAGTGTGCAAACACACCTTTACAGAGATGGTTTTCACATATGTCCATGTAGTATATTACCTACTTATCTCTACTTATTCTGAGCACTCTGAAGCACTTGATTTAAAAAAAAATCTTAATAAAAATTAAATTTAAAAAATAAACCATAGATCTGCAATGGCTTGGCGAGCTGTCAGAGTCGGCTGAGATAGGTGCCAGCCTCCCCATGATCCTAATTAAGCAGTTCATAAAATGAATGATAAACCATAGAAATCTTGTTTTAGTTTGCTTTTCATTATGTTTCTGCATAGCACTACCAAAACTCTGCATGTGCCTCTAGGCTCATCATCTGCATCCATCATGTTTTAAAAAATGTAGTGTATACTAACACAATTAAGCACCTCCAGCATAATGTTCCATCTCAGGGAAAATTCTGCCTTCCACCTTGCCTCTGATGCATAATTGTTAATATTTGGTTTGTATAGTGTCTAGGAAGCAGCACTGTGTGGACTGCAGATGCACCACGAAGGTATTTGCTATTTCCTTAGTCATTATACATATAATAGTGTTTTTATTCTTTGTTCTTGAGCTGGTTGATTGTCTGCATGAATTTTCTTTTTTTCTTTCTTTCTTTCTTGTTTATTTATTTATTTATTTTTACCGTTTCCTTATTACATGGAGAGGTGCAGATTCTCTTATTTCACATATAAAAAAGGCTACCGCATGATAACAGAGATTATATCTTAAAGACACAAAAACAGGCACAGATTGTTTAATTATAAGAATAAAACAGTTGGAAATAATCACTTAAAAAGGAATTATTACTGGTTCTAAAACATATGACACAATTGTTATAAGGGGATTTCATGGAAAGGAATTACAAGTGTACAATGGGCTGTTTCATTTGTCCTTTTCCCTCCAAAAATAATCCACCTTATACAACAAGAGCCAACCACCTACCACCTCAAACCTCAAAATGATTACATGCTTACACTAATCTAATGCAGAAATGCAAGCTTGTAAGATGATGTAATATATCAAAATCAATGTTTCCATCATTTTAACTCTTCCAATTTCCTGTTGATTAAACAATTATTTTACTGCAAAGTAAGTTTAGTTTGTCTTATAATGCCTGTAAAGTGGAATCAGACCACACAGCATGATTCAGCACAGGTACTGTTAAATGAAAAAAAGAAAGAAAGAAAGAAATAATGAGAGCAATATTTCATTTAGAATTTTTTATGCTTGTTTGCATATATTCCAGTATGACAGTTAATGCTGATTTATTTGCTTGTTTACATCAGTTTAAAAACTTGCACATGATTGCAGTGGAGAAATATGCAAAAACTGGACCTACATATCACAGTGTCTTTCTCTCGGCAAACTGACTTCTGCTTGTTTGGCCTATCAAAGTAAGGTGAATGGAAGGAAATTGAAATATGGTTTGCCCTGTTATGCTATATAACACCACAGCGTTGAACAAGCACAAACACAATCTGACAGCATTTGGTGAGATGCTACTGAGGTAAATAGAAAGAAAAAAACCAACGTGATGTGAACAGATGTTTATTCTGTGAAAGGGGTAGGGTTGTGCTAAAGCTTAAGACGAGAATTGGTAAAACACCAGTGAGCGCAATCACATGAGTATAAGAAACCATGGTGTATTGTTAGTTTTAGTCATTTTATGCCATTTTACAGTTAAGAGTATTGTTGTTTATTCACATTTCAGTCCTTTCGCACCAATAAATATCATATTGATGAAAAGATAAGTTCCCAAATGAACATGGCTAACTTTTGGTTCAATCAGAAAATGCTGAAAAAGCTTTGCTAATGTGTGGTGTAATAGTAGTATGACAAAACAAACAAACAAACAAACAAACAAAAAACCCCACACAACAATGCATACTTCTAAACTCCATATAATCAAGTGTCTGTTTTTCATTATTTGAAAGTGAAATATATAATAATATCATTAAAATATTTTAACTTATGCAAAGCTTATATTGCAAGCTAATGAAAGTGAATAAACCAAGTGAAATTAATTTTTACTTTTTTATATTTATTTATAGATATTTTTTAAACATCGCTCAATATCATTTACCTGATTTTTTAATTCATAGAAACAAAACTTCCAAATTCAGTTGGATCTGTGCTCCTTTGTCCAGGCTTGTGTACTGTGGGTCTACAGCAATTAAATCTGCTGGCATTTGCTCACTGTGGTCATGTGATTATATCTAATATGGTACAATAAAGTCTGGGAGTCTTCTCAGATTTAGTGCCATTGTATTCCCTGTGCCAGTCTACAAACGTGGGACAGATTTTTCGGACTAAATTATTATGTATTAATGTATCACAAAAGTAAAAATACATTACGAAAAATGTACTTAATATACAGTATGCAATTTTAAAATTAATTTGTTATAAAAAGCTTGACTATACTTTAAACACATGTAATATAAACCTAAATAAATGTTGGAAAATGTTCCAAATACCAGAGATAGTTTTAAACAAATATTAATTCTTACACTTAAAATGCAAAATAATAAAACATGAAAACAAGAAAATCAACACACTGAAACACACTGAAAATGAAATTAAGCAGTAATTATGAGATTTTAGCATTGAATTGAGGTTTTTACTAATAATTTGAAACAAAGTTCGGTCAGTTTGTAATTTTATCAATTGTTCCAATCAGAAATCCTTGACCCATACCCTTCTACCCTTGTCCCATAGGGTCAGGGTTTTTTTGTCATTTCCTTTTAGATGTTTCCTTGTATTTAATTGAATATATTCTCTCATATTAACATGAAATTTGTATTTGATTACTGTGAACACCCTACTCCATTATCTGTACAATTTAGCTGTAAGAGTTGCAGGGGAAACTGGAGCCAATCCCAGGTGACTTAAGCTGCCAGCCTATTGCTGTCATGACACAGACAAGAAAGAACAGTTCACACTCCCATTCACACCTATGGGTAATTTAGTAGCCAGTTGACCTAATGTGCATGTCTTTGGACTGTGGCAGGAAAGCACCTGGAGCAAACCCATGCAAGCACAAAGAGAACACACAAACTTCACACAGAAAGACAGTTGGCCAAGATTCGAACCCTGAACCTTCTTGCAGGTGGCAGTGCTGATTATATCATTACAGTGTAGTGATCAGTATAAAAACAATAATGTGTTAGAGAACCTGGGACAAAATATATGTAATATTCATAAAATATTTTTAAAAATTGTCAACACTGATGCAATGTTGCATTAGTATCACAGTTTTTAATGTTTAAAACAAATTTAAGGTCCAGTTCTTCAGTTGTTCTAAACAATTATGCAGTTTTAGTATAATGTCATTACAGGTTAACATTTAATTTGGTCACCCAAGATAACATGGCATAATGTATTTTTTTGTACAAAAGCAATCTGGTAGCCTATAGTTGCTCTGACATCACTCAACAGTCCTCCACTTCTTTCTTGTATTTGACAGTCCACTCTGTGGAACTGCAGACGGAAGCATCTCGTCTCCTGATCTGTCTCCAAGGAAAACATCTGACACCCCTTGCTCTTGAAATAAAAGGTTGACTGAGAACCCAGGCTCTAGAGGCAGATAGAGTTGCCCATTCAGAGCTCTGTCTCACAGAGTCGTAATGTTTAAAGCTCTTCTTGTGCTCCACTAGCTCATTCTATCCCTGAAAACCTTTCTATTTAGGACATTTCAGATAATGGAGTGTACTGAAAGCTTAATTATCTATGTCATTCCCTCACCAATCACATCGGTAGACTGAGGGAGCTGTTGATACAAAGCTTAGTTAAAGACAGCTAGGAAAAACTTTGTTCCATCTGGAACAAAAGATTAGGTAAATCAAAGAAAAACACATGGGAAACAGATTTCAATACTAAACAGTTATATGGTAAGAAGAATGAAATAAAAGTTTGTGTTTGGAGTACTTAATCTGGTGAAGAATCAATGTGTCCAATAGTATACAGATGCAAATTTGCTTCAAGAAAGCATGTATGTGGAGTCTTGGAAATCTGGCTCTAAAAGCAAAGGGGGACTAAATTTGGAATAGGATGTTCAAGAAACACATAATGCGTGTAGAGCTGTTGTCTCAGCAACCCGACCTTAGCTAATAAAATGTAGATATTTTATATTTTATATATAATATAATATAATATAATATAATATAATATAATATAATATAATATAATATAATATAATATATGAAATATTAAATTTCCATTTTCTTATCCAAGGTTGGGTTGCTGAGACAACAGCTCTTGTGTCTCCCCAGCCGACAGTCTCTAAGGCTGAGCCCAGACACCCACCGGTGGAAACTCATTTTGGCTGCTTATATCCACAATCTCGTTCTTTCGGTCACTACCCAAATCTCATGACCATAGGTGAGGGTTGGAAAGTAGATGGACTGATAAATCGAAATCTTTGCCTTAAGGCTTAGCTCCCTCTTCATCATAACAGACTGGTGCAGCACCCTCATTACTGCTGACACAGCCCAAACTTGTCTGTCCATCTTCCACTCCATTCTACCATTACTTGTAAACAAGATCCCGAGATACTTTAACTCCTCTGCTTGAGGCAAAGACCCTACTCTGTCCCAACTCGGAGGGAGTAAGCCCCTTTTTTTCTTGTTTTCATGCCCTCAGATTTGGAGTTGCTGACTCCCATCCTTGCCGCTTTACACTCAGCTGCAAACATCTCCTTTGCATGCTGATGGTCAAGTTCTGAAGGCACCAACAGAACCAAATCATCCACACAAGGCAAAGATGCAGTCCTGAGGTTCCCAAACTGGACAGCTCCTCTTCATGACTCCGCCTTGAGATTCTGTTCATGAAAACCACAAACATGAGCTGTGACAAGGAGCAGCCTTGTCTCAGTCCAATATGCACTGGAAATGCGTTCGACTTTGTGCCTAGGATGCAGCCACATCTCTCACTTAGGCTATACAGGGGACCAGGTCACAGGCCTTCTCCAAGTCCACAAAACACATGTAGTCTGTATGGTCAAACTCCCATGATCTCCTCAGGAACTCTGCAAGGGTAAAATTCTGGTCCACTGTTCCATGACCCGGATGAAAGCCACACTGCTTCTCCTGAATTAGAGGTTTAACAATCAGTCAACAACACCCTGGAATGAACTTTGCCAGGAAGGCTGAGCAGTGAGATCTTTGATCTCTAGATAGTTGAAACACACTCTCCAGTCCCCCTTGTTTAAAATAGGGGCCACCACCCTGGTCTGCCATTCCACAGGTGTCATCCCGGACCTCCATGCGACATTTAAGAGGTGTGTCAACAAAGACAGCCCCACAACATCCAGAGCCTTCAGCATCTCAGGGGGAATCTCATTCACCACCTGACTCCGCGGAGCTTTTTAACTACCTTGGTGCCTCTGCCAGGGTAATGGCCCTGCCTTCCTCCAAGTCTTCAGACTTCGAGGACATGGTGGCCGGATTGCGGAGATCTTCAAACCTTCCACTGCTCAACTACGTACCTAGTCCGGGTCAGCAGTTCCCCACCCAGACCAAGTACAGCCCCTGGATGCCACATCCACATCCACAATGGAGGCCCTTAACATGGACCATTCATTTTCCATATCCCCAACCACCTCCAGTACAAGAGAGAATCTCTCACAGAGGTGTGAGTTGAAGATCTCACAGACAGGGGTCTCCGCCAGACATTGCCAGTTCACCCTCACTACATGTTTGGGGTAACCAGGTCCAGCAGTCTTCCTCACCACCAGATCCAACTCACCAGAAGGTGGTATAGAAAAGAATCACCCCCTTTAAATATTCACATTTTGTTGCTTTGTAGCAAAAAATACAATTTATAACAGCCAAGTGAAAAATATTAAAACAAAACAAAAACAAAAAAACAAAAATAGGACTAGCTTCTGCAATACACACACCAAAACTGGTTTCCACCTGTGTTCAACTGTAATCATTCTGATTAGTTCAGCATTTAAGCAGCTATTCCTTAAGATTTTTGGAAGTGTAAATGAAAGTAAGCAACCATGGATGGCAAGGCACTTTTTGAATCTGAGGGATAAAATTGTATACAAATTCAAAGTGTTTGGTACTACTTGGACCCTTTCCAGATCAGGCTGTCCTTTTGAACTGGATAGAAGAGGAGGCAAGCAAGATATATATATATATATATATATATATATATATATATATATATATATATATATATATATATATATGTGTGTGTGTGTG
>JAQMYF010000006.1:20478922-20488977 GCA_030014195.1 Neosilurus mollespiculum
TACTATGTAAAGCTGCTTTGTGACAATGTCAATTGTAAAAAGCGCTATACAAATAAAACTGACTTGACTTGACTACAAAGTCCAGGTACTAGGTGTTCTGGTTGAGGACCCAAATGGCCTGCAGGAAGAAGCTCCTCCTCATTCACTCAGAGTTTGATTTCAAAGAACGGAAACGTTTCCCTGACCGCAACAGAGAGAAGAGTTGTTTATCTTCCTGGCCTTCCTGGTCCAGCACCACTTGCTGTATATAGTGTCTAGGTCAGGAAGCTCGATACGGATGGTACGCTCTGCTGATCGCACCACCCTGTGGAGAGCTTGCCTGTCCTGTTTGGTGCTATTTCCAAACCAGGCTGTAATACTTCCCATCAGGATGCTCTCACTGGTGTAAGTGGAGAAAGTCTTTAGCACCCTTGAGGGCAGTTTAAAGTCCTTCAGGTGTCCGAGATGATAGAGACGCTGCCGTGCCTTCTTCACCACGGTGTTAACATGACAGGACCATGTCAGGTCCTGCGTGATGTAAACACTTAGGTACTGGAAACAGTCCACTGTCTTCACTGGGGTCCCGTTGATAGTCAGGGGCTGGTAATTCCTCTCCTGCTTTGTGCTGAAAAATAAATGAATAAAGTCTTCATTAATAATGAAGAAATTCATTAATTCATTAATTCATTCATTTTCTAAGCAGCTTAATCCTAATTAGGGTCATGGGAAGGCTGGTGCCTATCTCAGTCAACTCTGGGCGAAAGCAGGGTACACCCTGAGCAGCTCGCAAGGCCATTGTTTTTTTTAACTGTGGGAGGAAACCAGAGTACCCAGAGGAAACCCACACAAGCATGGGGAAAACATGCAAACTCCACACAGAAATGCCCGAGATTAGAAATCGAGCCTGGGCCTTCTTGCTGTGAGGCAGATGTGCTAACCACTAGCCACTGTGCCGCCCTTGAAGAAATTCAACATTATATATGTATATTGCTTATTCAAATAAGCCAACATAAATTTGCAATGCAATATTGTGTAAGTACCACAAAAACAAACAAAACGAACATAATTTTTAGACTTACCTAGTGTTGGTGGGGCACTCTCCAAGATGGTGACATGCCCACAGCACTAGGAAAGTGTTGAGTTCCCACCAAATCCATCAGGGTCTCAAACAACACAGAACTCAGCCACCCAAAACCAAACCCAAAGAAAGCTGAATAGAGCACAAACCCTAAATATTCCTGTGCAAAGGGGCGAGCAAATGGCACATACTGTTAAATTGAACTGAGACTGCAAAGAAATACTGTATCCTTGGTTGTACCCACTTGGTATTGGCCACTGTTCCCATGGATGGCCAGCTAAAATGCATAGTAGTACTGGGATATCAGCCATAGCAATTCCATTTGCAAATGGCCTTCTTTTGTAAAAATACTTGCTAATCATTATAAGGGCTGGATTGAGGTTGAACGCCAGTCCCAGACCTGTTAAGACATCATAAACAGACAAGATGAAGATGTTGCCCTCTTGGTAACATGATAGCCACTAACATACAGTCTAATTTTGGATTTATTGCTCCATTGGGTAAAACGTGTTTCATTAAACTCACCACCTATCACACCTACAAAGAGATACATTGCCTCCAATGAGTTGCAGAAAGATGCAGTAATAAGCCTAGTTCCTGAGAGGCAACCCTCTAGAATCATTATTGGATGACTGCCATACAGGATACTGCTAACTGGACCTATGGATAATAAAATAGCGAAGTGTAGTGATTAAACAATCTAATAGTTATACAACAAGATTAATAAAAGAAAAGGGAAAATAAATATTTTGATGCTAGATATAAAGCTGTTCCCTTTTTAGTCAAAACTTTCTTCCATGTGCCAACATAGTTTTTTTGGACAGTGTTGCTTCTGGCTTGCTCATTAAGGATTGAAAGTTACTTCTGGATTTCTGAAAAACTGCTTTCTGATGATTAACGATTAAGTGCCAAAGGAAAGCTGGATGTAGCTGAATTGTCCCAAAGACATAACATCCAAGGAACTTTTAAATTCATTAACATTCTCCATGCCTGAGCTCCATAACAATTTAAGTATATACTGCATTGGAACATAAGAAAAAAAAGCACACGGAAATTTGATTTTTATAGTTTATTTTATATATTTTTTAAACTTAAAAATAAAATCACAACAAAAGCAGATGAGCTCTGAGAGTATCTGCAAGCAAGTCATAGGTTGAGAGATGTGTAATGGTGTCTCTTTAAACCCCCTTCAGGTAAGGTAAACGCTGTGCTTCTAGCCGAGCTAAAGCCCCTGTCACATACATTGCACAACAGGTCCATGACATACAAATGGACAAATTCCTAGGACAGTTTGGGTGTGTTTTATGTAACTCACCTGTTGTGTGACAGAAAATGACAGTCATAGGAGTTTTGAACATACTCAAAATAATTTCCGTCTCATAGGTAAGTCTTGATGTCAGGTCCATTTCCTAGGTCTATTGTGTGATGCCCTATGAAATTCTATGGCTGTTATGATAGACATATGATTTTCATAGCTTTTTGGGCCAACTGATGTGCTCAGTATTGTATGGGTTTCTTACAAGTCTTGTGTTTTCTGTACGTTAAACCCACTGGATCTCCTTATACATTTTTATGACAGTGCACAGGTACCATGTAACACATACTGAGGTCACACATCAAATGAGTATCACAAGAATACCATACAGAGATTTTTTTTGTCTTGCAACAATAATAACTCTTTCATATGAACAACGCCCGATTTGCCCAAACAGACCTGACCTACTTTCATTTTTTATTGTACAACACATATTTCATATGTGACCGCAACTTTGCAAATTTCTAATTCACCTTATCCTAACCTACGCCAGACACTTCTGTTATAGCCCCACTAAATTTGTGATGAAAAATTAGCATGTTGCTTGTAAAGTGTCTTAAGTGCTATGTTGCTAGTGGTGTGTTTTCAGCCTACTCATTTAGTACATAACATATGGAAAACATAAAGAAAAGCCAAACCTAAACAAGATTTATATAGTTTACATTTACATATATAAACCATGAAAGATGACGGTAAGTTCGAGCTCTGCATGCTTTGAGTTAATAGCACTGTGTCTTCTTGTGACCATATACATCCAAAGTTTGTAAATATTACCAAAAAACATAAGTAAACAACACTCCGTAAAGGTGGGCTTTGACACTCATTCAAAGCTTTACTACACAGAAATACAAGAATAAAGTAAATTTTTTAAACTTGATTTTCTGGTTTATATTTCCTTTTTTTTAAGCCTGACAATGATATCATTGCCTGCTCCAATGACTGTAAAAACTCTTTGAGTGTCTGTCATTTTAATTATCCACTTGTGATAATGTCTAATATCTCAGCGATATTATAGATTAGAACCAATCAGATTGTGTCTTTCCTGTGTGGTACATGCTAATGCCTGTTATTAGATGCATTATTTAAAAAAAAAAAAAAAAAAAATTTAATTGAACTAGTTCACGCTGGAGATGTATCCTGCCTTCCAGATCACTATTTTGATGCATTAACCCATAACCCAACAGGAGGATGCCACCTGGACAATTAAGTCACCAGGGGATGCTGTTTTTTTTTTTTATTTGATTTAAGCATATAATAAAGACATGAACTACTCTGAGCAGGCTGACATACAGTCTCCAGTTTAAGGATTCTCTAGCCCAGGAAAAAGCAACCTATGGGTTGTGAACCAGATGCAATCTTTTTAAGTAATATGCCTGTTTAAGAGGTTGTCTGAATTTAACAAACAAACCCCCCCCCCCACCCCCCCCCCTTAAAACAATCAAACAAACAAAACATCTACAAAATGCTGTGGATATTGCTGCACTTTTTTTTTCTTTTCCAAATATCTAAGAGTTAAGAACAGAAACTAGAGGCTGTAATGCTTCAAAATGTAACAAACACAAAAAATGTTTTCCATTTAGGGTCTAACACAGCTTTACCTGCCAGTGGTAACTGAGTAACTATATAGGGGCATGTAATTTCATTAAGGTCTTGGTATCTTCTGACCCGATGTGGAGATGTAATGCTCATTTTTTGTAATGTAGTGTAATGTTAGTTGGTGACAATCCAGAGTTGTGGTCATGCAATAGACAAAAAGGCTAAACAACAAATCTGAGGCAGATCTGGATAAATAGATCAATCTTTGATTGTTTGATTAATGGACAATTTGAACAATTGAACATGGCATTAAATTTCTGAGCTTTCATATACTGAAACTTTTATTCAAATCCAGACTTAATACTTTCTGTCATTATATGTATCATATGCACTTTCCTTTATATTCATTTATATATTTTATTGTATTTATTGTTCTTTGTTTAGTTTGTACAAAGCTGCATCAAAGCTGATAAGAGAAGCCAAATGGAAACTTAAACAAAACTGTGAGGTATAGCTCGAGGCAATGCATCACGCACAAAATGGATTAAAAAGATATAACACATTTAATAGTCATTTGTATTACAAATATCCCTTGGCCCAACAAATTACCCAGAATGTTGACAGTCATAACATACATAAAAAAACATTCAGAATCTGGGTATCCAGGTTTCGCATAAACCGAGCCATGACATACAAGTGAGCTAAAACTACTGCACATCAGTACTCTTCTTCGCTCTTTAGTAGTAGGCTAATACACTGTCTGCTAGAGTTTCTAGTTTTCAGAATTAAAAATGCTATTTAAATGATTCATACAATTTAATAATTTATAATATTCTTTTTATTGAATCCCAAGTAAAATTGTTTTACTTTATAATTGGGGAAAATTAAACAGAGAACTTCCTTTGCACTGTATGAACATTCCAGCCATGCACAAATATTATTATCAATAATTTCATCCTTAGACCTTTGGTTAATATCAACAAAATATCACTTTGGAAAATGGCATACAAAACCTCCCTCTCCAACTTAAAGACTCGGTGTTTACACAAAGACCTCAAGAATGTACCAAAAGTTTTGATCAACCCTTATCTGACCCAAAGGGGCCTTCCATTGAGCCTAAATGCATCATAAAACACTAGAGGAAGACAACTTTTTAAGCAGACTCCCTTTAGCAGCTTAAGAAGATCATCAAGTTTCATACCAGATGGCTGAAAGAATGCATCTTCCTGACTAAGTTGACTAGTTACTAAACCCTTTTGTCTCAATGACTAAATGTAATATAAACTTTTATAAAACACGACCAATTCCATATTAACCATCCCTGCTGTTAAACTTTTACATTACTCAAGTGTCACAGTGTTAATCAAAGGACTGCAAAGGTGTGGATCCCCTCACACCAGTGGTGGGCCAGCAGGGTCAGAAGGCCTTCTCTGCTGGCCCAAACACTATCAGAAGCACTGACCTACATTTACAACTTAAATTCTAGTATTTTTTCCATGAAATTGTATTAATTTATTCCCAACAGTCTATTCTCATTTCGTAGCGTGTCTCTTGGCTGCACTGCTTCCAGCATGTGTATGTGGATGTTAGATTTTTTTTTTTTTTTGTCTAATCAGAGTTCAGCAATTAGGTGCTGCCATGTCAATCTAATCTGCCCAGGGCCTTCAGAATCAGTAGTGCTGGCCAATGTCACTTAAACTATATTAGCGATGGGACTGTTTCTTTAATCAATCAGACTTCAAATTTGCCTCACATGGCCAGCTAGCCCACAATAACATCAGCATTTTTCGGTCCCCTGTATGGTTGGTCAGAGAAAAGAAAGGAGGATGGATTTTGTCTATAAATAATCTGCATCTCTGGTGAGTATGATGTATTTTATTTTAATTTTTTATGCTTCTGTCATGTTATTAGATAAATATTGATTCTGAACTTCTCCAGATGATGTTGTAGTGTAGAGGTTTGGAGTTGTCTGAACCCTTTATCACCAAGCTGTTACATTTACGCTTGTTACATTTGGCCGAGTGCCAAATTTACTGATAGCTTCCATGGGTGATCGCAGGTGGAACTTATGTAATGCTCAGCGTTATTAGCAGAAATGTAACTCAGGTGTATCGGTGACAATGCATTCAAAGATAAAGGGTTACCTGGGTTTCTTGCTTTAATAATAATGGTATTCACCATCAATATATGAAATGTAAACCATGGAAAACCATGTGTGATTTCTTACAATGCATATTGGTATGACCAAGTAAAGTTTATCCTGAAACTGTGTCAATGCATGTAATTATTATGTGTGGCAAAGGAAAGTGTTCATGCAATAAATTAATTTATCTCATATGAAATACTCAATCAGTCAGAAGACTGTTATCTGTCCAGCCAAATATAAAATTTTTATATTAGAACAAAAGTCATGTTTTCATGAAAACAGATATTTGTGATCATTTGCATATAAGTACCTAGAAGAAGTTATATTACTTTAATTGTAACAGCTCACAAACTATAGTCTGAGAAGACAGAAATTGTGGTCATCTGGAGAAAGCTCTCTGCTCAAATCTGGAACTGCTGGCAAATAGATGCCCAGCTCAACACAAAACCCATGAAGACACCATTCCCATGGAAAATGCCAGAGACACAATGCAGAGAGCCACACCATATCAACACGTGATTTGTTTGTCATAGTTAGTAATAAATGTTGGCAAAATAAATTTCTGCATATTAATTGGTGTTGAACACAGCACCAGGGTTAATCTGATCAGTGAGCTAACACCAAAAAAGGATCCTGTATATATACATTATTTGGGGATAATGCAGGTATATATTATTATTCATTATAATCATTATTATAGAAAAAATGTGTGGTGGTGGGGGAGTCAGCTGCACCTGCCCTTCCTCCACTTTAATGGCTGAAGTGCCCTTGAGCAAGGCACCTAACCCCCAACTGCTCTCCGGGTGCCCCCAATGTGTGTGGCAGCCCACTGCTCTGAGTGTGTGTGTGCTCACTGTTTACGTGTGTGATGTCCTGTCAGAAGATTTAGATCTTGCCTGTCTGCTAATCTGTTCTCTCCTCCTGTGTGTGTGTGTGTGTGTGTGTGTGTGTGTGTTTGACTACAGGCTCCGCCCTGACGATCCCACCTGATCCCTATTTCTTTCCGAGTATAAAAGGCCTGCGGTGCTTTGGTCCTGTGCCAGATCATCTTGTGCCGTCATTGAGAGAGCAAGCTCTATTTCACAGTTCACTCTGCGACCTAGCCGGCTGTTCTTAGCGGTTCATGTTCTATGATTTCTCGGCTATTTAATAAACGTCGCTGGTTAATTCTACCATGTCGTGTCTGTCCTGCTTTTGGGTCTATCTGTCATTGGTCCTGCGTAACAACGTGTCTGTGCTCACATTCGATGGGTTAAATGCAGAGGCAATAATTTCCTCTGCAGGATTAATACAGTATAGTAAGTAAGTAAGTAAGTAAGTAAATAAATGTTTGTTTGTTTGTTTGTTTGTTTATTCATTCATTCATTCCTACATTAATTGATTATTTTCTAGTGCCTTTATGGATAGTGTAAAAAGACTTTTGGGATTTAGCCCCAGAATGTTCATGGCATGTTTGTGCTTTTTAAACATTATCTGTTAAGGTTTGCACTTAAACTTCTTTGTATTTTCACAAAGATTTTGGTGCACTTCAGTAAAATTTAGCATCTTCTTAAAAAAAATTATTTTCCAAATAAACTATGAAAATAGTAAAAATACTAAAAATAGTACTATGTTTAGGTACATATGAACACTTCCATTAGAAAACACTCTTGTTTTTACTAGCACCATAGGTATTGCATGTGTCATAGGCATGTCATGACTTGGATGGTTGTCCATGCATGCCTATCACAAAAACTGTTGCCGCATTGCTGAGTTGATGCTGAATCGCTGTGATGTTTTGTTGACTTGCGTGATGACAAGCACTGATGCTGACGTGATGATTGATGACGTGATGACTGGATTATTAATAATGAAACTGAGCTCATACTCCTCCACTAAGACTTGCACAGAATAAAAAACGCATATCTCAGGTAGGCAGACATATTTTTATTGAGCAAAACAACACAAAACATGAGCAGGAACACAGAACATGAACTTGTTAAACAGATAACTAAACTAACAATAGAGGTGATACAGAATTCAGCTAGTGTAATACACCGAAAAGGAAACTCACTCTGTGCTCCGAATTGCTCACTCATTCACTACCCCATTTATTATAGAGAGAATTGCAGAGGTCTAGTCAGCTCAATGGTAAAGTGTTAAAAACACTTCCGGTCACTACTCCTTGGCGATATTATACATTTTTTATTTAAATTTTTTTTTTTTTGGATTTTCCCCATTTTTCTACCCCCTAATTTAGTCGTATCTAATTCCCACCCATCAACTTTTTTTTTTTTTTGCCTCCCCTATCACACGACAACCACTGACCAGGGAGGGGCATAAGCAAGCACATGCCCCCTCCGTGACACGCAATGCTACCGCCCGCCTCTTTTCGAACTGCTGCGCAGGCGTATTTGGGGGCAGCCTAACACACTCGGAGGGAAAGCGCTATCCGCCCCCTCGTATGAATGAGCTCACAGACACCCATGATTGGCTGGTGATCGCTGTGAGTGACAGGGAGGTGAGCGTATGCTATCCCTCCCTTCCGTGAGAGCTTGGCCAATGAACTCCTAGTCACGGATGGCTGTGGCATCAATCCAGATTCGAACTTGACGATATTATACATATAATTTTCAGACACAGGCCCAGTGTTATCCTTTCAGTTCAATTCAGTTTTATTTGTATAGCGCTTTTTACAGTTGACATTGTCACAAACAGCTTTACATAGTAAAATTAATTTAAGAAGAATGTTAGGGTTGACAGGGGGAAAAGGACCCACATGCAGACAGGAGAAGTGCAGAGCACAATATTTAATAGATAGGCAGACAATCCAAAATGGCAGACAAACTCGTGGTCAAAAAACAGGAAAAAGTCAGAGATATCCAAGAAGTTACAAACAGAGTATGAGGCAGAGGTATCCAAAAATCACAAAAAGCTAACAAGAATGGTCAAGGAACAGGCAAGGTCAAAAACTACTAGGCAGAGATATATACAAACGCTGGAAAGGCACAGGAGAAACTCAGGCGTGATCTGGCAATGCTTGTGGGGAAATGCAGGGCTTGTATACACAGACAAGTGAGGCAGGCAACGAGACACAGGTGAGCCCAATAATGAGTCTGTGGAAAGCCAAAGGGGACAAACAAAAGCACATAGTTCTCCTTCTAGTTAACTTTGTGTTCTAGTAATAACAGTACCCTCCCCCCCCACCCCCTTACGAATGCCTCCTGGCATCTTAACTGGGGGGAGTGGGTGTTCTCTCAGAAAGTCCCTGACAAGTCCATGATCCAGAATGTCTCGATCAATAACCCAACACCTCTCCTCTGGACGATAACCCTCCCAGTCCACCAAGAACTGGAGACCACTGCCCTGGCGACGGACATCTAGAAGCCGATTAACTGTAAAGGCCTCTGAGCCATTGATGAGCCGTGGAGGGGGAGGGGGCTTGGGAACTGGGCAAAGCCGGTTACTGAGAACAGGTTTAATCCTGGAAACGTGGAAGGTGGGGTGGATGTGGCGGAGGGTTGGAGGGAGCTTAAGCCACACAGCAGCAGGACTCACGACCTTCACAAGGGGTATGGACCAATGAAACGTGGAGCCGATTTCCGGTAGTCCACCTTGAGGGGAAGATCCTGGGTAGAGAGCCAGACGCGCTGACCCTGATGATAGGGAGGTGCCTTGGAACGATGTCGATCTGCCTGGTGCTTCATCCTGGCCGAAGCACGTTGCAGGGCTGTCCGGGTCCTTTTCCAGGTCTGACGACAACGACAAAAGCCTGGGCAGATGGTACACCGACCTCCTCCTCCAGAGCAGGAAACAGGGGGGCTGGTATCCTACACAACACTCAAAGGAAGACAGGCCTGTGGAGGCAGAAGGGAGGGAGTTAATGGAATATTCTACCCAGGGCAGCTGACAACTCCAGGAAGACACCATGCACCACAAGGTTGCCTCCAGGTGTTGATTAGCCCTCTCTGTCTGGCCATTGCTTTGTGGGTGGAATCCTGAGGATAAACTGACAGAGGCAC
>JAQMYF010000006.1:20500197-20511512 GCA_030014195.1 Neosilurus mollespiculum
GAGAGAGAGAGAGAGAAGAAGAAGGGGGTTCTGTCAGAGCCTTTGGGGTGCTGCTACCTATCCCCACCACCAGATGTCGCCAAAGAGAGGTGGAGGCCTACACAATCCTCAGGAGGTGACAGCCTCATTGTCCAACCCCCTCCCGAGGACCCTGAACCCATGCAGCTGGGTGGAACTCGTCTATCAAAGACTGAGCGAAGTCGACGCATGAGGGAGCACTGCTGCGTGTACTGTGGCAAGCCAGGTCATTTTCATGACTCCTGTTCCGAGCTAGAGGGAAAAGCCAGACCCCGTTCAGCTACAGGAGGGCTGTGACAGGGGTAAGTGCATCTCCTGGATTCTCGTCCACTGGCTTCCTCTTGCCTATCACCATTTCCTGTGGCCATCAACATCACCATCTCCAGCCCTTTTTAGATTCTGGTGATGTGGGAAACTTTATAGATCTGTCCCTTGCCAAGAGCCTCTCGCTGCCCACTGCCTCACTGTGTGTAACTGCCCTTGATGGAAGACCATTGGGGAGTGGTCAAGTTTCCCGGACAACTGCCCCTCTCCGGCTGAGAATCGAGAACCACGTTGAGGAGATTTTCTTTCATTTAATCATTTCTCCTGAGTTCCCTGTAGTCTTAGGCTTCCCCTGGTTGACAAAGCATAACCCCCATTTGGACTGGAGCTCAGGGTCTGTCCTCTCTTGGGGTCCCACCTGTCATGCCACTTGCCTCTACCCAAGTCCACTACCTCAGTCCTCTAAGTCTCCTGAGCCTCCTGACCTATTCCTAGTCCCAGCCGAGTACTTGGACCTCAAGGATGTTTTCAGTAAGCAACGGGCCATGGTGTTGCCCCCCCCCTATTGGGCTTATGATCGTGCTATCGACCTGCAACCTGGTTCCATACCCCCCAGAGGTAGAGTCTTCTCCCTGTCTGCCCCTGAACAGGATGCCATGGACACCTACATTAAAGAAGCCTTGGCCTCTGGATTCATTCATCTATCATCCTCTCCTGCAGGGGCCGGATTCTTTTTTTGTTGGGAAGAAGGATGGAGGGCTGTGTCCCTGCATAGACTACCGTGGGCTCAATAGTATAACCGTCAGGAACCGATACCCCTTACCCTTAATGTCTTCTGCTTTTGAGCTTCTACAGTGTGCCTCTGTATTCTCCAAGTTGGATCTGCGGAATGCCTACCACCTTGTCAGGATCAGGGAGGGTGATGAGTGGAAGATGGCTTTCAACACTCCGACTGGCCACTATGAGTACCAGGTTATGCCTTTTGGATTGACCAATGCCCCTGCTGTATTCCAGGCCCTGATAAACGACGTGCTGCGGGTCATGCTCAACAGGTTCATTTTTGTTTATTTGGACGATATGCTCATATTTTCTAAAACCATGAATGAACATATCCAACATGTCAGACAGGTCCTACTTCGCCTCCTCAGAAATAACCTATTTGACAAACCTGAGAAGTGTGCCTTCCATGTGTCCGAGGTCTCTTTTCTTGGGTTTATCATCAAGCCAGGTAGTGTCCAGATGGACCCCATCAAGACGAAGGCGATCCATGACTGGCCTACCCCAACTTCCATCAAGGAGACGCAGAGATTCCTGGGGTTTTCAAATTTTTACAGGAGGTTCATCCGGGGCTTCAGCACTGTGGCAGCTCCTATCTCCGCGCTGACTCACAAGTCCTCCTCCCCATTCTCCTGGACTCCCAAGGCAGAGGTAGCCTTTAAATTACTTAAGGTCCGATTCACATCTGCACCCATACTGACTCTTCCTGATCCCTCAAGGCAGTTTCTAGTGGAGGTTGACGCCTCAGATGTTGGAGTGGGGGTTATCCTGTCACAGCGATCTGTGGACGAGAAACTGCATCCCTGTGCCTTCTTCTCTCGGAAACTAACTCCAGTGGAGAAGAAGTACAGCGTGGGGGACCGTGAGTTGCTATCAATCAAGTTAGCTCTTGAGGAGTGGCGGCACTGGCTTGAGGGGGGCACAACTGCCTTTTGTCGTGTGGGCCGATCATAAGAACTTGGAATACATTTGGCAAGCCAGACGCCTCAACCCAGGTCCGGCTCGATGGGCACCGTTTTTTGTCTGTTTTGACTTCTGTCTTTCCTATCGTCCAGGTTTCAAGAACACTAAGCCCGATGCCCTGTGATGCCTGAGATCCAAGAGGAGGTCTCGGAGCCTGTCCTTCCGTGCTCCAAGATTGTGGCTCCTGTGCGGTAGGAAATTGTAGCTGAGGTCCAGCGAGCACAGCAAGAGGATCCTGACCCCAGAAGGAGACCCTCTAAACTACTCTATGTTCCCAAAGTGGCCTGGTCACGAGTCCTGCAGTGGGGGCACTCCTCTCAGCTGGTGGCTCATCCAGGGTCATCCAGGACTCTGGATTTCCTTCAACGGCAGTTCTGGTGGCCAGGCATGGCCAAGGATGTCAAGACCTTCGTGGCTGCTTGCTCAACATGTGTGCACAATAAGAACCACTCCTTGCATCCTCAGGGCCTGCTTCATCCCCTGCCGATTCCCTGAAGGCCATGGTCCCATATTTCTCTTGACTTCATCACTGGAATATCACCCTCTAAAGGTAACACGGCTATTCTGGTGGTGGTTGATCGCTTTTCTAAGGCTGCTCGTTACGTTGCTCTGCCTAAGCTACAGTCTGCCACTGTGACTGCGAGAATGATCTGTGACCATGTTTTTAGGATCTTTGGCCTTTCACAGGATGTTGTGTCTGATCGGGGTCCTCAGTTCGTTTCCAGTTTTTGGCGAGCCTTTTGCCATCTTATAGGGGCTACTGTGAGCCTGTCATCAGGATTTCACCCTGAGTCCAATGGACAGACAGAGAGGGTAAACCACGACCTGGAATCCGTGTTGAGGTGCCTGGCCTCTGACAACCCCAGGACCTGGAGCGCTCAGCTTCCTTGGGCGGAGTACGCCCACAACACATTGAAGACCTCCTCCACGGGTATGTCACCTTTTCAATGCTTATTTGGGTTCTCACCATCTTTGTTTCCGGAACAGGAGGAGGACATTGGGGTACCAATCGCCCCAGACGTTTGTGCGGTGCTGCAGACGGACCTGGAGAAAGGTTCGGATGGCACTCTTCCAAGCATCCCGCAGTTACCAGGCACAGGCTAATTGGCTCCGCAGATCCACTCGTGCTCTACGGCCTGGGACAAAGGTTTGGCTGTGTGCCCGGAATCTCCCCTTGAAGGTGGAGAGTCGGAAGCTGGCTCCTCGCTTCATTGGGCCATTCAAGGTAGTCAAGAGAGTGAATCCAGTGGCCTACAGACTCCAGCTGCCACCTTCCCTAAGGATCAACCCCACCTTTCATGTCTCTCAGTTGTGCCCTGTGGTCACCTCTCCACTGAACCCCACATCCCCCCAGATCATTGACGGCGAACCAGCGTATCAGGTCCACCATATCCTAGACTCCCGAAAGGTCAAGGGAAAGGTTCAGTACCTTGTGGACTGGGAGGGTTATGGGCCGGAGGAACGAACTTGGGTCCCAGCTAAGAACATTCTGGACCATACCCTCATCCAGGACTTCCACCGTGACTACCCTGACTGTCCAAGGCACGCCAGGAGGCATTCTTAGAGAAGGGGGTTCTGTCAGAGCCTTTGGGGCGCTGCTACCTATCCCCACCACCAGATGTCACCATGTTGCACGTCACTCTAATCCCAATCAGTTACCATTGCTATCACCTGGTCCTTGTTATGTCTGTGTATTTAGGTGCCCTGCCCATGATCTGTGTTTGCTGTGTTCTCAAGCCTCTATGTGTGTACTGCCGTGAGTTTCACAGTGGATTTACTGGTATTTATTTGTGCTTTATTTTCTGATCTCAGTTTTAGTAGTTTGCCTTCCAGTCTTTTTGTTTTTTCCAATGGATTCTTTTTGTTCCTAAGATTTTTGTTGTTTATGTCTAGTTTTTGCCTTCATTTTTTACTGGACCCTTAAGGAACTGTTCTTGGTTAAGTCACTCGGTGACTGTTTTGTTTCCTGAGTGTTTTTTGTGCGTGGACTTTTTCTGTTTCCTGAGGCTGCCAAGCTTGTTGCCTGTTTTTTGTTGCCTGCAATTGTGTCCTTTCTCCATAGCCCAGTGGGGCACTACTTGGTTCAGTGTGCTGGAGACCCGGGTTCAAGTCCCACCTCAGGCAACCACCCCTGACTCCCAGAATACTGTTTCACTTGTTTTACCATAGCCCTGACTCGAGCATCACAAACGATACATTTCGAGGAAATTTGAAGGGATCCTTCAAATCTTGCATGAGTTCTGATAAGAAATCCAAGTCTGCAGGTCTGGATTTTCCAAGGGTCAGTGCTACTGGAAAAACCTGTATTGGCCTCAAATTTACTAATGCACATAAAACTGGTCACAGAGACTGTCCTGAGCTCTTGAAAAGCAGAAGGCCATCAACATTAAAAGACAGCTCCAATGTATTGATACATTCTTGTGTGCCACTTGCGAAGTACTGGTGCTTTGTTTGCCTCTGTAACCCAAAACAAATATATTCCATGCCAGATACTGTCCTTATTTGAACATCCCTAGATGTTTTCACAAAGTTCTGGCTGTACATGGAAGATCTGGATGGCTATGGCTAAGAGGACCTGCCAGTCAAATTAATTTGTTGCAATATTTAAACTAGCATCATTGTCGCTTTCATCACTTTAGCTGTCATCAAAAGTAATGGCATGTTGCTTTATAGATTTCTCTCGTAAACGTTTTGCTGAAATCCATTTACGCTTGTATTCTCGTCGCTGGGTCTTTTTCTTCTCCTTACAATGGAACCTATGTTCCATTGCACACAAATAATTTGTGTCTGGAAATAAAATATTAGTAGTACACCAGTAGTAGCATGAATATAATACTAATAGGAATATTGAAGTGCTTAAGAAATTTTTTCCAGTAAATTAGTATTATTTCATAAAATTAAAATTCTATCTAGATTATATTTCTATATTCTAAAACATCTTTATTTCTATCATGAAGCCCAAATGAAATTTCAACAATGCAACTTGGAAAAAAAGTACTTTAGGCCACCCCAAATATAACTGATGGTCAATTATTTTTTTCTTTAAAAAAGGAGTGAGCATGTGGAATAATAATTATATATATATATTTTTTTTTTTACATTTTTTGGTCAAATTATTATGCTTTTTTGTCACACAAATTCAAGTGTGCTAATAATATTTTTTCTAAATAATCATCTTGCATTGAAAAGTATTGAGATATGCAATAAAATAAAATCTAAATATTTAATTATTACTTTACATTAGTTATTATTAATATGTACTTCAAATAACAGAACTCATTGACTAGTATTTTCAATGTATATTCTTACAACTTTGTTATGAACATATAGTGGTTCTCCTATCCAAGAGGTTCCTCTTATAAGCAGCCACCTTCCCTACAAATGGTTAATGTAGTTAAAACCTAACATCACTTTAAAACAGATAGTCCTGTTTGAGAACACTTGTATTAATTAAATAGTAATCATATCTGGATGCAGGGTTGTAGGTCCCATTTAAAAGTTTTGAAAAACTCACCCAAAAAAAATTACAATTTAGCTATTTTGCACACACTGAATGTCAGTCCCAGATAGATAATAAAATCACCTCTGCTTGTTTAAATTTGAAATTTATTTATAAATTAATATTAATTTATTTATAACTGTTCATTAAAATTAACTTAGGGGCTGACATGGTAAATTTTCAACTTACATTATTTACTTGAATTCAATTCATGAATGTTATAACTTTTCCTAAAAGGGTTTCTAAAATGTAATGGAAATAAGTGTAGTGTCTCATTAGCCCTGGAAAAGCTTTTCATCATACATAATGATTGTTTCATATATGTTGCCTCTGTGGTTCAAGTTACAACATAAATAGCTACATTTGGTTTAATCCCTCCCAGGGTAAACTATTATTCTCTTCATTACTCCTCTGTCAATGGCACAACTGATTTACATAATTATTTGGGCTTAATTTTGTCCAAATATGCAAAACACAAATAAAAATATTATCATAAATGTGTTGACATATGCTTTACATTCTGAATAAACTTTACATAAAATATTTGTTAATACAACATATTTGTACTTTGTGTTAAAATTTCATGGTAAAAGGACAGAATTAATTTTTGCAGCAGGATTTTGGCTACTTGACAGAAAATTACGCTTTACCAAAGTAGTATAATTTTTTTGCATAACTAAAATAAAATGCGGGTGAATAATATGAAAATAATATTATTATTTTCATTATGAAAAAATAGGAGCGGCATTTCCGTCGACCATCAATTATATTTGGGGTCGCCTTACCAGATAAAGTAATTTTTGTAATTTATTTCAAATTAAAGTTGTATTGCAAATTCTGACAATCTCAAAGTCTCCAATTAAAGTAAATTATGAAGTAAAAAAGTTTTATTTTCTTATACCACAGAAAGTTAAAAACACCATTCATATTTATAGGTTTCAATCTCTGATAATTAATATTATCATAAATAAAAGTAACTTATTTTCACAATGATATTTAGGCTGATGTCAGGTCTCAGGTAATAAATTTTAATAAATTATTATTATTGGCTATTTTGGGGGTATGGTAAAATACTATTCAGGTTCTCACCAAAAACTAATCAGTGCATTTCCCATCCCTAAATAAAATTCCTGGAGAATTTTGGCGTAATCCAATCAATAGTTCCTTAGTTATTGAGGAAAGAATTATTTTTTTCCCTGTTTTATGGCTATTTTTGGATATTTTTAAAAAATATATATTATTCGTATTCCCACCAAAATCGAATCAGTACATTTCAAAACTGTAAGAAGAATTTCAGCATAATCCTATTAGCAGTTTCAAAGTTATTGCGAGAAAGGTGAAATTTTTACTATTTTTGGGTATTTTTGCCTATTTGTTGTTAAAAATTATTATCTGTATTCTTACCAAAAACTAATCAGTGTATTTCCGACCAATAAGGAAAATTTCTGGAAAATTTCAGACTAATTCGGTAGGTGGTTTTTGCTATCGCAATAACGGAGTGTTTTTTCCCCATTTGCTATTTTTTTTTATAAAACAACTTTCCGGAATTTTACCAAAAACTAATCAGCACATCTATCCACCCAAAGTGATAATGTGGCAAAATTTGAAAAGAATCCGTCAAGCGGTTGGGGCGCAATTGCAATAAAGAGATGCTACGGCCAGCAGAACCGGCGGAGCTGAAGCAAATCCTTATAGCCCCAATATTACTGTGTGGGAGGTAATTATTAATGAATTTTGTAATGTATACATTACTGTTACAGAAAGCAGGGTGTTCAGCTTTATTCTGTTTGTTAAATATCAAAACAACTTAAAATTAGTCACAATTTTATAATTTATCATTCTCATGCCTTCTGATTTCATTAAGAAAATCATTTTTATGAAGACTCTAGTTACTAGTTACTAGTTTCTGGTTACTGTGAATACTAGTTAGGCCTAGTATCCTACAAACTACACAATTCAGTATTAAACCATCGTGAAAACTTCACTGTTTGTAAAAATGCTAGCCTGCAAAATACAGGACTCAGATCAAGAAAAAAGTATTACACATGATCAATTATAATAATTAAATTATTAAATTATGCAACCCTAAATTATCTGACTTATGGTCAGTAATCTAGGGCCATGTATTGATCTGGAAATATATATACATTTTGGTCATCAAACTACAATGCACACACTGGTTGTTTAGATCACTAGATTCAAATTAACTAGGCCTAATTTGTCTAAGACTTAGAAAATACAATTTGTTTCCTGTCACAGACTCAACAGCCTGTGAAACTTTAGAACCCGATAGTCAGAGGTTTTTTTTTTTAATTTAGATTTTTTTCTGTTAGTTGCACATTAAAGGAGGTATTTTTATTTTGTAGTTGCAACTACTTTGAAAATGATCACCTTGTTTATTTCAATTCCATGAAAATTCCCAGGGTTGATATATTTTAGTAGAGTTTGGCGGGCAACAGTAAAAATGCATTTTTTTAGGCCTAGTAAAAGAAAATACAAGACAACTTGTTTGTTTACAAGTTTATATTTACTATTATTTAAATTATTAATATTTAATACAGACATGTGCAAGTTCCAAGTACAAATTTAATGTACTAGACCATGACTAGCTAGACTAGTAGGCCTATCAGCCTGTATCAGGGCTGAACTAAGTGGCTTGCACGATGATCAGGGCAAGTGTGAAATAGTACTGGGTAAGTTCTGTACTCAGTGCATGGAGCTTGATTCTACAGTTCAAAAGTACATTTTGAGGGCCTGAATATATAAAACAAACATGACTGATCAGTGATATTTGGTCATTTATTACCGTGTCTATGCAAAATCCTTTTATTTAAATGAACCATTTCATGTTTCTCAATTGGCCTCTTTTTAAATTGTTTTCTTGACAATATTCACACAGTACTTCGCCAGGCACACATCATGAGTACTGCATCCATGGAACATTTAATACTTTAGCCAAATATATACTTCTAGTATTTCTATAGATCTGTCTACATTCTATATGATCCATAAAATTGTATCTTGGTTATTAGGCCTAACCCTAAATAAAGTTCCATAACTCATGCCCAATTTCAACACCTTTAACAATGACATTGGTTTTGAAAGTTTAATTTAGGCATATTATTTGCCATGTAGGTCTAATTATATATACATTATCCGACCCTGGAATATGATTGCGGACGTTTAAATGGTTATCATTATACCCTACAGTAGGCTAGTACATAATTTTGCTGCATCTATAGGCCTAATGTTTAAACCTTTTAATTGTTTATGTCTTACCGTTAGTCTAGCAATTCCTTAGCAAAGTCCTAAATTATAGTACAAGACGTCAGGACCTAAATTAGACTAGGGCCTATAGTAAAGATCTATAAATCTACCGGATACTTGCATTTAAATACAGATGAAAAATACATGGGACCAGATCTCTAGCCCTGTTAGATCCTGCCTTTAATACCATACAAGCAAACATAGCTCTACTGATCTACTGGGGTGGAGAACTAGTATTAGTAGGCCTAAAATATGGCAATTGTTAAATAAATGAGACCCATCCTACATCACTTCCCATTATAATTGCATTTATATTACATGACATATTCCATGATTAAGTACAATTTTCGTTGGGTCTCCTTTATTTAACAAATTATTGCCTAGAATCTAATCCCTAATTTAAACATACAATGTGAAAATGTGATGAAATCGGGACTAACAACACACATTCAACTCTGGAATGTTGGCATCCTTGCAAATCTATATCTTACCTTGTAATGCTGTGTCAGATTTCAGATGATGAAAGCAAATTTTATAAAATTGCAGAAAATACTTTAAATAAATTGTTGTCTGAAACTGTTCAAGCACCGCGCCAAACTGGATACGTTGATATGCATGCGCACATATTTTAATCTTGTACTGCAGCAGGCCATGATGACGTTTTGGCGCCATCTAAACAACGTTTTGAACGAACGTCACATATAGGTTCTCAATTAACGTCAAAGGTAACATTGCCACAACTTTCACATAATGTTATTTGTAACCAACCAAATTACAACCTTTTTAAAACGTTGTGATAATGTTATAAAACGTTGTGTTAGCTGGGTAACAATTTATGTTTTAACAATGTTGCTACTACATCACGCAAAGGTTGGATAACATTATTTGTAAACTCCCAAAAAACACTGTTAAAATGTTGAAGGTAACATTTTCAAAAAATGTCTGAAAAATTGTGTCAGGTAATTTGCAAAGACTGATTTCTTTTTCAGTACCTGCATGGTTCTCTAACTAGGAAACCCTAAAAAGTGCATAGTCATTGTCCCCTATCTCTAACCATCAAGTGCATGGCTTTGTACTGGAGGCCTGGATGTGTGCAACATTCTGGCAATGTCAAAATAATGTTGTGCCTAAAAATCATGTATATGTTCTCAATAAAAAATTATGGTTTAACATTGTCACAATGTTCAGATAACATTTTGTGCAACCAGTCAAATTATTACCTTTATGCAATGTCACAATAATGTTGCAAAAGTTTTGTGTTAACTGGGCAATGTTATTTTTAAGCAATGACTTGTTTAATATAAATGAACGTGTGTAATGCATGTTGTGTAATGAACACCCCCTGGCTGTCCAAACAACTGAGTTACTGACTGACTGGAAACACCTCTTCACCCTGCTGTGAACCTAGCCTTCCTCTTCATGCGTTTCTTAAAAGAAACTAAACTTGTACTGTTTTCTTTGCTGTACTAACTCGGTTTAGTAATTTCGCTGTTATGTGAATTTTAGCTGCCCTGTGATGGCCTGGTGACCTGTCCAGGGTGTACTCTGCCCTCGCCCAGAGTCGGCTGAGATGGGCACCAGCCTCCCTGTGACCCTAATTAGGATTAAGCGCTTCAGAAAATGAATGGATGAATGTGAGTTTAGTTTGATAGTATTTCTGGCACCTGATCTAGGAATTTGGACATTTTAAATACATTAACATTTAAATGACCACAGACTAAAGAAAACATGGACAGTGTGTCTCTAAAAAGTGAAGCCATCACAAATCTAGCACTACTGCATGCTGGCTGAGGTACAATTTTTATCACTGCCTATTCCCATGTGGTTCAGTGAAAAAAACTACCCTTTTTCCAAGTTCCTTTCCAATACCCTTTTCTTGCATCAACTTTTTTTCCATCAATAATGTCTAATTCAATCAGTTAGTTTTCTTTATGCTGATATGTGCGCATTTGTTTTTATTTCCCCAGAAAATTCTTTTTAATACGTTATTCTATTGTAAAGAAACAAGGCATGGATATTCTTGGGAATGAGGTGATTGACAGCCTTGACTGGAAGGGACCAGCTGCCGCACCTGCATTGCTGTTCATTTTTATACCTCCTTATTTAAACTTTTCTGAGTACATTAATATAAACTGTTAGTCATCTATTTATGCATTATCTGTAACGCCATTAGAGTTACAGGAAAATATAAAGCCAATCCCAGCAGACTTCAGGCAAGAGGCAAGGTAAACCTAGAAAAGGTTGTCAGTCTATTTCAGGGCTAAATGCAGAGACAAACAACCATTCACACTCACATTCACACCTATTGGCAACTTAGAGTGCTAGTTGACCTAATGTGTTGTGATGTATGGGGTAATAGTCATATAACGGTCATGTAATTTCTGGTTCATGTGATAAATGTCCTTCCTAGATGTTAATCGATGACGCCCATCTCAGCCGTCTCAGGGCAAGGGCAGGGTATACCCTGGGCAGCTCACCAGGCCATTGCAGGGCCAACACACATATGCTAGAACAAGCTATCATTATA
>JAQMYF010000006.1:20608045-20621400 GCA_030014195.1 Neosilurus mollespiculum
CTGAGATGGGCGCCAGCCTCCCCGCGACCCTAATTAGGATTAAGCGGTTCAGAAAATGACATGACATGACATAAAAATTAATACATTTACATACTTTGGGCCACAATGTAAAGTGTATAAGTTGACATCTATGGGGTTAGATCTATGCAGACTGTTGTGATTAATGAATAAATAAATAAATATATATATATATAAATGTGTTGTACTCTATAAAATATTGATAAGGCAACAATAGAGAGACTTTAGCTGGACAGACAAGTTTTTATTAGTTGCAGAAATGTATTTCCATGAAATCAACAGTGACTGGTTATCATTTTTAAAATAGAATACACACATCTTTCTGTGTGGAGTTTTCATGTTCTCCCCGTGCTTGCATGGGCTTCCTCCAGGTACATCAATTTCCTCCCACAGTCCAAAGACATGGCATAAAAGGTTGTATGTGTGTTGGCCCTGAGATGAATTGAAGAGCTGTTCAGGATGGTCCTCATCTTCACCCAATGTCAGACGAGGAACATAGTAGGAGTATATGTCGTTTGGCAAATTAATGATTGAATATAATGACTTTAAATCTGTTGTTTTTTTAGTCTGTAGTTTCTGAAACAGTTAGTGTCACTTGGGCACTAAATTATCACAAAAAAATCTAAACTTGCGGTTAAATAGGCATAGGAATTGTCTGAAACTAATAGTGAAAAAGAGTATGCTAGTCAAATACTCTGATAATTAAAATATTAATTCAGCATCAGCACAAAAGACCCACACAGTTGTAGACAGAGGTTTTACTCAGTCAACAAAAGCACAATACATTTTTTTCCCCATTTACCTTCTTATCATTTGTTTTTGTGTGGTTAAATAGGCTCATATTTGTTAGCTTAGAAATGAGATACAAAGCCCTGAATAGTTAGTTGCATTATTCCAATTGAAAGTATTGATTTGTTTGGTAAGGCTTTGAATAGTGTGTGCCTGAAACAGAATGAATGTGTGTGCTTGGAAATAGCAATACGAAAGATGGAAGAAGAGAGATATACTCATATGAATGGAAATTAAATAATCGGACATGTGGCATTATTTTCGTTATTCATTTTATTATTTTTTTTTACTATTCTTTGTCAGTTCTGGTTTAGGTAATTTCTTTTGGATAATCTTTTGATTTAAATAAAATGCTTTAGTGTGAAATGACTTTGCCTCCAATGTCCATGCATTTTCCAGTGACTTCATCTGTTATTCATTTTTAGCATATAGGGCCAGACAGAAGCAGATGCTTTGTCCCTGTGAGAGAATGTTATGGCTGAATTTTGAGAACTGTTGAAATGTATTTGAAATTCAGAATGATAGCTGGCTTCACATGTAGAATTCCCTCAAGACCTACAATTCAAACAACCGCTAAACCGTTTGGATTGCAAACACTTTAGAGCTTTATAAATATATAGAGGATATTTCCCACAAGTTCTGAAACAAATATGCACTTAATATATGTGTAGATTCCTCTTATGAGTCAACTAAGTACCTGCTTGAAGCTATATTGAAGCCATGAGACTCATATAAGAAGAGCTACTGTATTTTAAATTGCAGGGGCAATGATTTCATTTTAGAGTGCAATAAATAAAATACAACAATAAATATATCAATAAATTATTTATTATTATTAGATATTACTATTTATGAGCACAGATGTGAATTTTTTTATTCTACCCCAAAATATCTTGTCATAAAGCACTTGAAGTATTATATACTCAGTATATGAGTATATAACATTTAATAGATCTGTTTCAACAAACTGAATAGTTTTTGTAGTCTTTTATTACCTTTCACTATTGTGTTATAATTAATTGGACTTGATGTACTGTTCAGTGAGAAATTAAAGGTGATTGTGTTGTGCTGTAGGGGGTATTTTGTTGGCATAGTTTGGGTCAATTTGTCACCTCATATCAATACAACCTATTCTGACTGATCACCTTTATTCTCTTTAACATTTCTATCCTGATGAGCATGGGCTCTTCCAGGATGAAAATGGCCCCACATACAGGGTTTGCTGGATCACTTAATGGTTTAATTTTGTTAATTAATCAATTGGTCCATTGTACACTGTGGCAACTTGTTAGACAGAGGATAGTGTTCATGGTGCTTTAGTACAGTTCCAGAGACTTTAAAGATTTTTTTTTAATGAAGCATTGAATCTGAATTTGCCACCTGTCTGGATATTGTCCATTTGCTGGATATTGACCGATGTCACAAAATTATTTAGCATTTGAATTGAACTAATAGATGCAAGAAAGCAAACCTTTTGGATGGTTTTAGGAGAAATCATATCCTATCCAAGAAAAAGGTTAGACCTTAGGATCAGGCTCTAAGATTTGAGGATTTGGGAATATGGGAAGAGTTGCAATATTAGTTTGCCACTTATCTGTCTCACAGTTTTGATGTGTGTATGTTCTGTATCTCTGTGATGCGTGTGTGTGTGTGTGTGTGTGTGTGTGTGTGTGTGTGTGTGTGTGTGTGTGTGTGTGTGGACAGAGGTCATTCCAAGATTCTGGAGGGTGTGCACATGTGCCCATGCAATCAAGGATATATCGTATACACAAACACTCATGCTACAATGTCATCGAATGACATTGGCCCATGGGCCTAAGAGATTAAAGCACCTCAGATACCTTTAAAGAAAACAGGTAACACTCACTCACTCACACACACACACACACACACACACACACACACACACACACACACACTACACACTCTCTCTCTCTCTCTCTCTCTCTCTCTCCCAGCCATATGTACCATGACTGAGGTAGGAAGCCACTGACTCAGCTTACTCTCTGAATCGATCCAGCCCTGCAGCTTCTTTTTAATACTGCCCATCAGAGAGTGACCTCTCTCACTCCTGTCCTCAGGGCCAAATCCTTTCACTTAACTGAAATCTGCTAAAATGTTACTAAGGTCTAATACATGGTTCAGTTAGCTATTTTCACTGTTTTAAAAATGTTAGTTGATAAATAAATCCCAGGGATGTTCATAATCAAAATTTCACACACTGTTTCCAGGTAATGTGCCTCTACATGCATTGCTAGAACCATTTGACTCCATACCACAGCAAATAAAGTAAATACTGAAGATATTATGGACAAATTTTTTTACTACTGCAGTATTTTTAGTATTTTACAGTATGCAGTAATGTACAAAGTCTTCAGGCAAACCTCAATAATTTTTATAACAGTTATGCACAATAGTGCAGATTATGAATGTAATCCTTGATTGTAAGTCAGATAATAATATTGTCTTAAAGCTGATTTTGCACCACTAGGACTAAAGCAAAAAGTCACAGAATCATAATCAATAAGTCAACAGTTTTATATATTCTTCATGGCAAATAAAAAGTAAGAAAAAGGCATATGTACAAAACTACCTTCAGATCTTTTTAAAATACACTGAACTATGAATTTGATGTTCTTTAATTTGTGGTCCTAAAACTTCAACAATGTGCAATTCGATTTTTGCCATTTGGCATACATGTTATGTAGAGTAGGGTTGTAGAAAAATGTTTAAATTCCTACTTAAATTACTTTTAGTATGTAAAGCTACTTTGTGACAATGTCAATTGTAAAAAGCGCTATACAAATAAAATTGAATTGAATTGAATTATAATTCATTCTTCCCCTTTTCTCTCAGTGCAACCTTCACCTCTCCTCTTACTCACATCATTCCCCCACAACACAATTTCCTTGCACAATGAGATTAACTGACATTAAAGATTGTTTGAAGACAGTGCTTTGGCACCTGCCCGTCCCTCATGCTGGGAGATCACATCTCATTTCAATTGTCAGATAAGCTTGGTGCACCCCGGAGGTTGGTGACCTCCTGCACCTTCTCCCCAACCAGAGCAACTACTTTGAGGTGTTACAACTCACCTGAAAATTCCCCTTCGTCTACCTGGCTAAGAGACCCCTGATGCGATCAGGGAATGAATACTGAAAAGGTCAAAATGGTGGTTGGTAGCCGAGAGATGTTGAGTGTTGTCATGCAGCATGTCTGAAAACTATTTGATATAATAAAGCCTATTTTCAGCTCCATGCTTTCAAGGTACCATGTTGCGCACGGAGGTCTGTGTATTGACCCCTACAATTTACATGAAATATACAACTAACATCATATGACAACCAACATTATATGATTAATCAACAATTTTCTTATGTAAAATTGCCACTGTATAAGGAAGATATATACAGTATAATAGCTTCAGTATCAAGCTTGACATTAATGATTAGTGGGAATCACATAAATTGTACCACATGGCTGTGAGCAAAATGAAAAATTAGGAAAAAAAAAAAAAGATGAAAAAAGAAAAGATTCATTTCAACCTGACCAGGAAAGTACAGTAAGTATAAGTTTAATATATTATTTATAATACCGTTTCTCTGTCAAGTATAAAGTTCATAGAAACAACACTTTAAGGTGCACTTAGTAAAATCCTTCAGAGACAGACTTAATATCTGCATAGATTTTCAAATTAAACTTCAGATCTTGACTAGGCCTGTCTGTAAGGTGATTAAATGCATCCCACAACACCCGATTGAAGTTTCCATTTAAGATCCAGACTCCAAGTTGATTGATGGCATGCAATGTAGAGTGAATAATCTAACATTCAAAGTTTCCCTTCTGGTCTAAATGTCACTGTGGCAGAGTCAAGGCCTTTTTGTAGGTAACGTAGAGTCTCAAATGTCAGCGGAGACATTGTTTTGATTAGATGAGAGAACTCCCTGTCCCTTTCTTTTTCCTCTCTCTCTCAGAATATTCACACAGTTGGCACTGAATTCTCTAACAGCCCTTACCATCACTCGTGCACTGTCTTTAATTCTGTCGTTAAAGGGCCTTCAGCATGATTAATTGAAAGAGATGGGTCTAAGAAACATTCAATTAGCTTTGCAGTCAGATTGTATCTTGATGCTGCTGCATGCAGAGCTGTTGCGTTTAGTGGAGCCCTGCCTATACAGCCTACCTCTGCTCACACAGCTCTTTGTGTAGATGGCCTCACTTAGCTGAGATTGTGGCAGCAGGATGCCATGTTCAGCCTCTCTCCTCTCAATTTCATTCCAGCAGCATGGTGCCTCCTTATGATGTTCTCCATGGCAATTTTCTTCTTATCCCCTCCCATCTCCTTTGTCAAGTGCAAGCCTTGCAATGGTTTTGCCCTGCCTTCTTTTACTTCAACTTAAAAAGATATCAATTTTAAATTCTCCTTGACACAAACCTTGTCAACTTCAGCAGGTTACTGTTATGCATACACATAGACACTAAGTTTTAATCTCTCTCTCTCTCTCTCTCTCTCTGACAGTTGTCAGTATTATTGTTGTGTTGGTATCAACACATTGGTGGTGATATTTATATTGGGGTATTAAGGCCTTTACTGTATCCCCAGGGAAACTTCACACTTGCATCTTAGCTTGGAATGGTCAGGCCCCAGCCCTAACACCCTGACAACTCTGAAACATCACGTTTGTCTGAAATCTCACACTCTGTCTGTGTGCACTGATGTCAGGCCACTTCTCACAGCCCATTGCATCCTAATATAGTGTTTTCACACCCGGAGCCAGGGGCATTATCAGCCTTGCTTTATGATTACAGCCTTCAAACATTATGCTATTGGAGTACACACCTTTTCCCATCAAAGTAGTGTCACACCAGATGTGCTTTATAACACATATTATATATAATTTAATACTGTGTGTTAAACAGTCAAGTTTGTTTATCAGTGTCTTCTTGCTGCATTGTGCCACTCTCTCCGAACCTGCCACTGATTAAAGTACAAGGCCACACATTCATATTTATGCTCAATTTAGAGGGACCAATACATTTGCTGACAGGAAGGAACCAGAAAATCTGCAGGAAAACCACACAACGACAGAGGGAATCTGTGGCATTAAATCAAGCTCAGGGTTGAACCAGTTATTCATTTATTTGTTTGTATGTAGGTTTAATTTCTTTTAGCAATGAGAGCAGTTTTAGAATTGCATATTTTGCATCTATTTTATAAATAATTAGATTCATAATGTTCCATGTGTGGTAAGCTGTTTTAATGTATCTTTACTGTAGGAAAATAAGAAAAATATAAATGTAAGTTTTGCCAATAAGCAATTTCACAATTACTGTAAATTATAATCAATTGTGCAATACCACAGTTTGTTTAGGATTAGTCTTAGTCAATATCCAATTACAACATCCCATCGACTAGTCCTACAAACTATAGAAAACAGTCATTATTGTGTTTGTCATAATGTAAGGGGAAAAAGACAGAGAGATATCATTATTGTGTCTGTCATCAATATCATTATTGTGTCTGTTATCATAAGTCTGTCATGTATGCTTAAGTCAGTATCCAGACAATAACAGGGTTGAATGTTGGTTTATACAAAGATGCAATTAAAGCATCATATGTCTGCAGTAGTGTTAAAAAGTGTTTTACCTACAGTCACCAAAACCAAAAAAAGTAATGTGTACTTTATAATTTAAAGAAACATAGATATGGGGCGCCAAATGTAAAAATTTGAAAAACACTTTTTCCACATTTAGCTCATTTTTCCTCACATTTAAGTTTGAGTCACATCTAAAACAATGTCTTACATTTAACTGTTAAAAAAAAGGTTTGCTTGTCCAACCTAAATGCTAAATCTAAATCTAAAAGTTAAATCTAAATCTAAATGTTAAATGTTAAATCTAAATGCTAAATCTAAAGTTAAATCTAAATCTAAAGTTAAATCTAAATGCTAAATGTTAAATCTAAATGTTAAATCTAAATCTAAATGCTAAATCTAAATCTAAAGTTAAATCTAAAGTTAAATCTAAATCTAAATGCTTAATGGTAAATCTAAAGTTAAATCTAAATCTAAATGCTAAATCTTAATCTAAATGTTAAATCTAAAGTTAAATCCAAATCTAAATACTGAATCTAAATCTAAAGTTAAATCTAAATGTTAAATCTAAAGTTAAATCTAAAGTTAAATCTAAAGTTAAATCTAAAAGTTAAATCTAAAGTTAAATCTAAATCTAAATGTTAAATCTAAAGTTAAATCTAAATCTAAATGTTAAATCTAAATGCTAAATCTAAATGTTAAATTCATTCATTCATTTTCTCAACCGCTTAATCCTAATTAGGGTCGCAGGGAGGCTGGCACCCACATCAGCCGACTCTGGACAGCTCGCCAGGCCATCACAGGGCAGAAACACGCTGACGCCAATGCAGCCTACTCTTGACAAAAATCAGCAATGGTTCTTTTACATGCCTCTCTCCACAGTGAGAGACATGGCCTGCATTTGATAACCCAGTTAGCTGCACTGGGGGGGGACAGCAGTGACAACCCACTGATAGTGGGGCTTGAACCCCCAACCATGGGAGCAGTAATCCAGCACCCTACCACCGGGCCACCACTGTCCCCATAAATGTTAAATCTAAATGCTAAATCTAAATCTAAATGTTAAATCAAAATCTAAATGTTAAATTTAAATCTAAATGCTAAATCTAAATGTTAAATGTTAAATGCTAAATCTAAATTTGAATGTTAAATGTTAAATCTAAATGTTAAATCTAAATCTAAATGTTAAATGCTAAATCTAAATCTAAATGTTAAATGCTAAAATCTAAATCTAAATGTTAAATGTTGCACCTAAATGTTTTGTGGATATGCTAATTGACCACGCCCCCGGGTGGTACCTCAAGCATAACCATGCCCACAACCCAGGACCATGCAGGACAGATGAACATGGCCGCCAGCTCACTCCAAGCAGGAGAGATGGAACTGGTGCTAATGCCAGCTGTGTGAGCTGCACTTCAAAGTGCACTTCCACAGGTACCATTCACGCCATCTACGGTAAGTAAAGAAGTTTGAATTTGACCTTTTTTAATTAATTTGAGAGTGAGTATTATTAAGATAACTGACATTTGCCGTTCTTCTGTTTCACTTCTGCAGATTTGTCAAGACAATAACACTCGTTCAAAGTGAAATCTGGTGCCACTTTGCTGTTCAATAAATGTCATGTCTCAAAACATATGAATAAAATGAATAGAAAAGCAAAATAAATTAATAAATAAAGTGAGCGCCAGTGGGATTCAAACCGCTGTCCTGCATGGTCCTGGGTTGTGGTTGTGATTATGCTTGAGGTACCGCCCGTGGGCATGGTCAATTAGCATATCCACAAAACATTTAGGTGCAACATTTAACATTTAGATTTAGCATTTAACATTTAGATTTAACATTTCAATTTAGATTTAACATTTAGATTTAGATTTAGATTTAAGATTTAACATTTAGATTCAGCATTTAGATTTAGATTTAACATTTAGATTTAGATTTAACATTTAGATTTAGATTTAACATTTAAATTTAGTATTTAACATTTAACATTTAGATTTAGATTTAACTTTAGATTTAACTTTTAGATTTATCATTTAGCATTTAGATTTAGCATTTTGGTTGCACAAGCAAATATTTTTTTAACAGTTAAATGTAAGACGTTGTTTTAGATGTGACTCAAACTTAAATGTGAGGAAAAATTAGCTAAATGTGGAAAAAGTGTGCATGAAAACTTTTATTACATTTGGTGCTCCATACATAGACACTCAACGTGCCTTAAGAGAAGTTTTATAGTTGTGTTTTGCCCTTATAGACTCCTGGATACAGTTCAGAAAATAGATCAAGACATCAGTATAAAGCCTTATCTTCACCTGCCTTCTTTTCCTCTGCTCCCTCTTTGCCAATGCGGAGTTAGCCTTACCTTTCATGGATCACCCTAAAGATTATCATATCAATCTATGTGACCTGATTACCCACCCTTCAGTTCACAGCAAAGACTTGGATCAAACGGTACCCCTGCCCTCTTCCATTTCTCTGTGCTCATTAACCAAAGCATGATTTTCCTCCTCCCCCTTTTCCACTCACTTAATCCATGTTGTAACTCGTTCACCCAGCTGCACTCCAACTTAAAGTAGCCTGTCTGCATTTACTACAGGCTTTAGAACCAAATCAATTCAGATAGCGCATTGCTGTGTTACTTAGTTAAGATTCTATAGCTATACTATATATTCATATAGTTTTTAATGTAATATTGCAAATATGAAACATCTTCAAACAAATGGAATGTAAAGGGTAATCAGGTTATGAAGTTAACACAGATTTCATGTTACTCCCAAAACGTGACCATAGCATATGTCAAAAGCAAACACCTAATTCATACACTGTATAAAATACTAATTCATACAAGTCAGAGGCAACTGGTGTTAATTTTATTATTAAAGAGTACCAGTATTGGTCATCCTTAGCGTATCATTCATGTGTATGTAACACATTTAAGCAATACAGATGCATATTTTAACATAAATGAGCCTAAAAAGCTCGATACTGGGTGATTTTGTCCTGTGGATTACTAGCGGAGGCTAAATCTAGGGTTAGCAGTCGTTTTTTTCTGGAAGTTATGTGAACCCATTGGGCAAGTTTGTCCAGCACAAGTACATAATGGAATCTATTCAGTGAGTGCCATTTTAGGTTATAAAAAACATGTTTAAGAAGCAACTATGGCTAGCAGTTTTGATGACATGGGTGTAAATGCTAACCTATTTGAACCAGAGAGGGAGGAGTCATGTGGAGATTCTCCACATTCTTGTGATTCTCAGGACAAGAATGCTGCCAGCGATTAGCGTGACAGTGAGTACAAAATGGCTTATGCAGCCAACGTTCTGCCAACTCAGCTTTCCTATTGTTAGTAGGTTTAGGAACACAAAATAAATGTTTTCCGTTTGCATCACTGCCAGGCTGGAACAGTCAATGAGGAAGGCATGCCCAGTGTCATGGCACTCGCACATGCTTTCACTAGGGGCAAGGACTGATGTTGCCGGAAGGAACCACTGATAGCAAACGTGGTTGTTTTAAAGAGCTAGTTACACTAATTCACCAGAAATACCCTTTAAAATCTATGTCAACTGACAGAATCAAAACAACCCTGTATACTGTAGAAAAAGCAGAATCAAACGACTAAAGCCGGACAAAATCAGTTGTTTGTGGGTATGGTGTGGAGAATATGCACTTCAAATATACAGAGAGTTTAGGAGAAAACAGGATGCAGGTGTGCTAAAAATCTAGATGCAGGTGTGCTTAAAATCTAGATACAGGTGTGCTCAAAATCTAGATACAGGTGCGCTAGAAATCAGGTGAATGTGAGGGCTGTAAGGGCGTGGATTCAGATCAGGATGAGGGGTGCGTTGTTCTGTATTATAAAATGTAATATTATCTCAGTTTTGGAATATAAACTTTACACTGGCTATTCTGCTATTACAACTTACATGTGTACAGCCAGTATCCATGGGGTTCCTCCTGATGATTACTGCATGGGAAAAAAATAATCACAGATGGCTATGATTTGTCAGACATTAATGTACCCTGTCGTTAAGAGAAAGACAATTAATTCCTCTCTGTGGCAGTGGGTGATACTAATGAAGGTTGATTCTGTGTTGTGGCCTTCTCCATGGGATTTAAATGAGGACAGGGAAGCAGACGTGTCCTTGTCAACCATGCCTCTTTCACTGAAAAGACCTTTTCTGCCTGTCAGCACCTTTATAAATGTGCCCTCTTGATGATTAAGTACACAGCTAAACAAAACTCAGTGTATTTCTACAGGTTTCGTGGTGCAACCATGATGAATAGTAGCTTAATTGATCTCAGTGATAAAGAATTTGTTTTGCTGTAACGTCACTATTTTAGATTCTGGCCATGTATTAGTCCAGTACAGAAGGCTGATCATACTCAGAGGTTCTAGCAAGCCAAAAAAAATTTGCATATTAATACTTGTGTAATTATGGCCATTATTATTTTAATGGTGTATATTTCTGACAGTATGTGTTGGAATAGATATGGTACGGATCTGCACTGCGCCTGGCTCAGGATTAATGTGTAGCTTTGTTATAGCCTTATGTTTCCAGAGGACACTTGCTGACATTTAGATGCAAGTGGATTGTGAGTGGTTTTCATGTTCATACTGGGCCTCTGGGGCATTTCTTTCTTTATGTTTGTATTACTGGTGAATGTCAGTACCTGTGAGGAGGCCTCAATTTTTCGTCATGTTGTCTGCAATTTACTGGGGAAGATTAAATGTGCGTGACTAGCTATGGAAATAAACTCCATGAAAAATAACTGGAATATTAAGATATATTTTTAAAAACAGCATAGCATTTAATAATGCCAACAGTGTTAACATTTTAAAAGTTCTGGCATAAGTTTGGTCTATCAGATCCCAGACCTTATTGGATCAATTTATTTAAACACAGCGTGCGTGTGTGTGTGTGTGTGTGTGTGTGTGTGTGTGTGTGTGTGTGTGTGTGTGTGTGTGTGCATCCAGTGATTTCTTCATACAGTTTGCAGTCAGTGACAGGGAGGAGAAACCGGTTTAAAATGGCTGTTCAGAGAGTGACATATGGATTACAAACAGAGACAGCGATTGATTCCCTGAAGTCGTGAGAGCAGTAAAGCATGACTGGACCTGTCTGGCACTGAGCCAGGCAGGTGATAGCACTGCTTGTGGAATTTATCAATCATCCTCAGTTTCTGGTTGTTGGACAGCACATGCCATGGCACAGGTACCTTTAGTGCATAAAAATATTAAAAAAGTACACTGTACTACTTTACTGATGAAAAATTTGTCTCACTTCCATACACATGGTTTACAGAGAGTATTCACAGAGTATTCTTTCACACTGTAATCTTTTTATTTGTAATATTTTGCATGTTTATGTACAGCTATGCACGTATATATAGATGCATATCTTTATCTTATTAATGCAGCCTTAATACAACAGGAAAATACTGTATCACTTATTCGGGACAAGGTTTTTGTTATTTAATCATGCTCCACATGAGACCAACATTCCCATGGATGTCCAGATTGATGCAAATTCATTTAGTAAACAACTCTAGTGCTGAATGGGAAACTAGCAAAAACACTTTTGTAATGCTTGGTGCCATCTTGCACTGTAACTTAATGTAAGACATTGATCCTCGTGCATCATGGTGATACAGTATATGTGACATAACAGAGTATAGACTTAAGAAAAGGTCTAATTCCTGCCTCAATAAACATAGAGATCACAAGCAACAATTTAACAATGACTGCTGTGCCTGCATAACATAAACCCCAGATGTACAGAGAACTCAAATAGGACATGGCATGTTATTAACCCAAATTTTAATGTTCTTTCTCCACCACCCAGTAAATATCTGTGTTATGCATCACAAATAGAAAACTGGCTTGATTTGCATGTAGACATAATTGATTTGTGAGGAAAGATGGAACAATGAATTTGTTCATCTTTCTTTATTTCCTTCACAACATCCATCTAAATTCCCCCTCTCTCCAATCTCTTTTTTCTTTCTTAGTGTATCTTTTTTTTTTTTTTTTGCCTATCCTTCATTACCTATCTACTCCCCAGATGACACTGTGGTAATAGCCTGGCGCATACCAGTAAACAGTTTTGACAAATTAAAATCACCCAGAGCTCGAACTAAGGGCTAGGTTGTGTGTGTGTGTGTGTGTGTGTGTGTGTGTGTGTGCAGACAATACCAAGTTTGCTTACTCCTGCTGTCCTTCCTGTGCCTTTTTATCTTCTCAGCTCCAAAGCTATTAGCACATACAGATTCATACTACACAGTAAGACCAGTGCTTAAAATATCTTCAGGAGAGATCAAAGGGGTACTTGACAGCTAATGTTGCTGTCAGGCTCCTCGTAAGCCATCAGAGGTGATTGAAATGCACAATTCCTTCCTCTATGCGCAGAGCTGTTGTAGAAAACTATGTTATACAGTTACGCTTACGTGTTGATGATGGATGGACATGACATTCATCATTTACATCACTTACCAGTCTCCTTTAGGATGAGTGACACTCTGCATAAGCTGCAGAAAAAAATGAAATTCAGCACTTTAGTTCAACAAACTGTTGTCCATGACAATAAAGCTACAAGATAATGCAAACTCATAATAAAATTTAAAAAGGCACTTAATATGAAACTTGTATGATATTATATATTATTACAAATATAGTTTTCATTTGCATACTGGTTTTATAAGTTAATTAGTGTTCAGTGCAGTTCTGGTAATTCGATAGTTATGGTGTTCTAGATTGATTGATTGACTGATTGATTGATTGATTGATTGATTGATTGATTGATTGATTTTTTAAATTTAATTTAATTTAATTTTATTTTATTTTATTTTATTTTTTATTTATTTTTGTCTTGTCCAGCATCATAGCAAGCAGAATGGCAGTCTGGTTGCAGCATTGTGCTGTACAAATTTGCTTTTCCAAGGGGAGGTTTATGGGTATAA
>JAQMYF010000006.1:20667293-20679009 GCA_030014195.1 Neosilurus mollespiculum
CGACCTGCGCATGCGCGAGATGGATACATCCAGTGCTGAAGCACCGCCTCTGGCGGTCAGTAAGGATGAAATAGAACTTCAATATAGTTTAACATGAAGTGTAGCTGCTTGTCTTATAACTTTAATGGTAATTGGAGTTCAAAATCATTTCAGTAAAAGAGTTTATTTCACCAGTAGTGAAAAGTCATCTTCACAGTTTCTGTGTATATTTAGGTCCTTATGGATCATCATCAGCAGGAGCGATACCCATAGTTATCCTCAATATTATTATCTAGCTAATGCAACCACCTGCTTTACTGCAAACATATTTTTAAGCACAAAACAACACTTGCCAAAAGCCTTTCCTATAATAAATGAAACCATTAACCAAAACTTAATAATGAGATACCTGGGAAAGACCACCCATCAGTCCCTGAGTGAAGTCTAATGAAAATTTAAAAATGGCTACCTAAACTAAATCTCCCCAGCGAAAGACTAGACTACGACTGCCACCAAATCTTGCCCCATTTTTTCTTCCTCTCTCTCACACAAACACACACACACACACACACATACACACACACACACACACACACATAACACTCAGAGCCTCCATTTTTGTTCCTATAACTCTGAGGTATTTAATGCAAATATGCCTTTCTTGTTTTCCCTTGTGCCTGACACCAATCAGCCATAGTATTAAAACCAACTGAGTGATCTGCAGCTATATAGCCAAACGCACAGCAAGCTGCAGTGTACTGTGTGTTCTGATACCTTTCTACCATAGTCAGCAGTAACAGTTTCAGCAGATTGTGCTACACTAGCTCTTTTGTGGGATCAGACCAGGCATAAAATCCTTTGCTCCCTATGCATATCAGTGAGCCTTGGGGCACCCATGATGATTACTAGCTCATTGGGTGTCCTTCCTTGGACCACCATTGGTAGGTACTTACCAATGCATACCAGGAACATCCCACAAAACAGGCAATTTTAGATATGACTACACCCAGTCATTTAGCCATCACAAGCGGTTCTTGTAAAAGCACATCTTCACACTTGCTCAACACAACTTCAAGAACTTTCTGTTCAGTGTCTGCATAAGACATCCCACTTCTTGTCAAGCACAGTTGTAATGAGATGTAATCAATAATATTTACTTTACCTGTCAGTGATCATTATATGTTTATTTTTATGCCTGATTAGTGTCTATTTATTTCCAGAATGTCAGGTCTTATGAGCTTTATCTTTTATTAGGGTCACAGGGAGATTAGAGCCCATTCCAGCTGACTATCAGACCATCAAGCAACATTCACACTCATATTCACACCCAGGGACAATCAAGTATATCCAATTTGCCTAAAGTGCATGCCTTCCAAGTGAAGGAGGAAACCAGAGCACCCAGAGGAAATCCATACAGGCACAGGAAGAACATGCAAACTCCACACACAAATGCCCTTGCAAGGCACAGAGCTCAAACTTAGGACCTTCTTGCTGTGAGTAAGAAGTGCTAAGCGTGGCACCACTGGGCTGCGACAGTTGTGTTATGCTATTATGTTTTTAGATTGTCTGTGCCATTGTATGTCTGTGGATCTGTCTGAGATTCTTATTAACAATATCTCTTTATCAGACATTGAAGGGATTATGATGTACTGTATATGAAAGTTTCTTTGTAAGCAGCAAATGAACAGATCATGTTTTGGAATTAATCTAAACAGGGTCATTGTCACAGCACGGACAGTTTTCTGAAATAGCTTTTCTTCAATTGTTCCATTCCTGTAAATTTAACATGTATCTAAAACATACAAATAAGTAAAATGAAAGACTAGACCTGGCAACAGAGAAATGCCCATTGGTGCCTCTGGTTTCTAGTGCTGCTTGCATGTTGTTGAAACGAAATGAGTACAGAGGAGTACACTGAAGGAGACTAACACTAACAAAAATATCCCATTTAATTTCATTTCAACAACAAAAAAAATTATATAGAGATTTAGGCACTGCCTATACGCAGAACTCCCGATAAAGTCCTCTTCTGATAAGTGTCCAAGGCTGGTGTTATAAAAGCAGCATAGTTCCTTTAAAGGGGACCATTCACTTACCAGGCATATTAAATAAACATGAAATACAGTGGTATCTTTTGGAAATAAAATGCAATCGGCCATGTCTTTCTGACACCATTTGCTTACTCCTGTACACGAGTGTCAATCAACCCTGCAATGGGGATGATGTTATTATTAAACTTATTTTTTATTTCTCTTTAAAACATATGCCTTCTTATGTTTCTTTACACTTGATTTTGAACTTTTCCATTTTCTCTGAATTGGTGTTGCAATACCAAGTTATCACACATGAGCAAGATCATTCCTCCGGCCATGCAGTCTTGTTATTGTTATTGTAAACAAACACAGAACAAAAACAAGGGAATGAATAATATGAAATCCATGAGCTGGAGTTATTTTGCCAGGAAACCCTTGTATTCCCTTGTATTCAGCCAATTCTGATTTCAATTGTACTTTGTTGCGATGTTGCTTGGTACACAGAACCAAAATATATATCCTTTCCCCTCAGGAATTCAGGATCTAGAAATTAAGCTTTAAGTGTTCAGGTAATGAAAATTCAAATGGCTGTAAACATCTCAGGCCACATCAAGATGAATCAATTTACAGGAATCATAAGTTTAGCCACTACCTACTGCCTAAATATATCTACACTGGAATACCATGCACATTTACACATCTGTTGTGGCACAATGTCACTATAAATTTACAGACTTTATGGATTTAAAAATTGATACATCATGCCATTTTAAATTCATCCACTGTCGAAGAGTACATAATATTTGTTATTAACATTTGCCTAACTGTATATCATTTTGTAATTCTGTGCATCATATTCTACTTTCTTTGTCCAAGTTTGTGTTGTTTTTTACCTAATTGGTGTACAGTCTCAGGAGAGATGCAGAGATACATTTTGATGCATGTTAAATGTGTGTAACTAGACATGATCCAAATAAACTTCTTGACTCTTGAATTATATTTTTTGTCTGTGTTGAGTGAATGAGCCATGAGACTCAAAACAAATGAACTAGCTGCCATGTTATCACATTTACATGAAAACACAGCTTAAATCCCTTGCAGGGTAGCTTTGCTGAAAAAATAAGATAGCATCATTGACTAGCCAAGTATAGCCGTATTATAGATTTAATTAATCTTATTTTGCAAGCATAGAGGAAAGGTTTTACTTTTAGGATTAGCCAAAGAATCAATCTTTTTTATTAAGGTCTTTGGTTTTTCCGATGTTCTCTCTCCTCTATCCATTTCCAATTTGGCAGTTTCACCAGAAACTAAAAAAATAAGTGATGCATTACCGCAGAACTTTTAGAAAGTCTTAATATACTCATAAGACAAATCGAGTTTGATTCCTGGCTTCATATGAAATCAATGATGGGTTATTTTTGGTGATTGTATCAAGCTATATATTTGTATAGTGTAGTGGAGAAGATGCAGACAATAAACACATGCCAGAGGCATAGAACAACAGGAGAAAGTCAGGAAGCAGTCCCTTGATTAGACTTAGTTCCTCCAGATCACCTTCTCTGGTCCCTCACAGATGGAATGGCATGCCCTCCAGTTACTGGAAATGCTGCCTCAGACATGATGACCATTGCTCTCGACGGAACCCAGCAGTGAGCCTTTGAGCAGTGTGATACAAGGAATAATTAGTTAGTAACATCTGTTCTTTGTGGTTCCTTCAAACATGGTGGGATATACAAGCTAAAACAAGTCAAAGAAGCCTTTGTGTGGATGCGGTAGATTGTAATACTGTGAATGATCATTTGTATTGTGTTGTCCATTGTGATATTTATTTATTTATTTGTTTGTTTGATTTATTTTGATATACTGTATAAATCCCGCAAGATAAATTATTTTCTCTGCATTTATTATATATAATATATTTAATACTTGTTTAAGAAAGGGTTCCATGTCCAAGTTGTTGTAAAACAATAGAAATATCCACTTATGTTGCCAATTTTCAATCTGCTTTTGTGATTTCTCAGGGGATTTCCTTATTATTTATATTCGGTAACAGAATACTCTACCTACTTACAGAATCCCAGAAGAATTCCCCGAGTCATATAACAGCAAATCAATGAGAAACCTCAAAACTTCTCCTTATGCCTCCTTTAAAGACATGATGCTAGGAAGATCACGCTGACTGGTTGAGAGCCAGATTTATTTAGTTTATATAGATGCTGAATGCGGACATTCAGAAAATGGTTCTGTAAATGTAATTGCTATTTTCTCAAAAGAAGCATTTCCTGATTAGCGAGATACAAAGTGATGTAACTCAGTCAATTTTCATGCTATAATCATGAATCATACCTCATTTTAAAGCAGATTCAATTCCCTTTCCAAACATATCAATAAGTCAGTATGTCAAATTATCCGTATTATGCTGGAGTGGGTCACATTTATTTGTGGAAGCTTGGGGAGTAGTTCATTTCGGTTATTTATTTGCTAATAGTAATAATTTTATGGAGGGCTTAAATTAATTCCTTGGAATTTGTAAATGATGCAGACCTTGCAGATAGTGATGAGGAGTGAGGTACTCCGGTAGACTGTACACCCCTACCTAACTTTACATGGAATTGATTGCTGGTGGGTTTTTCATCCTGTTTTTATTAATTTTTTTATAGTGTTCTAGTCTTAAAGTAGTTTTTCATGTGTAAAAAGTGTTTTTCATGCTGTTTGGCTTCTTATTTGTGCCTAATGGATTTACTGCAATTTGGCAAAATATGTGGATATATAGCATTTTTTTGGGGAAAAAAGATACTTTAGTGCTTCCAATTTTAAATAATTGATTATAGATTAGATTTTTTTAGTTGAGAGTGTTAAAACCAATTTAAATAAAGTATTACTGCAAAGAATAAAGGTGTTGTCAAGATACTGGGCAGTGGGTAGAAAAAATCTTATTTTTCTTGAAACAAAGAAATGGATTTATGTATGATATACGACATACAACTGGAAATTATTGTTAATATAATTAAAAATTAGGAATTTTTGGTTTTCAATACATGTGCAAATCGGTCCAAGTGCAATTAAAGGTCCNNNNACCCTGAAGCCAAGACCGAGTCTCATGAATATTTATTACTTCTGGACATACTCAGTGGACACTTTTCCGACTTCCTTCCGCCACGTAGGGTGGCTTACAAACGATGGAAGTTTGTCCGTACAGCTGGTTACATGAGCCCCTGCAAAATGGTAAGTTATGTCACATATAATTGATTTGGATTGTGCAGATTGTATTTAAATTATGTCACTACGTTTTAAACATGAATACATTCTATCAGCAGTGTATTATTTTTGTTTGGCCCTTTTGTAAAACAAGAAATACCGGTTTTAGTCTCAAAGTGACAGTCTTCTCTCAGAAATAGCATAATCTTGATGTACAAGCAGAGTCTGTCATGTTACGTGACATTTACTGTGAAACTATAAATTGGCAGAATGTTTGGAAACAATATTAACATGAAATACATGTGTATACAATATTAAAAACCCATTTGATTGTAACAGATACAGGGCTACTCAAAACAAAATATTTTAGTCACAGGTGACCGGTATCTTGTCAGTTGTTACTATAACAACAACACACTATACGATATTACTCTCATCAATAAGGTTAAGTGATTGAAGCTGGTTCTTGTGTGCCAGTCATGTTATGTGATGTGTCAGTCAGTGTTATGTGACAATAATTTAAAGTATCTTTTAATTAATATTATTGTTTTCTTTAGAATCTTATGGTTTTAAAAGTCCCCCAGAATGTACACAAGACTAAATAATGAACCTATATAACTAAATAAATAATATATATATAAAAACCATAAGATTTGTTATAAATATACATAAAAGATATACATAGAAGATATACATAAAACCATACGTATATATATATATATATATATATATATATATTATTATTATTATTATTATTATTTTATAATAATAAAAAATATAAATAAAATAATATATTATTTTATATAAGCACTTATCTTCCTTCAGCAACTGAGATTTAATACAAATCAGGTCAGTGAAAATTGCTTGATATGCATTGCTATGATTTGAATTTGAATGTTGAATGATATGAAAGAAAGTCAGATGTTATAACAAAAGATAGCAGTGAACACAAGAATACCCAGAATTTGTCACAGAGAGATAGCACAAGCATATCAATATTTGACAGTAATTAAAAATTTGTTTGAAAATACATCAAAAAAGACAAAGCTTCTTCATTAAAAGAAAGTGTGCAGAGCACATTATCAGCATGAGGATAAGGAACAAATTTGTTTTATCTTAGTGTCCTTATCTTGCGTTGACTGCTACATGAAGTATGTCTCTTGAGGAAGTTTGATAATGACAATGGTGAAGAACAACAGCATTCACCTTTCCTGCCAACTCATCAGCCTTGATATCAGTGTACTGACTCACCCCATGAAAACTTGCCTATTAAGCAAAATTGGCTTCCACTCATATAAGCTATTTACCAGTGTGAAAAAAATAGTCACACACATCAAAAAACAGAGCCAAGGAGAAAGAAGAAACCATCAAATAGTCATTCACCCCCTCTCTCTCTTGCAGATACTCATTCTGCCACAAGCTCCCATTAACCTGTTCAAAGGATGCAAAGAAAGAAATCCATCCTTTTTCTCTATTTCTCTTTCTGTCCCTCACACTTTCCTTGTCATTCGCTTTCTCACTCCCCATCTGTCTCGGTAAGAATCACAAAAGATAATTTCCTTTTCAAATGACTGCGGCCCCCTCAGGTGACCCCTGGGCATTGAGGTAATTCAGAGCGGGAAGAGAGAATGAGACGTGCAGAAAGACTTCCACGGGCACTGCAGCCCAAACCTCACATAACACTGCATTCATTATAGTATAAAATAAGTCTGATAAGGAAGAATAGAGGCATCATTGACCACACAAAGAATAGGAGCATTTAGAGCTGTGATATTTTTTCCCAACAAATATGCTTTCCAGTTACTGGGGAAAAAATAAATAAAAAGCACTGTGAAGTAATATAAAATGCCCTGCCAAAGCAACCACCTGGATGAAAATGAACAAATAAGCAAGAACCTTTAATTGATTAATTACTGCAGTGATTGATGCCTAAACTTACAACATACTATTTAACATTAACTGATGCAGTCACCACCTTCGTATTTCTTAATTTCTTATTCAACCATTAGACAAAAAGATGTCATTACATTTCAGAAGGGTCAGAAAGGGTATGAAATTAATAAAATATATTTAAGAACTGTCCAGTGCATTATAAAAAAAGAAGAAAAAAAAAGTTGGAGGGATATTGCTTAACCATCAACTTCAGGCAAGAAATGTGGTTGGAAAAAATTCTTGTCTGACCATGATCAGAGATCAAGTAAACGTTTGGTGAGGGAAGAAGAGCATGAAGTGAGGTACCAATAATGAATAGTGGTCACTGTAAAAGCCTCTGGAGGCAGTGGTATGATCTGTGATTGAAACATGCACTCTGACTAGGCCACCCAAATGGTGGATTAGGCTATTCTGTTGTAGATTTACTTTGATGATTAGAGTCACTGACCTACTGTATAACCTAACTACTGAGTTTCAGCTAGTGAACAGCTACCTTGACGTTGTTGTTTAGAATACCTTGATAAACTTGGGAATTTATTTTCCCCTCGATGACAGACCCCAAAGCAAAGATCATGATGCTCCCTCCACTATGCTTCACCACTGTAATGATATTTCCATGTGCTTTTTTATGGCATATGAAGTGCTGTGTCTACTTTCTGAATAATTTAATCTTTGTTTTATCAGTCTACAAAACATTTTCTCAGAAGCATTGTTGACTATCATGGTGCTTTTTGGAAAACTTCCTCCTTGGAATCCTAGAGAGGAATTAGCCAGTTTCATGTCCCATATTAAAAACCAAGATATTAGCCAGTTCTAATTATTCCTTTAAGCTTATAACTGTTAATCTTGGATTTTTGTTAGCTTTTTTAGGTCAGCTTTTCTTGTCTTTCTTCCCTGTACATTAAATGTACAGTGTTGGCATTGGCTGACTATTAACCACTTTAATAACTGGGTGATTTCCCCCTAGCATTGTAACTAAGCAGGTGAGTGTGTCTTGGGGTTACATCTTCACCTCTCGTACTGAGTCAGGCTTTCATGTTGGTGGAGTGATCTAGTGTTTTGTGATAATGTTTTAGTTGTTTCTGTTTTGCATCTGTAATTATTGGAAGCTGTGTTGTTTCCATGATGCAGATAAGAAGTAATGTTCTTGTCATGTTTGTTTTTGTCACTCAAGTGGGCTGCAGCTTTTGCCACAGTCATGATTTCCTGGTTAATTAATGCAGTTCTTGCAGCATCAGCAGAAGCAGCTCACCCAGCTCATACAGATGGTGTCCTCCTTGCAGGGGCCCCATTGCCTCATTGGCCTCCTTGCAATGGCCTGCTGATTTGACAAAAGTGCCAAAAGCCAGGTGATTTTGCCAGGGTAATTGAGTAAAAGTGTAAAATTTAATGCAAAATAAGCTCCTTTGCAACCTATTCTCACCATTCTATTGCTAACACCAACACAAATTATACAAACAAGAATAGATAAGTAAAATCTATAATCTGTTAGACCTTTAAAATTAGCGCAGTGGGCTTCAAACCCTGCATGTAAAAAATCTTTGAGGTACAGCTTATGCCCTGGAAGTTAATGCCGGTAAAACTTCTTCTTTATCCTCATACTTGGCATGGTTCTTTAAGTAGTACGCAAGATGTTAGCCTATACCCACTGGGGTCACTGAGGTAAGGTCAGTCAGAGCTACTGTTTACTCGCAAGCAGCCATTCCATTCCATTTGGGATAGGGTGCAGACAGTGGATTTGTGGCAGGCCTTCTGTATTAGTTGGTCGTCGAACTGGTCAGCACAAAGTCTAAGAGAGTGTCAAGACTAATCATGAGATCCACACAGATGCCTGGGTATGGATAGTGTTTCAATGCTCTTAAAGCAAAACTGGTCTATGGTTTGGCATTGGCTTATGCTGACTTTTCCTGCACTTATTCTGAAGATTGATGCTAGTTAGTGTGGCCTGTTTTTTCTCAGGAGCAGAAGGGAAGCATTAGGTCTGTAGCTTATGCCATCTGTGGTCTCTGGCCCAATGAACACATGGCCAACTGTGGCTCTATGAGAGTGGAATTTTTGGTATTTAAATGGGCCATGACAAAAATGTTCCAGGAATATCTGCTTGGACACAATTATATGTTATTATCTTCATTGGGGGAAGCTGGGACTCACCATGCACTGATGAACTGCCTGCTTATGATTTTGTGATTAAGTATTGAAAAGACCAAAGAAAAACAACATGGATGCACTTTCCCAACAGTACATGCCTGGGTACAGTTTAGAAGAGCATGAAGTTCCTAGCACTTCTCTCCCCATGCCCCTCCAGCAAGCCTCTTTACTAGATTCCGTGGTGCTGGTGACTCAAGCTCTCTTCTCTGTCCTGCCGTGATACTCTCCTTCTGACATTTGTTCCTACCAGAAGGCTGACTCCTGAAGGAGGGTCTGGTGGTTTGGACAGAGCCACTCCTTTGTAATGCTTTAGCTGTATGTTTTGTGTAACTCTGATGCCTCAAGACCCATGCACGGCTGAGGAAAAGAGGTTCTCATCCAAGATTTTATGGTACATGGCTCTGTCCATCATTCCCCATGAAGTCATCTTGTAACCTTAGCAAAGAAACCTCTCAAAGTATAATGATTCCACCCCTGTGCTTGATGGTGGAGATGGTATTCTTTTGATCAAAGTCAGCATTTCTCTGCTTCCAAACACAGCAAGTCCAATTAATGACAAACACCTCAATTTTGGTCTCATTTGTCCACATCACATTCTCCCAAGTCTTCTCTGAATCATTCAGGATTCAGACGGGCATGCCCATGTGCCTTCTTAAGCGGAGGGACCTTGCAAATGCTGTAGGATTTTAATACGTTATGGCCAAGTGTGCTACCAGTGGTTTTACTAGTGACTATAATCCACCAATATAATAATATATAATAAACTACTTTCAGATTACTAACAAGCTGCTGCCTTGTAATTCTGGGCTGATTCCTGACCCTTCTCATAATCATTCTTACCCCACAAAGCAAGATCTCCAGAATGAGGGCAATTGATGGTTATTAGGTATTACTTCTGTTTTTGAATAATTGTACCAACAGTTGTCTCCTTCTAACCAAGTTTCTTGCTGACGGCCTTGTAACCCATTCCAGCCTTGTGCAGGTCTATAATATAGTCCCTGTTGTCCTTTGACAGCTCCTTGATCTTTTCCATGGAGGTGGAGAGATTAGAATGGAACAGAATCTGATTCTGTGGACAGGGAGCTTTTATTCAGATAATGAGTTGAGATTATGAAAATTTTCTTAAAGTGGTAGGACTAATCTGTGTGCCTCACTGGCATATAACCAGTGTGGGTGAGTTAGAATTTTTGCTTGTTGGTATTGGATCAAATACTTATTTCACTCAATCACATGTAAATCAATTTAGAACCTTTATACAGTGAACTTTTTTAGATACTCTCTCTCTCTCTCTCTTTCTCTCTCTCTCTCTCCCCCTCTCTCTCTCTGTCTATTAAAATAAACCTACCATAAAAATATAGATCGTTAATTTGTAAGTAGGCAAGCTTTCAACATCAACAGGGGATTAAATAATTATTTTCGCCACTGTATCTACTTTCAGTACTTCTATGAAAATCTGATGATATTTTAGGGCATATTCATGCAGAAATATAAAGGGGTTACAAACTTTCAGGCACCACTGTATACTTTGAGTCACTGCAATTACATGTACACAGCAGTGCATCAGGAATGGAAACAACTGCAGCAACAACATTCTAAATATACCACACTATGAGATAAGAAAATCCCATTTTAGTTTATGTTATAGTGAAGTAATTGCTGAAATTTGACTTCTACCCATCAAACAACTGACAGCTAGAAAACATATGACAAAGCACCACACAAAATGACAAATTCCCATCCCACACAGAGTTATTATATCCAATTTAGAGATACCTGGATACAGAACAGCAAGCATCTAACAATTAGATCAACATGCCTGCAAAGTTTTTCAGTCTAGCTTTTTGCTTTTCAGTTCATCTCAAATGCTTTCTAGATCCAACACTTTTCTTTATTACACTCTATGTAGCTTTTATTATGGTGTGGGGAGAATCTAATTTGCTTCTGTTTGTTTGACAGTGTTTCAAACTAATTCATGTTGTCAAGGTGCTGCATGGACAAACCCAGCAGATGGTGTTTGTGGAAAACGGGCCCTCAGCTACCAGCCCACAAACTGTTTAAAGTCCCCTACAGCTGGCTAAATGCTGTGTTTTTGAATTCTATCCTTGCTTTTTTTCTTATATTTCTCACACCTCCGCCTCATGACCCCAGTATGATTAAAATAACTGTATAGTTTAAAAGCATTAAAATTATAAGAAGCTACCATCTATTGCATTTAACACTATGGAGCTAATAACGTTTGTGTTATGACAGCATTATGTTGTCTTTTGAACACCTTTTTAGATTTAAATGTGTGTCAACATTTCTGAGTGCCATATATCCTATTACAAGAAATCAAAATCTACTTATTAAATTCTTACAATAATTTTGTAAGACTTTTTTTTTTTAACAAAGATTGTTTCGTATTAGGTCTTTTTAAATATATATAT
>JAQMYF010000006.1:20679863-20692942 GCA_030014195.1 Neosilurus mollespiculum
TATTTATATAGTAAAAGATGTGAGCAATTAAAATACCCCCCATAAAGCCCCCAGGGTTTTTTCTCCCCTAATTTTAGTCATATCCAATTCCCACCCATCAAGCATTGCCTCCCTATCACATACGACTGCCACCAATCAGGGAGGGGCGTAAGCATGCACATGCCCCCTCTGTGACATGCGATGCTGCCACTTACCTCTGTACGACCTGCTGCGCATGCGCATTTGAAGGTGGCCTAACACACTCACAGGGATAAGCGCTAATCTCTCCTTTTGTATGAATTAGCTCACAGATGCTCATGGATTGGCTGGTGATCCCTGTGAGTGACAGGGGAGTGTATGCCATCCCTCCCTTCCGTGAGAGCCCGGTCACGAATGGCTGCGGCATCAACCTGGATTCGAACTTGCAGTCTTCAGGTTGGTGAGGCATTAAAACATATGAATTTTTTTTTAATCTATCTATCTATCTATCTATCTATTTGTTTGTTTGTTTATTAAATAATTGATAAACAAACAAACAAACAAACAAACAAACAAACAAACAAATAAATAAATAAACAAGCTGAGCTTTATTCATTGATGAAGCTGAATGTTTCTTATATGAGGATTCATAAAAAGGAGTGTTTAATATTAATGAAATTTTGCCTACATGAAGACAAATCTCTGGAGGTTTGTGGCTGAGGGGTTATGGAGAACAAGAAGGTTAATTTTGCTATTTTAGTCTAGATTTACATCATTGTTTATAGACTAAAAAGGTCTTTCATGGGAATGAACTATTTGTGTTTTCCGTCTCCTCAGAGGAGAAGCTGAATGTCCTGCTGTCTGATTAATCTTAATGAATTATGCAAATAGTCTTTATCTCCAATGATTTCTGAATGTTTCTGTATTGTTTTATTAATGCACTTTTGAATTTCTTTATAGGAAGCTCTCTTTCTCTCTCTCTCTCTCTCTCTCTCTCTCTCTCTCTCTCTCTAGTTCTCTCCTTCTTGCTGGGTGCATTACTGTGTTTTGTTATTCAGGCCCTTTCTTTTATTAAAAACTTCCAGTGGTCTCTGGCGAATTGCACACACGAATAAGAAATTAGTCATTTAATGTAATGTAATGACTTTTAACCAAACAAGACTGCAGTGTAGATTGCTAACAATTCCCACTCTTCTCCATTCCTCACCTTACCCTCTTCCCCACCCTCATCCCTGGAGCCTGATCTTGGGAGCCTGATCTTGTGTCCTTAATTTCTACTTAATTTATACTAATAAATTGTATTCATTATCAGGACCACTCTATGGTGAGAGAACAGTTTCAATTACAGCAGTAAAATTGACATAACAAAACATAAAAGACTCTAACTAATGACCGGTTAACAGCACCTGTCTGTTGAAGACTCTAGACGCTTATCAGTGGAAGGTATCTACTTGCAACATTTTTTGGAAATTTCACTGGATATGAGAGTTAACTATCACCTCCAGTGATTTATTAAAAGATTAACAAAATATTTTGGCTAATATTCGGTATCTGGGACAGTGGTGGCCCGGTGGTAGGGTACTGGCTTACTGATCTAAAGGTCGGGGGTTCAAGCCTCACTATCACCGGGTTGTCACTCTGTAGCACTTATTAACTCAGTTTAAAGCACACAGCTCACCAGACCACTTTCTGTTTTCGGTAAAATATTACATAGAGTTACATATTTTAACCAAAACAGAAAGTGGTCTGGTGAGCTGTGTGCTTTAAACTGAGTTAATAAGTGCTACAGAGTGTTTTAATACTCATTTAACATTCATGCTCATTCAGAGTTAGTACATACTACACAGACACACGAGAAAACCAGCTTTACAATGGTCTTTTCTCACTGATTAAAAATTTTAGGACATACCACAAGCAATTAGTATAACGAAAACATTAAACTAATACAAAATGTTTACAGTTCATAGTTACATATTTTAACCATGACAGAGAATGATCAGGTTAGCTGAGTACTTTGAGCCAGATAATAGTTCTGCAGAGCTAACCGAGTTTTTTTCAGCAAACTATTTAAGAGCATGTGCCTACATACTACATGGACACATAAGAAAAGTGTGTTTGCACACTAATTCCAAAATTTACTATATACTACAAAGAAATACAAGAAAAAGAAACTAAAAAACAGATTTATATGGTTTATTTTTCTAATTTTAATGCGTAATTATGACGATGCTGCCTGATCAAGTGCCAGTGACAAACTGAGTGTCTGTAAGTTTGCTTCAAGTATTATCCACTCAGAATAATATTTTTTAATACTGAGATAGCGGATCAATCAGATTGCGCCATTCCCATGCAGTATACAGGTGAAACACAAAAATTTATATATCGTGCAACAATTAATTTATTTCAGTAATTCAACTTAAAAGGTGAAACTAATATATCATACAGACTCATTACATGCAAAGTGAAATATTTCAAGCCTTTATTTGTTATAATTTTGATGATTATGGCTTACAGCTTACTGCAAGTCCTGCAGCTTTCTACAGCTTACTGCAGCTTACTTTATTGTTTTCCTTGTTCCAATGACACCTCATTTAACTAATTAGCTGTTTAACAGCTCTTCATGACTTAAAGTGACTGTGTGCAGGACACAGGATCCTCCGCAACTGGGGTATATGTTTTAGAAACATCTGTACGAATGGACCTTAGCTACTACACTAACACGAGATAATGCTTGAATTAAAATGGTGGACCAAAAACTCAGAAATCCTAAAAATTCAACAAAATGAAAAAAACAAAAAAAATAAATCTAAATAATACAGCCTTAATGTTTTTTTCTTTTTTTTTTTTAACTTTGAATGAGTTTCAAAATATGTTGTAATGGAGCACACATGAGTGTTGGCATGGAGCACGTGTGACCACTAAAATGTAAAATAAACAAAAATTCTAAATTAATTTTTGTTTGCTTTTTTTGTGTTCCCATGTAGTATATAAAAAAGCAATTGTTCACAGGCTCAGTCAATAGTGAATAGACCCAGAACGTCAAGGCAATATCCACTGAGCCTGAGGCAAACAATTGTTATACGTGTGTTAAGAGATGGCAGCTAGACATTATTTCTCCTTTCCATGAAAATGAAAAACCTTCCAGAAGTATGAGCGTAAGAGGATTTAGGTGATGTGAATGGTTATGCTCTAGACATGGGAAGTAGATTGACTAGAAACATAAAAATATATCGCTATGCATGAATTATATTAGTTACCGCATGATTTATATGAACACCTCAATACATAATTGGCTTATAAACTGGCAGAATATGCCTGTGAATCAGGACATCCAGAGATTATAAAACATGTAAGATTTATTCTAATTTCTGAGTACATATTTGAAACAGAACACTTATAAGTTACCATGCCAGGAAAATGCTAAAAGATGATATATGGATGTGAATCACAACCATACACAAATTAGCATAACGTGGCTATTTAGAAATAATGACTTTTAATAGCAATATTTAATATGTGACAAATTGCACTTATACTTTATTTGTACTGCTAATTGTTCATATTTGACATCTTTGGTGTTCTTTATTTATTTATTTTCTTAAACAAAAATCTGTGAAAATGAAAATCTCATCTTTGTATTAAAACAGAAAAATATTGCATGTAGGGAATCTGCGATAAAACAGCCTATAACATTACAGACACAAATTATATTCAGCCTTTTCCAAAACCCAATAATTACATGACACGTACATGAAAATGAATATATTCCATTTTGCAGGTGTCAGAAATGACATGAAAGGGAAGATGCTGCTTTATACACATAGAATATGCTAATCTCCCTTTAACACTCACTCCCCACTTTAAAACATATACTTCTCATCTTTTGAAGGACAAAAAATCCCCATGTAAAACATATTGTAGTCAAACACTTTCCTCTCAAATCCTATAAACACTCTAATGATTGAATATTGTGTTACTAACAAACTAAGTGTGACGCACAGAGAAATATCATAGGATCTGTTCATGTTTAGACAAAGGCAGTTTAATAAATAAATCCCACTTGAAATAATTAAAAATCTAACCAGTCTTACCTTATCACACACACACACACACACACACACACACACACACACACACACACACACTGGGGGAGAAGGTCAATGCTCCATTTTATATTCCTACTTTTAAAAAATCTGCATTGCCATTTAGATTTATTGGACAGCAGTATGGCTATGGTGGCAGGTGGAAAAGCAACATTGTGCAATAGCAAACAGATCCCCAACATGCGTGTGCTCTCTTCATCTCGAGTCCTAGTCTGGGGACCTGCAGATCCAATCCTCTTCACAGCTTCCTCAACGGACTGCCTAGAACACGCTGCATGCAGATAAGGATTCCTGGGATAATAATGCATGGGCGTTCGCGTATACCCAAGAGTTCTGTGGTGTTAGTGTATGCGGTGTCCATCTTTGTTTCAGACAGTTTAAGACTCTAAGACACCCAACATGGAAAAGAATGTCTAATCCCTGTCCCCAAAGCACTGTCGCGTCTCTCCCCTGTCACTGTAGCTTGCCTCAGAACACTCATATACTCTGCACGGTTGGAGTTTTATTAGCCTTGGATAATCTTATTGATGGCTTTACTATGTAGGATTTACAGGCACAAGAAATGCCCTTTTTTGCATGCTACAAATGATCCAAATGATGAGAAAAGCATCAAGAGCAAATGAAGGAGAGATGTGTGAATGCAATAAGGAAAGCAAGACCCTAGCAACCCATAGAATTCTGCTGTGAATACAAATGGACACTGATTCACCTAGGGCTGGTACACGCTAACACACAAGCAAACAATTTAACAAACTGTATACTCCTTGATAATCACAGAGACTTTTAATGATAGCCTTATGTGTAGCCTGTGATTTAGAGTAACACATTAGCCAATTGGAACTAAAAAATGATGTTTATAGTATGTTGAGGGTTTCACTTGTGTCAGTTGCTCCTTTCAGCAAATGACACGTTGCCCTTTCTCAGAGTGCTTCTCATTCTACAGTTGGTAATTCTAATGGTAAATTAGCTAGGCAGAAGTACTGTTTAATGGTATTATGCTAATAGCCTTACCTCTGTCTCCCACAATTCGGTCTCAAGTGCTCTGTGATAGCTGTATAAGCATTTTGCAAGTCCGTGACTGACAAAGTAGTGTCTACACAGAACATATCTCAGAAAAGAATGTGTGCCAGTCTTACTTAGAATATTAACATAATTTTGTGATAATCTTGACAGTTGAATGACATTTATTACCTTATATGAAAAACAGTAGCATCAGCGCAAGAGTTTTTGAAAGTCGCTGCGCATCTTAATGAAGCATGGTACTGCAATACATTTAAAAATAGTTGCTTCTGTGAAATGCTGTGTCAGTGTTTTGTATGTCATCTTTTAAATTCTTTCAAATAGTGTGTGGAGGTTTCCCATAAAGATACTTTTATTTAAGATAATACTTACACTTTACTTAATAGCAGTCACCATTTTTTTTAAACAAACAGCAAATCTGTGATTGCAAAGCTATATTCATTTCAAATGGACCATTAGCAAACTCCAACCACCATACAGTAGTTTAGACTTCTTATAATTGTTTTAATACTTAATGTACTTCTTTCAATGGCACAAGTTCATTTCAAAACACAAGTGCTCTGGGTTTTTCCTTAAAACTATACACCTCACAAAGATCAAAAATCTTCTTATAAAAGAAGAAAGAAACATTAGCATTAAGGGAAAGAGAAGAGAACAAAGTCGGCTCTGTAACACATACACTTCAAATATTGTTAATTAACTTTTCAAGCCTTATGTAGTCTCACAAAAAAAGAGGGAAATGTCAGTTGTAGTTCTGCAGAGTGACACAGCATCTCTGGATTAATGTCTTGTTTTATTGTCAATGTGTCAAGAGCTTGGTGAAAATGAAATTTTACATGATGGAAGTTCTAACTGAGTAGTTATAAAACATGGATGGAGGTTTGGAAGGCTGCCCAGAGAAAGCAAATAAGTTCTGTTTGAGTTTCTATTTATAAGGATATCGGTATTCCACTGAACTCCAAATACATAATTTCCACTGTCCTCAAGCAGTCTTCAAGTCCTGCGTCGTGCATTTCCATAATATGATCCAAGAACAGGATTAGTCCCAGATATCCTTATCCCAGACTACCGTGTGACCTGAAAAATGAAGACTTAAGTTAATGCAGGAACTAAAAGGCCCACTTTAAAGGAAGACTTTTGAAAAATGCCAACAAATTGCTAAATAAGATACTCAAGCATAATAGTATATGAATGTAATATGTATCATGTAAATATACTGCATATGATGTCAAAAAAAATCTAAATGCAGTTTTCTTTAATGTTTTGATATCTTTAATGGAGATTACATTTTGAAGGATAAAGATGAAGGATAAAGAAGTATTAGATGAAAAGAAGAGAATTGTGAAAAAATATGTATTGTTAAGATTAAATACTGTAAAAATAGAAAATGCAATTCATCTTAAAGACATTAGGATCCCCTTTAACTTCAAAGTATTTTGAGTTATTAGTTAGAGATGAATAAAATATTTTTTTTTGTTGTTCGGGCAGGTTTTTTTAAGGTTTTCTATAGGTTAAGTGTCAATAATGCTTATGAAGCAACTGTCATTAAGATTTATAGAAAGGTGTCCTTTGTTTTTGCTTTGGCTTACTGGAACCTTTCTGCATAGAGTTTGCATGTTCTCCCTATGCTTACATGGGTTTCCTCCAAGTACTCGGGTTGTTTCGCACAGTGTGAATTACTGTTTGTGTCTCTGTTAACCCTGGGATAGATTGGTTTAATGTGTAATGTGTTACACTCTGTAACCCTCCTCTCGTGCAAAGTGAGCTAGGATTGGCTTCAGCTTCCTTGTGGCTCTGACAGATAAACAGTGTAGGTAATAGATGGATTTGACCATAAAGTGTTTATAGTAAATTAGTTATTTAATCATACTTTTTGTATTGCAATTTTAAAATATTGTAAATTGCAAAATCTTCAAAATTAATGTGAAACAACTTGGATGAATAGTTACAAAACTCATAAAACTTGAGTTAGAATATGTGTTTAGAACTCCCAGAAATTCATTTGCTGTCAATTATGTAATCTCCTGCAATTTCTCTTGTTCTTGTAATTTTATCAACCTGAGATCAGTCTGCAAAAGGTACATCTGTTATAGACTTCAAGTCCTTCTCGCTTGAGCTCTCCTTATTATCTAAACCAAAACTGCTCCTGTTAAAGCTTCTTTCCTACAAATAAGGTGCTAGCACTGTGGTTAACTCATGCTTACAACCCTCCCTGCAACAGCTCATTAACTTCAGCACCTCTTCCAGCTCAGCAGCCACGGCTCAAAATAATGTTCTGGAGAGTGCGGGCTGGGAGGTGAAAGCTCTGCCAAGTCTGAGAACCTTTAGAACGCCGATCTGGCCTTGTTCCTGCTCAGTGACATACACACTGGCAGGGTGGAGAGTACAGTTAGTTGAGGTTGGGTTATGTTTCTGTATCATAAATGGAGACTGTGCTACTTGGCTGTGCAGTGAATCCCTGTGTAATCTACACCTTCAAATCAGAGACAGCAGGAAGCTCAAGGGTGTGCTTTTGAGCCTTGAGGGGAAGGATGGAGTGTCACTTCCTTCTTGTGGACTACCCAGTGCATCATAGCAGACTTTTGCTACATGGTGCTGTTGCTGGACAGTTTGCCTGAAATTCAAAATGATTGTGTGAACTAACTATATTGTATGAACTTTTGTGTAACTTAACTAACCAACTAGCTAGCTAACACACACACACACACACACACACACACACACACACACACACACACTCACACACACACACACACACACATACACATACACAAAGTTGTTCTTAACTCTTACACACTTTTCTGCCATTCACCAATATTTTCTTATCTGGGTCTTGTTCTTAGACACAAAGAGAATCTACGAACTTACACATATATTGGTGCCGAAGGGATTACATTTGGACAAACTAAAATTTTCCATATTTTTAATTTTCTTCAATTTTTCCTATTCATAATATAATGTCAGAGAGTGATTTTTTTTTTTTTACCATATTAAACTTTTGAAATGATTATTTTAATTATGCACAATGGCATATATACTCTTAGTAGAATAAATTACAGCTAGTGCCCTTAGGAGGGAAGCATCTGTGAAGCTACAGATTTATTCACAGGGCCTGACTTATCTGTCTTGGGTGGAAGCACTTAAAACAGTCTGACTTCATTACCAGGAAAAACAATAAAACAAGAGGACCCAATCAGGTTTCTTATTCAAACTCCAAAACATGGAAGAGATTGAATTTTGTACTGTATGTCTTATACTGCAATTTTTTAAAAGTGACACTTCCCTGTATTTAAAATACTGTCTCTCTACCTCTGTGAGTTTTCAAGCTTACTAAAGTGAAACTTTTTATCGTATTAAACATTATATTTTAATATTTAAATAATTGAAAAGCTATTTAATTTAAAATTGGTTCATTTCAACAAATGTGAATGAAAACATCCTAAATCATGACTTTATTGTACTTATTCATGACAATTATGTGATAAAGATGTAACAAGTGCGGAGTGTAATCTTAGGATTTTGATTCACATTTTCTAAATAGTTGTATATGGACACAGCCAATACATGTACAGGAAGCGCCGGATAGTAAAGAGAGGGAGAGAGTACAGCAGAACAGAAATTAAAATAATAAAGTATACAGTAAATCATATGAAATGAACAGAGCAGTAAATCAGTCAAATTCACAGATCGACACAATATGAATTTGCCAATTATTTTGGTCTGTGATTTAATAGGTTAGTGAAAAAAGCCCAATATTAACAAGCTGAAAGGGGGCATATCACCAACTATTGTAGCTGACTCAGACATACTTCAGACAATAAATTGATTCCTATCCTGTGCTTGTATATTAGGACAAGAACAGTAGTCTATTTAAATGAGTCAGGATATAGCTGTGGCTCCACTTAACTGTGCATGTGAACAAACTGAGTTGTTGTCTTTAACGTTGTTTGCATCTTCATGAATATTTTGTGTGCATACACAGCCATATGTCCTTTTATGTGATTTAGGGGTGTTCACCTATGCTCATTAGAGCAACTGGCACATGCTTTCAATTTACAAAGACACAGAGATTCATTCATTAATTTTCTGAAACGTTTGATCCTAATTAGGGTCGCGGGGAGGCTGGCACCCATCTCAGCCAACTCTGGGGGAGGGCACAGTACACGCTGGACAGCTTGCCGGGCCATCGCAGGGCAACACTGGGATTCACTTTTCTAAGAACAAAGCTGTGAAAAAACTGAGGTTTAAGAACATCATGAATCCGACATATCCTTTTTTTTTAACAAACTTTCTTGAGAACAAATTTAAGAAAAAATGAGGTCCAAAAATGAGGATGAATGAGGCCCAATATCCTGAGTGGAGAATGCTTGAATCAAAATGACCGACATTCACGGTCTTTTGGAGCTAGTGGTATAATTTCTGTCATGCTTTAAAAATGGAAAAATAAAATTAATAAAAATAAAAATCTTGTTTTAGTTAGCTTGTTTGTGTTTCTGTGTAGTTACCTTGCTAGAAAAAAGCTCCTTTTGAACTGAATAAATTTTATTAGAGCATTGAAATAATGGCAAAAGATTTACAAAATGTGGTAAATGATTCACAGATTCAAAGATTCATAATACTTTAGTTAAATCACCAACAGTCACAATAACCTTTCTAGTCAATACCCTCTCTAGTAAAACTTTTATATCTCTCATGCAGCAGTTAAAATTGTCTGACATGGAGCAAATGTGTTTACCAGTGGCCTTGCAGTCCTACAGTGCTTTATGATGGATGTAAAACAAACGTATAACCGAACAAGGCCAAGCAATATTTTACAATCATTATGATGGAGCCAAAAAACAACCAACCAGGTGTCCCAATCATGTCACCATGGTGACACATCTGGGACTCCACACTCTTGCTGTATTCTAGACATGTGTGAAGGCAGTGGCATGGACAGCTCCAAAAATCAAAAGCAGCCAGGTTTGAGAAGAGCAGGCAGTACCTTTGAGGCATGCCTGCCACTGATGTGACTGTGAGTGTTCTAGCATGCATTATTTAAGGCAGCTAAAGTGAAAAAGGTCTGCCTCACGTAAGCCCCCTCTGTCCTATGAATAATTTAAGAACCGGCTGAAGAAGGTGTTTGGTGAGTCAAACACTTCAGGCTAAAGGATGGCTACAAGCCCAGTGTGTCAATGTTAAGGTGCACACTAACATACGCAGCCATGTACCTAAAAAGTCACAAATTGCACACACAAGCTTAGAAATCATGTGCAAAATACTGATTGTAGCAATATTTACCCAGAAAGCTTCTGACTATTTATTTTTCCGTTGCTGTAGTACTAAATGTAAGTTCCCTTTGTTTCAATTTAGAAGAATTCTAAAGGATGGGTCATGTATAGAAGGCAAGGGTTATAAACAGTCATTTGTAGCTAATCCTCAGATCTTGAAATACAGCTTTTATTCTCTTTAAGTGGCAATGGGAAAATGATTCCAAAGAAAGTAATGCATTCACCTGTGCTAATTAGAGTAACTGGCATGCTCTTTCAATTTGCAGACACACTGGAATTCACTATTCTAAGAACAAAGCTGCAAAAAATCTGAAGTTTATGAACGTATCATGAATCCGACATACTTTATTTATTTATTTATTTATTTACGAACTTTCTTAAGAATAAATTCAAGAAATTAATGAATAGTTTAGGAATTGGCTGACAAAGGGTATTGGTGAGTCAAATACTTCAGGTTAAAGGATGGCTGCACACTAACATACACAGCCATGTACCTAAAAAAAAAAAGCTTCTGACTAAAATTTTCCATTGCTGTAGTACTAAATGTAAGTTCACTTTCTTTAAATTTAGAAGCGTAATTTCATCTGGGTCGAATAGCAGTGTGACATATTTACACTGGGTGGCAAGGGTTATAAACAGTCATTTGAAGCTAATCCTCAGATCCTAAAATAGAGGCTTTATTCTCTTTAAGTGGCAAAGGGAAAATGATTCCAAAGAAAGTAATGCATGTTACACAAGACTGTTATTCATGAAAATTACCTTGCAAGAAAACAGCTTCTGATAATATCCTTTCTATGTGTAAGCTTAGCATGACTTCAGTCTTCACTCGAAGATTAGCAGCACAGAAATTACACAGTAGTCTGTCAACAATTTAAAACCCAGAGGTACCTAATAATAGGGACCTTTTTCATTTTTTACACAACTATTATACTTTTATCAAGAACATTTGAGCAGAAGTTTAACATTTTCCTTGTAGAAAACCAATTTCAGAAGTTTAATGTTTTACAAAGAGAACATTTTATTTCTGCGTAAATTTGTTAGTAAAGCATAATTCAACACTATTTTGTCTGACTTTTTTTTTTTTACATTGAAATGTATATGTACTACACCAACTGTTTCGAAAAAGTAGATGAGGCAATTTGAATGTTAACTAATCTCTTAGGTAGTAAAAGGTTTTCCCTTGATTATTTAATGATACTTGTTTCGTCTTGAGTCCCCAAGTTCTCCAGTTAATAAATTGATGGGTGAGCAGGTACCATGTCCTACATTACTTCTTTAATGCTGGTCTATGGATTATTTGACCTACACTGCTTTTCCATCAGGGTCATGGGAACTGGAGGCGGGGTACACCCTGGGTGGGTTGCCAATCCATTTTAGGGCTAACACAGAGACAGACAAGTTCATACTACACATATGAAGTAGCCATTTGGCCCAAACTGCATGTCCTTGGATTGTAGGAAGAAAGTGGATCACCCAGTGGAAACCCATACTAGCATGGGGAGACCATAACAGTGCAACAGGTGGCAGTGCATAGCTCCACCATCCCACCTCCCTTCATTGAACCAAATCTTAATAATTGGTATCTTGCTGCTATTAATACAATAAAATATTGATACATGCCAAAGTTGGTGGTGCAAAAACGAGTGTTTGTCAAACATAAGAGACATGAACGAGTTATGAGACATAAAGAAAAGAAGTTTCAGCGGAGCCTTTTCTCACCCTTGTTGTCTTGACTTTATTTCCAGAGCTGCAGCTCCAACCTTTAAGATCTGGCAAGACCTTACATTCCTCACCCTCCATGCAGGGCTGCATCTGGCACCACCACTTCTGTGCTACTATAGATGCTATGGAGATATAGATACAAAGAGAAATTAAAAGAATCTCTCTCTCTCTCTCTCTCTCTCTTTTTCTCTCACTTACACACACACACACACACACACACACACACACACACACAGTTGTAGACTCCGCAAACACAATAAGAGAGAAAAAGTAAAACACTCACTAAAACACACAAATACAACAGTCACCACATGCACAATATTTCCAAGGGTGAAGCCAATAAAACCACAAAAAGAAATACAATTATTTTCTGTTATTTATCTTCCTCTCTATCTCTTACTGCATCATAGGAAATCTTGAGTGTTTCAATATGTGATGATTCTTGGAATCCATCACTGGTTTGCTGCTGCTCTCAAGGAATGAAGTAAAAGGTTGGAATGTCAAGATGTGTCAAATTGAAGTGAACCATGGAGAGAAATGATAGCAGTAAAAGCTAAGGAGGTAGAAGTGAAATACCATAACAAAAAAGCCAAAACACCAAACAAGGAGTGCAGTAATGTTATACAATAGTTCAAAGGTCTGAAAACATAACTCCCAAATCAGTGAATGCCTCTGTCTAATATACACTCACTAAGTGCGCACACACATACAAACACACACACACACACACACACACACACACACACACTGCTGTGAAAAAGTATTTGTGATTTCCTCTATTTCTGTTGATTCTGAACACTTGTTTCTGATCTCCAAAGACATAGTGTAACACAAAACATAAGCAAACAATATACAGTTTTCAAAAAGAACAAAAATTCACCAAAATCTATATCAACATCTATAATTGCCCCTTAAACTTACTTTTATTCCACTGTTTTCTCCAAAACTGATTTAATTCAGTCACATTGAGGGTTTTTTTATACTATTAACTGCCCTGATATATATA
>JAQMYF010000006.1:20704198-20732874 GCA_030014195.1 Neosilurus mollespiculum
ATACGTACACGCACACACACAGAGAGAGAGAGAGAGAGAGAGAGAGAGATCTTCGACCATTCCTCTTTGTAAATCGTCGGTCCTCTCTTATCCACTCTCCTTTTCACAGGTGTTCTATGTGGTTGAGGTCTGGGAGATGGCCATGAGAGTAGCTTGATTTTGTGACTGCTGAACCATTTTTGTGCAGATTTTGACATATGTTTTGGATCATTATCCTGCTGAAAGATCCAGTGACGCCCCACCTTCAGTCTTCTGGCAGAGACCTCCAGATTTTGATTTAAAATGTCCTGGTATCTCAAAGTGTTCATGATGCCATGCACCCTAACAAGCTTCCCAGGGCCTCTGGAAGAGAAACAAGCCCACAGCATCATACGTCCACCACCATACTTTAAAGTGGGCACAAGGTGCTTTTCTGCATATGCATCCTTTGTGTTATGCCAGATTTTACATAACCTCGTTTCATGTTGATTTCCAGTGTTCAGTTCCTAAAGCCTATATTGTCTGTCTCTTGTGACTTTTCAAGGTTTCTTTTCTGATTCTGCGGCATTCTTTTTTTTATTGGAAATGTTCCATAACAAATGAAGCAGCCATGCTACTGCCACACATAGTCGAATACACTTAATAGAGTGAAGAACCTATGCAGACTTCTCTAAGTACTGCAAAAATCGCACATTGAATATATGTGTTGCCCCATATAGCATCCAATAACCCAAGGCCTCCTTCCATATATAGTAAAGGTCACTGGTGCATGTTTTTTCTTTTTCCTTACAACAAAACACTCATTTGGTCATTTATAAATATTGTAGAAGTGGATGATACCCGAGGTATCCTTTTCATTCAAATTATCAACTAATTGACAAAACTGTTTGAAATTTATGACCAGTTTCCTTTAAAAGGGTACCTGTGGTGAATTAGTGTTTCTAGCTATTTAAAGCGATTATATATATATAACATTGGCAGTTCCTTCCGGCAACATAAGTCTTTGCCCGATTTCTAAGTGGGCACGAGTGTTACGACTCTAGGCATGCTCAAAGACATGTTGACTTTCTGATTGGCTGTTCCAACCTGGTAGTGACATGAATACGTTGGATTGGCTGGGCTATGTCACTGTCCCGTGTAGCATAATGCAATATCAGCCAGTGCTGAGCTGCACAAACAACAAGTGTAGAAATCACAGAAAACATTTATTTTTGTTCCTAAACCAACTGAGGACAGGAAAGCCGAGTCGGTAAAATGTTATCTGCATAAGTGATTTTGGATTTACCGTCACGCTCATCTCTGGCAGCATTCTTGTCCTCAGAGTCATTAGAATGTGACATCGCACAAGAGAGAGTCAACGTGTTGACATCACTTCCAGGGAAAAACGACTGCTAATCCCCACAGTTCAGTGCCCGCTACCAATCCAGCATTCTTGTCCTCAGAGTCACTAAAACGTAAGTTTCACCGTCTCCAAGAGATGTCAAGCCGACCCAACACATTGACGTCCATTCCGGGGAAAAAAACTTTTAACGTCTCTAGTTCAGCACACTGCTAGTAATCCACGAGATAAAATTACCAGTTTTTTGCTTTTTATGGTCATTTATGTTGAAATAAGTGTCTGTATCGCATAAACATATTACATACACCCAAATTGTGCTGTAGGGATGACCAATACCGGTATTCTTTAAGAGATGACTAAACTGTGACCCTTAACCACACTTGGCTGATTACTTCATGAATGAGTAAATTGTACAGGTGTTCCTAATAAAGTATTCAGTGAGTGTACATAAAGGAAATAAAAAAATATAAAAAATATTCAATGACTCACTAAAATGGAGGAGATAAAACATTGCAGAAATCCTTAAGTAAACAAAAGTGGCAATATAACCTCACAGCTTTCTATTCGAGAATCATAACATTGTCTGGGTATTTTTATAGCCACCTATGATATATATTTTGTCCAGCGATTGCAAACATACAGATATTCAGCAGTACCATAAAATACTCTGGACATTTGTCAGAGGAAGTAGTCAATCCTGTCTCTCCACACAGATTCCTATGAATGTGATTTAAAGGGTAAAGCATCTAACACTGAACTGTGTGACCTTATTAGGGTAAAGGCTACTTAAACATAAAGCTGAGAATATATTGCAGCTGAATGTACAATGCATGTTTTCAAGTTTCCTTTATGGCCTCTCTGTTGGTAAAGAAAGAATTTTTGAAGTTTTGTGTGGTTGTTTAAATGCCTAAACAGTCAGTGCTAATACAGTACAAATAGTGAAGTAAAAAGGGGCAGAGTTGAAAAAACCCTCTCAGCTCTTATGAAATTACCATAACACAGCCACTTTTGTCTATGACTTCCACAGGAGAAGGACCATGGCCATTGTGCTCCCAAAAGAGCTATTCAGAATGAAGTGTCTGCCCAGCATCATATTAAGCAAAAGGGAAGAACACTAAAATGCTCAGAATAACACACACTGCAACTTCACATTAAAACTAAAATCCACCAAAAACAGCAAATATAGTGCCAAGATCATTCATGGATGTCACTCGACCCTATACACTTACTCACCTCTCACTCATTTGCCGAACCGCTTAATCCTACTGGGTCGAGGAACACACACAACCATTCACACTCAAACCTAGGGGCAATTTGGAACAGTCAGTAAGCCTAATGTTTATGTCTTAGGACTGCTGGAGGGCACCGGGGTCTCCGGAGGAATCCCACGCTGAGCACATCTCACCCGACTCTGGACGAGGGCAGAGTACACCCTGGACAGCTTGCCAGACCACTGCAGACAAGAAAATATTGTTTGATGCTTTTTATAATGTGTGGACATTGAACACACACACACACACTGCATTTTTTTTTCCAAGCATAGTCAGAATACAGGTGCAATGTATTGCATCTCACATTCAAAGTGTGCTTCTGAAAAGCTCAACAGTCCATCACAAGGCCAACACTCAACCATTCACACTCACACCTGAGACAATTTGGAACAACCAATTAGCCTAATGTGCATGTCTTTGGACTGTGGGAGGAAACAGGAATACCCGGAGGAAACCCATGCTAGCACGGGGTAAACAAACAAATGCAGACAAAAACGCCCATTCCGAGCCACGGCTCAAACCCAGGACCAGGCAGATGTGCTAACCAGTTCGCCATTGACTTGAACACAGAAATTATATTTTCTAAGATTTATAATGTGTTTAGATGTTTTACATGAACTTGAACAAATAAATAATGAAGAAAGTATAGGTGCAGCTGTAGATATGTGATGCTAAAACGCTTACTGAGCTCACTTGTTCAGTAATGACAACAGTAAGATCATTTGCAGTAAGAATGCCAGGATCAAACACACAGAGGACAGTAGAGAAAGTTTCAGTCTTTTTACAAGGTAAGCAGGAGTTGGCAAACCACATCAACCTCAGCTGCTCAGTGAAGCGAGAATTTGCCCTCTCTCTCACTCTCTCTCCCTCTTTCTCTCTCTCGCTCTCACCTCCTATCTCTATCTCTCGTCTTCCTGTGGTGTGCTGTTCAAAACCCAATATGTACTAGGCAAACATGTTCTCGACTGCAATAAAGAGCCAGGCACTATGTGTTCCCCTCATCAATATGCAAGGTTCAATAAAGGAGGGTTGTTTATATTGATTTTGTCTTCAGCAAGTAAAGTAACATCATGAAGTATTCATAGACATTGTGCTGACTATATTAGACAAGCCCAATGCATGTTATATTTTCCAAACAAATGGCCCAGCTGTGCAGTGGCATTTATTTAACTCAGTTGATTTTGATTATGTTTTGTAAATCTAAGACTTTAAAAAAAAAAAAACCCACACAAAAAGCATAAGTGGTACATACTGAATAATGAAAAAAAAAAATAGACATAAAAAACATAACTAGTACTTACAAATGTTCATTCATTCATTTTCTGAACCGCTTCATCCTAATTAGGGTCACGAGAAGGCTGGCACCCATCACAGCCGACTCCGGGTGAGAGCAGAGTACACCACGGACAGCTCGCCAGATCGCAGTACTTACAAATGCTACAAATGTTAACCTATGCCATGAGCTGAAATATGGTAACCTGTAGCCAAAGGTTCTTATTAATATAAATCAAAGCCCATTAATCACTGTATTATTTTATGCACAGTAATACATATTTATATGTGTAGAAAGCCTGGACAGCACAGATATGCTGAAGCTCAGTTAATGTATTATACCACATTAAATGAAGAATCTAATAGCTACCTTGGTGGAAGTGAGAGCACTTGTTCTGAGGAAGTCAGTCCTCAAACTCCATCTTCATCTCCAAACTTTTCCTCCATCTGTCCTAGCACTTATTACTCAGTGTGATGGAAGTGAACAAGAAAAAAAATGCTCTTTTTCTTCTTTTTACCCTAGCAAAGTGTGCAAGTGAGAGGAGCAGAGTGGCAACCCAATTACCACAGGCACTGGTGTGGCAATTTACAGCAAGTCACTTATGAAATTGTTATGAAGCGATGAAGGAGTTGGCCATCTGTGGTACATGGAGTAGGGAGATCAAACAGCCGGGCTCTTTGCAGCTCCAGTTACACAATTAGAGCGGAGGGTAAGAGGAAGCAGAGGAAAAGCAGGCATTGAGCCTGGCTCTAACAAAAACCCAAATGAAAAGCTGTCACATCAAATACTCTCTGGGCTGTCTGTTTGTCTTCTATCCTGCTGTGGCATTAAGGTTCGAGCTGGAGCCCTTTACCAGTACTGGGGTCCAGGTTCCACCATCTCAACACTCTGTGGTTAGTCATTAATAATGTGGAGTCCAGTCATTGCTTCTAAATCAGGTCTGCATCCAAGCAGACTTTCAAACTTTTCTAAAAAAAAATGTAAAATAAAATAGACATAACAGGAAGGCACACAAAAGAAGCAAGCATGAATAAATGATAGAGGAACACGTTTGAAGGCAGGATTTCTATGGAAGATATGACGTGCTGTCAGCTCCTTGTTGCTTTGACACTTTGGGGGGTAAGGGTGGGCAGGCTGGGTGCTAAAAGTAAATTATCAGAGACAAAGATGAAAAGAAGGAGCAAAGCACACAAGGGATGAAATTTTTGCAGGATACCACCTAGGGCACCTCTAACCTCTGGGAGAATTCATTTCTACATTACACTGTTAAGAGACTACTTCTGACCAATGGCCCTTTCTTGAGAAATCACATACCCATTTCAGTCAACGGTCTCTAAATATTACTACATTTTACGTCCATTAAAAAAACAGCTGAGACTAGTAGAGAGCTCACAAGTACTTGATCACTACCCAGCTAACATGCCCTGCAGTGGGGGAGAGAAGTAAACCTGAAAAGAGTCATTCCAAGTTTCAGCTAAAACAACACCACCTGATCTGTCTCATTTAACATAGCATGAGTTTTCAAATCTTTGTTACTAATGCCCTTTTTTAAGTAGAATTGTGGGTGGATAAAAGATTAAATATATTTTAAACTTAATATATTATAAACTTAATATATTATATGAACAAAATAAAAATTCATTAAATAACTTCTCAGGTGGCATGGTGGTGCATTGGTTAGCAGGTCCGCCTCACAGCAAGAATGCCTGGGTTCGATTCCCGGGCTCAGGCGTTTCTGTGTGGAGTTTGCATGTTCTGAGATGGGCGCCAGCCTCCCCGTGACCCTAATTAGGGATAAGCGGCTTAGAAAATGAATGAATGAATGAATTGGTAACTTCTCATGTCATCTCACTCATTTGCCGAACCGCTTAATCCTACTAGGGAGGCTGGTGCGTATCTCAGCCGACACTGGGCAAAGCCGACACCTTGAACCATCCCTGTGCAACACATACACACACAACCATTCACATTCACACTCATACCTAGGGTCAATTTGAAGCAGCCAATTAGCCTAATGTGCATGTCTTTGGACTGTGGGAGGAAACTGGAGTACCCAGAGGAACCACATAATAAAAGAGTTTAACTACCTGAAGTTTGAGTGATCCTCTAGAATAACTCTAGGGCTGTTTTATTTTATACCTTTTTAAGAGATCATCAAGAACCAGAGAAATCTAGAAATGTAAAAATCTAGAAATGTAACACTGATTTACAAGAATTATTAATCTGTAAATTCTGAAATTTGGCTGAATTGAACTGAATTTGGCCTCGGACTTGGAGGTGCTGATTCTCATCCCAGCCGCTTCACACTCAGCTGCTGAGTGTACAAGAGCTGAAGGTCCCGCCTTGATGAAGCCAAAAGGACAACGTCATCCACAAAAAGCAGAGATGAGATCCTATGTCCACCAAACCAAAACCCCTCAACGCCTTGGCTGTGCCTAGAAATTCTTTTAGAAATTTACCAGACTATTTATGTTCCTACCCTTACCTATGGTCACGAGCTTTGGGTAGTGACCAAAGGAACCACATCGCGGATACAAGAGGCTGAAATGAGCTTCCTTCGCAGGGTGGCAGGGCTCACCCTTAGAGATAGAGTGAGAAGTTCAGTCATCTGGTAGGAGCTTGGAGTAGAACCGCTGGTCCTTGGCATTGAGAGGAGCCATTTGACATGCCTCAGGCATCTGATTAGAATGCCTCCTGAACACCTCCATGGTGTGGTGTTTCGGGCATGTCCAACCGGAAAGAGACCCTGGGGTCAATCCAGAACATGCTGGAGGGACTATGTCTCTCCGCTGATTTGGGAACACCTCTGTGTTCCCCCGGAAGAGCTGGAGGAAGTGGAAGTGGACCTCACTGCTTAGGCTGCTGCCCCTGTGACCTGACCCCAGATTAGGCGGAAGATGAAGATGAAGAAAACTCTGAAAACATGTAATACTCGTTTATCAACATGAGCAAGGATGGTATATGTCTTATTTCTACTGCTAATAAGCAGCTTTAGAGATATTATTAACATGGGATTCAAATGCCAAAACAGAATTAAGGGCAAAACCCTTGAAAGGTCCTTAAAGGTTTTTAATTTCTTTTAATGTTAGAGGATATTCATAATGCTCAAGGAGTAAAATCTTTATTCATCCAAGCTTTGTATCTTTCACAACGTATTTCATTTTACTTCTGCTTCTGACCAAACTGCTGGATATATTCATTCATTCATTTGCAAACCTCTTTACACTACAGACGCTGGAGCCTTTACACTATGGAGGCTGGAGCCTATCTCAGCTGACTCTGGGCAAAGGTGGGGTACACCCTGAACAGCTCGCTAGTCCATTACAGGGCCAACACACTCACAACCTGTGACACTCACACCTTGGGGCAATCTGAAACAGCCAATTAGCCAAATGTGTATGGAGGAAACTGGAGTATCTGGAAGAAACCCATGCAAGAAACAGCCTCGCCAAGCCCGAAACTCGAACCCGGGACCTTCTTTCTGTAAGGTGAGCCACTATGCCTTAGTCAGTATTGTGGAAGGTACAAGTTCAAGTGGCTCTATAATCAAATTTATATTTGAAATCAGATTGAGAACAACAAAGGTTTGATTATAATGACAATGATTTTAGTTTCAAATTGTAAACTTAAACTTTACTGCAAAACAGTCAGTCATGTATAAACTAAGTTAAGCAAGAACGTATCCATCTAACCTGACCACATCAATTTTACCTAATAAATTAACATGCTCAATAGTCAAAAGTATTGTCCAACAGTAAGGCAAGCAGGTCCCTGCTTACTCCCGCCATGCTTATAATGATCATGTTATAATGACTCTGATGGACAGACTGAAATGAAATATAACATGTAGTAATGCATTGTCTGTATAAATATACACAGTATTTTGCATGAAAGAACACTCATTCTTTATTTATCTTAGCTATCAGCTAATAGAGCGTGTGTTTAGGTCAATGTTCATGATCAGGCAGAGAGCAAGGTAAAATTGGTGGAATGAAAAGTTCTTCACACCCAATGCACACTGCCACCCCTCACACATATGCTGCCTGAGTCGAGGTGCCAGTCATGTTTGCTCTAAATAGCATGTTTTTCCCACCCTGGAAGCATCAGTAGTGTTTTACATCACACACACACACACACACACACACACACACACACACACACACACACACACACACACACCTTACTAGCATGACTGACAGCTGAGATGTCATCAGGCATAATAAAAAATCAACACCACCTTTTACTTTCCCATGCAGTTTCATGCTTGGATGCAGGCGGTGTGTTAATCAGAGCAGATGATCTTGTAAGAAATGGTGTAGGGGCAAAGGGTTAAGAACTCGAAAAGTTAGAAAAAAGCACCACAGAACTGTAATCAAGTCCAACTGCCAGAGCACTGAAACTAATCCAAATTCATCGTTCATTTTCTGAACCGCTTAATCCTAATTATGATCGCGGGGAGGCTGGTGCCCATCTCAGCCGGCTCTGGACGAGGGCAGAGTACACCCTGGACAGCTCTCCACGCCATCACAGGGCAGAAACACTTTGACGGCTATGCAGCCTACTCTTACGAAACTCAGTAATGGCCACACCACAGACAGTGAGAGACATGGCTGGCCTTTGATAACCCAGTTAACAGCACTGGGGGACTAAACCAAATTGTCAAGGAATTTTTAATGAATATGTTCAAATATATTTGTTTATTAATTGTAATCTCTCGTTCACTCATTTATTTTCATTTTCATTCATAAAATTTATGTGGCAGGAAAACATCCTAAATACATCCCATATCATTCATACATAAGTATAATTTACCAAAGATAATCAACATACAAAGAATATTTCTGGGAAGTGGGAGAAACTGGTGAACCTGGAGGAAGACCCACAGAGACACATAAAATAATATGCCACAGACAGTAACCTAAGCTCTGGATTGAACTATCAACCCTGGAGCTTAAAAGTAATAAAAATCTTCAAGTTATGACTTGCCATTTAACAACACTACAGGAAATACCATAAGGAATAAATATTTACAGTCGTGGGGAAAAGAAAATACACTCTCCTTGAATTCTAGGCTTTAATTTATTATCAGGTCCTAAATAATAATTGTATGGTTCCTACTAGGGTCTCAGAGAGGCAGGAGCCTATTTCAGCCGACTCTGGGCAAAGGCAGGGTACACCCTGAACGGCTTGCCAGTGCATCACAGGGCCAACACACACAAGCATTTAATTTGGAAGAGCCAATTTGTCTAGTGTGCATGTCTGTGGACTGTTGGAGGAACCCAGAGTACCTGGAGGAAACCCAAGCAGGGCAGTGGTGGATTAGTGGTTAAGGCTCTGGATTACTGACCTGAAGGTCAGGGGTTCAAGCCCCAGTACCACTAAAGTGCCACTGCTGGGCTCCTGAGCAAGGCCCATAACCGTCAATTGTTTAGTTGTATAAAAATGATAAATGAAAGTCACAATGCCTGCCAAATGCCATAAATGTAATGTAAGATGGGAACAACATGCAAACTCCAGACAGAAATGACTCACCTAACTGAGCCCAGATTTGAATCCAGGACCTTCTTGAAGTGAGGCAGACATTGAAACTACTATGCCACTGTGCCACCCTACTATAAAAAATAAATAATAATTAAAAAAAAAAAATCTCAAAGGAAATAATAATAATAATAATTCAAGCATGTAGTCAATGTTTTCCAAGACGTAAAACAACCTTCAGAAACCAGGTTGGAAAAAATAAGTACACTCTTCCTACTTAAACAATCATTAAGAGAGTAATTAGCTTCCAGATGTTACTAATGAAATGCATAAGTTAATCGCAAGTGTGAGTCCCTCAATAAATGCAGAATATTTGGCAGTTTGGTATTCTGGAGCACTCAGGTGTGCGTTTACATTATGTCAAAAACATGGATATCAGCCATGACATCAAAGATGCAACTGTTGCAACTCACCAATCTCAAAAATGTTATAAAAGCTTTTCTGAAAATTTTTTTCAATTCCCTATACAACAATCAGGACTGCTGAAATGAAAAGCCTTTAAGACAGATGCCAGTCTCTTAAGGAGTGGCTGTCCCAGCAAATTCAATTCATCATTAGACCATTTAATGCTCAGAGATATAAAGAATAAAAATACATCATTTAACCTATAGAAAAACCCAAGAACTACAATATATGATCTATAGAAAAACCTAAGAACTACATCATATTACTGACAAAAGACAAACAAACAAACATTTTATGACCTACAATAAAAAAAACTCCACAAGAAATACATCATATGATCGACAGAAAAACCCAAGAATCACATCATATGGCCTATAGAAAAATTTTGCATTCATCGAGACAAGGCTGAACCCAACTTTATACCAGAATACCCTTGAGACAAATATGAAGCCTTTACTCAATCAGCTTAAGCAGAGCTGAAATTTTGTCATAAATAATTTTTTTCAGGACAAGGATTATAAGCAGACCAGCAAATCAGCATCTGAATGGATTGAAAAGAAAACAAATTCAAGGTGTTGCAATGACCAGGTAAACTCATCAACCCCTGTGAGAGGCTGTGGCAAGATCAAGATCTATATTAGACTATATTGTAAACTGTGTGGATTTTATTGGAGCATCTGCAGCTATTCAATGTATTTGACAGCACAGATGCTGAAAATATATTGATATAAATATTTTAAACCAACACAATATTTTAGGTTTAAATGAATTTCCTTTTTTGTTTTCTAAAAAGTTTAATTCAAATTAAAATAAATACTTTAACTAGTATATATGTTGGCTGTGTGCATGATGTTAGTCTTATTTGGCTTCAGTCACTGGTACTGTTTAAAAAACTATAATTGTAGCTACAGCAGTGTTGGACTCAGAGTCACAAGGGGCTTGTAAAAATTCCAAAGATCAACAAATATGGGAATACTTCAAATTAGCTGAACATAAAAAAATGGTTTGTACACTGTGCATGCTTTACCACAGAAGTACTGGCACAATGGCACTTGAAGAGGAAACATAAAACTTCTGTTCTAATCTGCTGTCCTTGCAGCTGTTAAATATTTAATTATTAAATTATTAAAGCTTCATTCTCTTGCTATCTTTTCCTATGATTGTTAGTACCAGTGTGTGTGTGTGTGTGTGTGTGTGTGTGTGTGTGTGTGTGTGTTGGGGTGCATTTTATTTATGGCATTATTTCAAGCACATTTCTTTGTATGCTAAAAATACTTTATGTATTGAGTGAACGTCATGCATATTACACACTTTGTCTACTATAGTAGGGGGTTTAAAAGAAACAGATTTCTTCTGGAGTTGCATTACTGACATAAATAAGTCTTTTTAATTATTTTTTATCATTCTAGAATTGCCAGTTAATACCTGCAGTTTTGCAGTTTAATATGTAAATCTTTGTTTATTATTGTTTGTTTTTACATTATACAATGACAAAATTTGTTACAATAAATTGTACTGAAATTAAATAGTTTAGAAAATAAAAAACGAAGATTAATCAACTAAGCGGTAAAATATTCAATAAATTAAGCAATAGGAATAGTCATTTGTGGCAGCATTAGTTTTTATTGTCACAAGGTTATTCGTTCATCTATAGACATTGGAGAAACCACAGAATTGTTATTAAGGCCCCGTTAAACAAAAACAAAGAAGTGAAGGAGGGAGTACTTTGTTTTGCCCATGACTGTCACTTAATCCTAATTAGGGTCGCGGGGAGGCTGGCGCCCATCTCAGCCGACCCTGCGCGAGGGTAGAGTACACCCTGGACAGCTCGCCAGGCCATCGCAGGGCAGGTAAAGTATTATAATGTACATTTAAATGTCTAAATTACATGAACTAAGCCCAGATCAAGAGTAATTGACATACTGCTGCCTCTCTAGTAGTCATAATCACTTCACACGTTAAATTATCACTGTACTTTCAAACACAGGCCATTTCCTTTTTCATAATTTATTACACAGCAATTTAGTCATTTTGGGCCACCAGAAAAATAAATGTTGCAAAAACATTCTTTCCAAAATGGAGTGCAGCACTCTCTTTATTTTGGGGAATGTGGACAGCAGTGGAGTAGTTTCAATGCTGTTAAATTTCATGCCCTGTTTGTGTAGCTGAATACTCTGCCAAGATGGTTCAGCATTGCTTGCCTCTTTTTTTAAGGTATGCTCAGGATACCATGTTAAGCAGTTCATTCCTGCAGTGAATCAGACTGAGGAACACAGTCACTGAATGTAATGAAGTGAATACGGAGACGATTGATAGACCTCATTTCAGAACGTTCTATTTCACTCGACATCAAGAACATTCTGTTTCAGTGAGCTCAAATGACTAGCTGAGAGCATCGTACCATCACATTAAGAAAGGAGAAAAAAGAGGGGATGAAGGACACAGCAGTAAGCCTTTTGCAGGCTTTTAATGATTCTTAGGCTGTATATTACATATTATGTTGTATTATATTAGAGTCACTGCAATATTACAGCAACTACACAGTGACTCAAAAAACCTCCCACATTTCAAAGCTAAATTTAAAAAGGGATAAAGATAATCAAACTATTATTTGCACACATGAAATTGCTCATTCAATACTGTTTTTATTTATCTTTATTGGGTCTGTTAGTAGCCCCAAACCCAACACCTTGAATTTGAAGAACTTGATGCGTGGTTTCAGTACGATGGAGCTACAGGACACACAGCTTGAAGATCATTGAAAGTGCTGAGGTAAATGTTTCCAAATCGGGTGATCTCATTTCATAGCAATGTTGGGTGGTCAGCCCGTTCCCCTGACCTCGCCCCTTGTGAATTTTTTCTGTGTCTCTACATTAAATCACAAGTGTATACTCATCGACCACAAACTCTTGAAAACCTTAAGGTTCCCATTCAGAAAGAGTCACTGTTCCACCCGACATGATCCGTCGAGCCATGGCAGCCTTCAGAAATCACCTCTAAGTGTGCGTAAACAATGACGGCCACCATTTGGAGGATACCATCTTTAAAACCTGATATATAAAAACTGTATTGTAAATTTTTTCCATTTTCCTTTGTAATATGGAAGGTTTTATTCAGTCACTCTGTATATGACAGAATTATTAATCAAACAGTGTAATGAACTCTCCAGGAGAGAAATTAATGTTCCCTGTTAATCCAGCCTTGGCACAATTATAGCTGGTTTCAAATATTAAACAGGGTTTGAAATGATCAAATTAATAGGCTTTTTACACCTTCAATATCTTTTTCATATAAAGGTATTTAAAGTAATGAGCATAAACAATAGCTTTAGCCTGAGAGTGAGATCCCACCAGAGGTGTTAATCGTGCCTGTCTCATGTTCTGTGTCTGGCTCTTTCCTTTCTAGGTCACCTGACTTCCCCCAGCTTGGGTTGTAATTGCCGGCCCCGCCCTGATCATCCCCACCTGTTCCCCATCATGTCTCCGGGTTTAAAGCTCCGGGTCCTTCCATGGCCCATCGCCAGATTGTCTTGTGTCGTCATAGAGAAAAGCACTTCTCATAGCCGCACCACGATCCAGCCGTCGTACTTTGACTCTCACGTACCTAATTATCCTGAGTGCTAAATAAAGGATCTCAGTTGCACCTATCTTGTCATGTTCTGTCCTGCATTTGGGTCAGTCAGTTTTCTGGTACCAGGTTCAACACTGAGCATTGAGCACATGTATTTATTCCCTTTAAAAGGTTGTAGTAAGCCATTATAAGAATTTTCTAAAGGCAAACTGGTTTGATCTTCTCAGTAGCAGACACTATATCCCTGTCAGAAAATCTTTGCTTATAGTTTCCATTGGTTAAATTATTATGCTTAACCATTAATTTTCATCCAAAATAGGAAATACTATGCTGCTTTGAGTCACAGGTCATGCAGCAACACATCGCAATGGATGGTAATGAGAGGTTAGTAATGAGAAATAGCCGTAGGTCAGATCAGTGATTAGACTGCACACAGGCCAGATGAGTTAGTCTGGCAAGAGCTGTGTGCAGAGATAGCACTGTGATTAAAAACAGAAAAAAGGAAGGTTGATACTCAAAATAAAGAACAGATAATTATAGCACTGCAGCTGTGGTTGTCATCTATATTAAAGTACCTATCGTATTTGCAGTAATTTTATTAATCATGTGGGGAAAAAATTAACAGATCATATGTTCATCTTACTGCAAAGACTAACACTAGCCATTGTGCTTTTAAAGTTGACAGTGTTAAAGTTGATTAATATCACCTTTCAAAGATTAGGATTGTATTGTTCCCTCTTATCTTTCTAACTCAAATGCATTACAAAACCTGTTCTTATTGCGTGCATCACTTCATCTAAAACCAGTCTTGTCACACATGTAAAACTTAGATTCATCCTTCCCTTCAGTCATCCATTATTTATACCTATTTGCTATCAGGGTTGTGGGTAAAGTTGAAACCAATCCAAGCTGACTTCAGGCAAGAGGCAGGCTACACCCAGAACAGGTCGCCAGTCTACTACAGGGCTTACACAGACACAGACAAACACTCGCACACACCTAAGGGCAGCCAGGTGACCTGATGTGTATGTCTTTGGACTATGAGAAGAAACTCACGGAAGCACGAGGAGAGCATTAAAACTCCATACGGTAAGGCACTTGGCTGAGAATCGAACCCCCAACCTTCTTCCTGTGAGATCAATGTGCTAACCCCTGAGCCACTGTGCCCCACCCATGTAAAACTTGTAAAAATTGGTAAAGGCATTTGCATGAAATTCACATTTATTTTCCTACAGTTTATGTATAAATTATAGTGAGCTAAGAAACGCAACTGATACCATCAATAGAAAAATTTGCATATCACTCCTCTCCCCTTTCTCTGACTCTCTCTGGTTTTATCTATATCAACCATTTTGTGATCCACATATTCTCCAAATGTCATGTGGATTTTATGACCTTATCTACTGCAGAAAAAGAAACAGCACATGGCTTTCCATATACAATTTTTTGTGCACAAAAAATGACAAGATTCAAATGCTAAAGTTTCTCCATCTCTTTCACTCTTCCATTCCCATTTTCTATCTGCTTCCTCACTGCATCCAACTGTGCATTCCTTGCAATGAACAGAAAATATACAAATCAAGGTATGTCGTACACGCATGCAGCCATGGGTGCTCAATGCCAGACCAGTAGTAATTTTTGCATTTTGCATCAGTCTAACTGAATAGTTGGGAATGCACTGACAGTAGGCAAGTTATACTTGCTGCCTGATAAGTTTCATGTAGTGCAATCTAAGCCAAAGTAAAAAAAGTTGGGATAGTATTAAAAACAATTTTCCTCAAAGAAAGATAGGAAGGAATTTGTACATTTCACCCTCTTTGGTGTATAATATAGTTAAGGATTCAGAAAATCTGGGTGAATTTTTGTACATAAAGGCCAAGGGCACAAGGCTAAGCTTAACATCTGTAATCTTTCAGGTGGTACTGCATCAAGAACCGTTATTCATCACTTACCTTATCAAACCAGTCAACATCATGGTGGATGACGGAAGACATACCCATGCCAAACCTTGCAAACTTTTATGCACTCCCTGAAATCTGATTGAGCTGATGGACAACTGCTTTCCAATAACTGATGAATGTATCTCTTGGCTGGTTGCCCTCTGCATGTTGTGCCAGGGTGAGTGGGGTGTCCTTCTCTAACAAGCTGTGGCCTGTTAGCATTAGTCTGCTTTTTATAATTACCTGTGACAACTTTGGTAGATTCCTATACAGGTTTTCATTTGTGATGTGCTGATGCCAACTGATGATCTGTGCCAATTTAAGCATGTGGGTGTAAAACCCATTCAAGGCCTTTTCCTGCTTTTTTAGCATCAATGTGGTTGCTCTATTAACTTAGATTTGTTTTGCAGTTCCTCTTAGCAGGTCATTCTTCATTTTGGTAGGTAGTTTGCTCTCCCAAACTGTTTTCGTTCGAAGGAATTTCCATGTTTGCTTTCCTCTCTTTTCAATCCATCTTCCCAGGTAGCAAAAGTCCTGCTCCCCTTCTGAGTCTGAGCCCTTTCAATGGGAGTTTCACCAGATGAAGAGACTAAAATGTACTTATAAATTTTGCATGACATAAACTTAATCTTGGAGGATTTCTTAGCTTCGTTGACTCTGTCGGAGGCTGTAGCTATGTCATGGGCAAAGTCAGTGTCTGCTTTGCCGGGTGATATTTGCCTCTTCCGCAGTCTAGTGTAAAGCCAAATTCTTGCTTCCCTTGATAGCTCTCCTGAGTGCATAGTCCAGCACTATGATGAACAGGTATGGTGCAACAGTGTTGCCCTGCAGTACTGCAGCTGGGATCTTAAAATAGTCCGTGGCTCCACCAGGTGAGATGACGTTGGCTTTGATGTCAGTGTACACTGAGATCACTGCCCTTAGGATGCATTCTGGGAATCCATAAGCTCTCAGGATATTAAAAGTCATTTGCTGGTTCACACTGTTAAAGGTCTCACAGAAATCGAGATGATGGCTGCAGGAAGATGCGTGTGTTCCACCCCCTTGATTATTCGCCTCAAGTTGAAAGTCTGCGATTTTATTTATTTCTGTCCTAAATTCATTCTGGCTGTGTCTCGAGTATTTTGCTGGCCTAAATCTGTTAAGGATTAAGCAGTTGAAGAGTTTGGATACTATGGATGTTAGGCAGATACTGCGAGAGTTCCCAGTAATGTTCAAATCTTGTTTCTCTGGTAATGGAATGGTGTTCAATATTAAGAGTTGTTCAGGCTTTTTACTCTTCAACACGGTGTCACTGCAGAAGCCTAGAAAAATGTCATCAATGTTGCATCTCTTTCCTGCAGCTTTCCTTTCGGAGAGTCTTTTGCAGCTTAGCACAATTCAATCATAAACAGATCTCTAAACTGGAGTAGAGATCCTCACTGATCTCTACTCCATTGCTTACTGGTTGAGAGACACACTGTGGCTGGTATCAGGATGAGCTGGTTTACCAAAAAGATTATTCAAATGGTTAATCTACTGTTTTCTCCTGGTCTTCTTTTAGGTGATCTTTAAATCAATTTCCAACATTTTCTGAGCTGGGGTTTTGCATCCCCAGCTTTTTCAATTTGCTTCCACAGTTCAATTTCTTCAAGCCTCATTTAGACTGATCTTAGTTCAACTTTACTGTTAATCTCTTATCTTGTTGCCCTGGTCTCACTAGTCTCAAATTGCTTGGTTGTTTAAGTGATCTTTTTTCTCAATTCTATCACATTAGGACTGGGGAAATGCCTTTTCTATGTTTTTCTCTGACAGGAAGGATAGCCTTTTCCATTTGCTCATTTGCATCAATAAAAGCCTTGTACTTCTCTGTGGTAGTGCTACATCCTTCTTGAATGATCTGTTCCTTATCTCAACAGAGTATCGACTTTGAGATACTTTTGAGATACGTATCATTTTGCAAAAGCTTCCAGTCAGGCCCTGCTCTTGATACTGCTTCAGTTGAAGCATTCGTCTATAGCTGATATAACCACATTGCTCAGGATTACTTTGGCAAAAACTTTCTCAAGCACTACAATAAGGAGTTACATCCACAAATGGCTATTTAAAATTTTACTGTGTTAAATGTTAACTGTGTCCACAAGTACTCTTAACTTCTCTGGGCTTGGAAGCACCTGGAATGAACCATCATACAGTCGAAATGTGTGTTGAGTCCAGACGAATCAGTAATCCAAGTCTTTTTTTAGAAGCCATGAAAGGGCCATCTATACTTTTAGCAGCAACAATTCCAAAAGCCAGGTTCTGTCATGGTATGGGGTTGTGTTAGTACCCTTGGCAAAGGTGACTTACACTTCACATTAATGTATAAAATTACATCGAGATTTTGGGGGCAACATCTTTACCAGAGATGCCCATGCATATTTCAACAAAACAATGAAAAACCACATTCCGCACATGTTAAAAAGTCATGTCTGCAGAAGAAGACGCTCCTCTGTTGTTGCTCTGGGCTCTCGCAATACCCCGGAGGATACTCCTCGCTTTTTGTTTAAGTCACAGTTAAGACCCTTTACAAGTACGGTACTTATACTGAAATCATCAGTTTTGTCCTGTGGACCCCTGCTACACATCCTTTGTTCACTAGTTCCCATGTGTTTACTGTCAATAAACATCCGCTAAACATGAGGTCTATTGCATGTCAGGTCAACGGATGCAAAATAACAAGTACAGGACGAGGAACGCACAGGTTCTGAACAAATAGTATGCCCAGTACACAACAACCGTATAACCAGCAGACATCTTTACCAGGTGGAGTCCATTCCAAGTTTTATTAATACACAAAATTCTCCGCCGAATTGAATGTACCTTGCCTAACAAGGAATGCATATGCTGAAGGAGAAAGGGACAAGAAATGCAAGTGAAGGGAGACGAACTGCTCTCCATCAGACGTCTGTTTACTCTATTCAAGGTGTGTCTACTTCCTTAACAATAGAATTTAAGTTAAACAGAAAAAACACTGTCTGCAATGAAATATGATTCAACAATAAATTTAGAAATATCTGCTTTTCTTTTTAATTCTCTTTTTTTATTTTCTATACCATTCCATCTGTTTTGATTTAGGGTTGCATTTTTTTGCCCGTTCCTAGTACCGGTGGAGCAAATATCCTCATGCACACAAATTACAAAAGGGCATCTGGTGTGGCTATGTGACTTCAGATAAGACAGCAGCTGTCAGGTTTAATCAGTTGAGTGCTTGCAGTGTTTGTCATACTAGTTTTATTTCATTCTTCAATCCAGCGGCCTCACCTCAAAAAAAACTTGATTGCTATAAACTAATAACCTAAACATGTAATTTTTCAAGCTAAAAAACAGTATACAGTATAGCTTATATTATATAAGTCTGTTGTATTTGTAAGGAAAAAATATTGTGTTTTACCCTTCATGCATCAGGGTCATAAGGGAAGCTGGAGCTAATCTCAGCTGACTTTGGGCAAGGGCCTCGGTACACCCTGAACAGGTCGCCACTTTATCAGAGGTTTGATGTACATTTCACAAAATTTATATTTAGGAACTACCTAAAAGCGGAGCTCCGAAAATGTTTGCATTTATTTTCAGTAAAGAAACAGATATAACTTACTGCTGTTTCAATTTTATTTGAACACTTATTTCTCCTCAAAAAGAAAAACCATTGACTAAGCAAAGTGCACTCAGTGCCGATGGTGCACGTGTGTTTTGGGTTTCCCGTGTGGGCACGAGAGCACAGACGCGACAACAAAATGGAGCTCATGGCTTTAAGACATTTACATAAATATGGAGCTCTGTGCCACTATAATCTTAATTAATTAGTCCCTAAAAAGTGGCCTGGCGAGCTGTCCAGGGTGTACTCTACCCTCGCCCAGAGGTGTCTGAGATGGGCGCCAGCCTCCCCGTGGCCCTAATTAGGATTAAGCGGTTCAGAATATGTACGATGAAGTCCCTAAGAAGTTCTTGAATGATAGTTATTTACCAAAATTACGTACTTAACAATTATTTGTTGGATGTTACTGAATAGCCCCCGAGACACAATGTCCTGAGCCTGAGTCAAATAATTGTTCTAGTATATACTACAAATGAATTTAAAAATCAAAGTAAATAAAGATCTTGTATTTATTTTTACATACAGCCATGACAGAGGCAGGTGAGCTTTATGAGCTCAAAAGCAGAGCATAAGTGCTCTGTTTTTAAGCTGATTCAAAGATTTGGTGTGTACTATGTGGAAACAAAAAAGAAAAGCAAACTAAAATGGCTTATTTTTCCATTTTTTAAGCATGAAAATGACGATGCCACCTGCTCCAAGTGACCATGACAAACCATGAGTGTTGTTTTGATTCAAGCATCCACTCATGATAATGTCTACATGAATGCAGACCAATAAGCTTGCGTCACTCACGTGTAGTAATCCTTTTTATTTGTTGACTGATTCTGTTGGATTTTATGCTGTTCAGTGCACCAAAGTAAAAGGACAAAGATGTCAGAGATCAACATGTTTTATTGTGGTCTGGCTAGTAATTTTTGATATGGTTTATGCTATTAGTAAATAAAAGCACATCAAGTTCCCAATTTGGAGTTTGTTTTATTAGAGCCATCTTGTACCAGTTCAATTACGGTAAATGCCCCTTTTCTTACATAGTTTCTTGAACTCTTTAAATTATTTACACTGCTCACTTATATGATAATATATCTAAGGCTTAAGAAACTGTAGAAAAAAAGCTTGGAGGGTTCAAGACTGGAAAAACATCACCTGGTCTTTTCCCCATCTTTATCTTGCCAGATTTAATGACACCATTAAACATGTCCATTGCAGTCTCAGATTCCTGTGCTTGGGTGACAGGAATTAAACCTAAGGTTTTGCTTTTGTTATGTTTAAATGGTGTCTGTTGTGTGTTATGAGATGCATTTCCGTTCAACACAGTTGTAAAGAGTGTTTTTTTTTTAGTTATTCTATCCTTCTTATTATAGCCTTATATATATATCCATCCATTTTGTGAACCGCTTAATCCTAATTAGGGTTGCAGGGAGGCTGGCGCCCTATATATATATACACACACACACACACATATATATTTACATATATATTTATATATAGCTAACTGGTTTATCAAAGGCCAGCCATGTCTCTCACTGTCTGTGGTGAGACGCATGTAAAAGAACCATTGCTGGCTTTCGTAAAGAGTAGGCCATTGGATTGCCGTCAGCGTGTTTCTGCCCTGCAATGGCCTAGCGAGCTGTCCAGATTGTACTCTGCCCTCAGTTGAGATGGGAGCCAGCCGGTTCAGAAAATGAATGAATGAAATATATATATATATATATATTTAAGTGGATAACAATTTCTGTCACTGTTTCAGTGTAAGTAGGTGATCTGTGCTCTCTTAAGATTATAGGGAGAGAATGAGGTACCCGAGTGGCAGCAGGTCTCAAGAGGTAGTGGGGTTAAAGAGGTCTGTTTACTGGTACACCTTGGCCTGACCTCAAAACACTACTGGGACTAAATATGTGATTAGCTCAGTGTTAGCCAAGAGCGCTGAAGCTCTGGCAGCTTGAAAAGCAGCTCTTTCTTCCCACTGAGGGTTGAGTGATTGGATACCCTCACCATAATCAATCACCAACTTTATTGCCAACACCACACATATAGCAGTGCAGGGAGAAAGATGGGGTCCCTTTAACTTGTTGCTATCTTTGTCACAGCTCCCGAAATGCTGTGTGATTTTATTTAGAGCTGCCCTTTGGCTCAGGAAGGCAAGATTAATTGCTGCTGCCTCTTCACATTGTCCCCGACGGCTCTTTGCAAAGGCTCCTGCCATGTGATCACAAAACATGTGCTTGCTAAAATTCATGTAGCCAATCAATGAAGGATTTGTGTATATTGTTAAACTGTCAGTGAGTCTCCATTGTCCTTGGTTGAATTCCTCATAATTTTTCCACTTCATGCTTCTGCACTGCTACTGTTTGCCCCTGTGGATATAGCTCATTGATGTGAAGTGAAGTCATAGCTTTTACCTTTAGCCCAGGGTCTCTCCATTCTGCTTCTTGCTTTCTCTCCCATTACTTTTTCTTTCACTCACTCAGGAGGATGTCACTGCCTTAACACTTATCCTCTAGCAAACAAAACATCTCCAATTGGGGTCAATAAGATTATTTCACTCACTCACTCATTTGCCAAGGCGCTTAACTAAATCTTACTGGGGTCAATGGGAGGCTGGAGCCTATCTCAGCACTGGGCAAAGGCAGAGTACACCCTGAACAGCTCGCCAGACCATCACAGGGCCAAAATGCACACAACCATTCACACTCACATCCACATCTAGGGGCAATTTATAACAGCCTAATGTGCATTTATTTAGACTGTGGGAGGAAACCGGAGTACCTGGAGAAATGCAAGCAAGGGGAGAATATGCAAACTCCACACAGAAACGCTCGAGCCCAGGACTCAAGCCCAGGACATTCTTGCTTTGAGGCAGACGTGCTAACCACGATGCCACCATGCCGCCCTCTATGCCCATTTTCTATTGTAATATTATCTTTAAAACACCACAGTGTTTTTTTAATTGTCAATTTATTTATTTAGAAAGTTATAATAAAGCTTGATAGAAATGCATTAATGATTAATTAATTGATTGATTGATTGATTGATTGATTGATTGATTGATTGATTGATTGATTGCTTTTCATTATTGTAAAACTGACTATTATTTAATTTTTTACCTATGTTTAAATGACCCTTTCTGAATGACTCAAATTAAACATCTTACAAGAGCAGTGTGCTGAGATGGCGTATTTGCACACAGCGCTTGTCTAGTATTAATGTTCAGTGATGTAGCTTTAGCTAGCATTAGCCAGGATTGTATCTCTGTATCTGACTCACCAGACTGTGGCGTGAGCACTTTTTCATTCTTTTTGGGCTGATAGCAAAACAGAGGTTAAGTGGAGGTTAAATGAGGTATCTTGTAAAAGTAAAAAGGCGCTCCTTGTACATGATGACCAGCTTCAGAACCAGCACTCCTTCAGCTGTGGCTCAGCAGTTCATCACTAAGCTTGGAGCTAATAAGTGATGTTGCTGTTTCAGAGATTGATTAGTATGTGTGTGACTCACCAACATGGCTGCGGTGTGACGAGGCCAGACCCAGCTGCCCCCACAGAGACAGCAGGCAGACACCAAGCAGTAGGACTCTCCTACCCAAGCACCGCAGCTCCTTCTCCCGCATCCTACACACAAACATATAGACAAAAAGAGGAAAATCTGTTACAGAAAAAAACACACAGATGGTTCACTACAGAGTATTGGTCAAATACATTAATATGCATGCACTGGTACTGCTAACAAATGCATCACATCACTCGGGAAGAAACATAGCCACATTTTGGTTCAGTGTTGTCAGGATTTCATCAATCATTACCTGTATGCTCTCAAATATCAACCTCTCACTGAGCCATTCTTCAACATTTTAGTCAGTGACACAGTCCCTCCTTGTTTTGATAGGCTTTTCTCAGCTGGCAAAAACAGTGGTCTTGTTACGTTATCAGTCGCTGTTGGACAGCAATTCCTGTTTTATCTTTGTGATAGGAGCACAGAGACTCAACACATACAGAAACAATCAGAGGCTCATCTCACTTCCTGGCCAAACTTGTGTTCTGGCCATAAGGGAAAATATAATCTGAAAATCACAGTCATCTTTTCAGGCAATTTGTCAGCATATCAAATTAGTGCATAGATAACTTTCTTGCACAGAGCTCTCTGCTTCCTCTCTTGGCAGAGACCTGTGAGGATTTTCTGCATATGCTTAACGCTAAGGCAGGCTCTGAAGTTCCCCTCTCCTGTCTGTGGAGGTTTTGGTGTCTAAAAATTAAAATAATAAAAGGTTGTGATTAAGAACTCCCAGATCCACCGAACGCTGTAGTTTGTTCTTTTAATAAGAGCACGGCCTCTCGATAGCTGTTTCTTCCCAGGACAGGACATTAAAGAGTGCTCAGTGTATGAAAGGATTTTTGCAAAAAGGTATATTTAAGGGAATTGTGCTAATTTTCTATGGAATCTTTTAGCAGGTAGTAAAGCTACACTGCCAAGGATCTGTTTGTTTTTGTTAAAAATTAACAAATAAAATGTTTGTGATTACTGTGTTGGAGGGAGAAATTGCATGGGAGTGAGTGATAAATTCTGTAAAATTTATTCAGTGTCAGTTCTGTGTCAGGGCTGTAAGATCAGAATTGGTCAGAAAATCGCATGCATACGTCATACACCACCTCAGATAAATAAAACATCATCGCACCCCAGATGAAAGAAGTCTGGCTACACAGTAACCAGCAGGAACCAGCAGGAACCAATCAGGAGCCTTGTGTGATATTATAAGTGGAAAACTTGGGCAGGATGCAGTTTTGACCTTTTTTTAGCTAAATTTAAGCCGCAATTTAGTTGGAAGCGAATGAATAAGAATCAAATGATTTATTCTTGTTGGGGCATTTATATATTTTTATTCAAATGTTAAAGCATTTTTAGCTTGTGTGCTAGTGGCTAACAGTTATGTGAGTTTCTTTGCATTTAAAACTCATTTCATTTAAGTGGATCATAAAACATGTCAATCAATAAATAGAACATGGTCTGGGATGCAGCCCTGAATTCTCATTGATTGTGTATTACTTGCAACTGACAGATTAATCCACACAGTGAAGAAAGATGCAGCACAATGCATCTAAAAAAATATTTTACTACATCTTGAGTGTTTAGCAAAACCCTTTAAAACTGGTATTCTTACGGTATTCATCCCATAAGGTCACATTGTGGCACCCAAAGATCAGTTGGGGCTTAGATGCCTTGCCTATCCTTGGGTTTACACTGGTGCACGATGTCCGCGATCTAAGCAAATTTAGAAAAGCGTGGCGCGCCGCAATTTAAGAGTACGCTTGGAGCACAATTGGGGAATAAAAAGGAAACAACTTGCATCCAAGAGAAGAAACTTGAAGGAATCGTGTTGCCAAGTTCATCAAGACCCCCTACGATGGTACATCAAGGTCTGTTACACTCTGTTAAGGTCTGTTAAGCTTTACTGTGCTCTTTCGCACTTCCTATGTTCTATCACAACTGGCGTTAAATAGTAATACAGCCGTATAATCGTGGCAAAATTGTTGACAGTCAAAAAATTTGCCACGATTGCCATGATAATCCCGAATCCACCAAGTTCCCACAAGATCATTACGATTTGATCCCACGACCCCTCACACTCATCACAATTCTCCCATATCGTGGAGGTCATAGACACTGTGCCCCAGTGTAAACCCAGGGTAAGAACACTTCAGCCATGAAGGTGGAGGAAGGGGAAAGTGCTTCTCACTTTCACCTCCACTACACATTTTTCCTGCCAGTTTGAAGATCAAACCAAAAACCTTTCAGTCCCAAACCTGCTTCTCTAACCATGAGGTCATTGCAGTCCCTAACTCAGATGCTGTTATGAAAAAAAGGTGTTAAACCCTCAACACACTGCTGCAAACTTGCTGATGTACTAAAGTTTAACAGGACAAAATCTCTGTGAATTCACATTCATTAAATCATTTATTCACTTATACATTTACTAAACCGCTGAATCCTACGAGGGATGTGGAGGGGTTGGAGCCAGGGTACACACGAAACAGCTTGTCCGTCCATCGCAGGGCAATGCTCACAATTCCCACCCACACGCCTACACCGACACTTACACCTAGGGTCAATTTGGAGCAACAAATTAGAATCAAATTTGGAGCAACAAATTGAGGCTGAAGCCTATCTCAGACGAATTTCGGCAAAGGCAGGGTACACCATGAACAGCTCACCAGTTCATCAGAGGGCAACAAATACACAACCATTCACACTCACTTCCATACCTAGGGGCAATTTGAAACAGCCAATTAGTCTAATGTGCATGTCTCTGGACTGTGGGAGGAAACTGGAATCCATGGAGGAAATCCATGCAAGAACATGCAAAGTCCACACAGAAACACCCTCACCGAGCCCGGGACCCAAGCCCACAACCTTCATACTAACCCCTACACCACCATGCTGCCCTGTAAATATACAGAGTTTTTATTCACATACATTATAGGCTGTAGAAGAACATAATAACTCCATGTAGCACATAATGCCAATTTCACAAATTTTGGACTTAATAAGATTTTACTTAACATTCAAGATGTATCATTAATTATATGGGCAATGACATTTCAAAAATCTTACATACTGCCGCTTTAGGGTGAGTAGTTTACAGGAATCTTATGTATGTCATTTCCTTTCAATTCTGTATATTCTGGAAGGCTTACCATAAATAGGAGGTTTTTATGAAAGAATACTGCTACCATTTGTTTCTGTAGTTGTGGCAACTGCACCTCATGGCTTTTCAAAAGCTTAGCTACAAATTGAGATCTATTTCATTTTAAAATCTTAAAAAGTTAGGTTTAAAAAAAAGTTGAGCAATCTCGTTTTAAATCCAAATAAAATGCTATTGCTTGTAAACAAACACAGCGTTTAACCAATGACAAAGCTGCATCCGTATTAGTTCATTGGCCATGTCCTTTAAGAGATTTTTCTACTCAACACAAACAGCTGCCTTCATTTTAAGTATAACTCCAGGTAGGAAAATGCTGGGGTTAAAGTGATTAGCCTGGCAGGTTTCAAAGAGTTTTGAGTAGTTTTTCTTAAATAGGTCCTATTTCAAGTTTTTGTTTGTTTGTTTGTCTGTTTGTTTGTCTGTTTGTTTGTTTGTTTGTTTGTTTGTTTGTTTGTTTTGGGTTTTTTCCTGTCAGCTCATTCTAGAACAATATGACAATCTTTTAGAATTGAAAATATTCAACTATTTGACTCTATATTGTTATAATTGTCAACTATTTTTCTAAACAATTTCACACACATTCACATTCATATGTACTTCCACAATCTCGAAGATTTCCTAAAAATTCAACAAGCAATAATTGTTTTGGTTTACTGACTTCTTCAGGTTTATTCATATTTCAATCAATAAAATCTGTAAATCTCAAACTATTAGACCTTCTACTGATGGTCTGTATCCTTACAAGAATGTTCATCATACTAACTCTTAATCAATAAAAGTTTCCTAAGCGGTAAGTACATACATTTTTTTTTTCTCAGTTGATTCTCACTGTTTGGCATTTTGTTGCTTGAAAGTACAGATTCAGTGAACACCACACTTACTCAGTAATGGAATTTATTCTTTGCACTCTGTTCCTATCTTTGGTGTTACAGTTCATAAAAGAACAGCATTCGATAAAGCAACCTTACTGTGTAAAGTACCTTTAGGGACAATAAATTCTCCTCTATAGTTTTGTCTGCCTTTTGAAGTCACACACAATAAAATGTGTTCTCATTCATTACAAGAATTCAGAAGTCTTTTTAATTCTAAACTAATATCATCCAACCACCCTAGGTGTGGAACAGTGTGAGAGCTGTGGTCCTGTAGTGTCAAGATGCTGTGGTTGCTAGACTATAGTCATTATGTTTCACCAACGCTCTTTCAAGATCTCTGATATAAAGAGCTTCTGAGGTTATTGAAGAAAGTGGTGTAATGATGGTGGTGTTGATGGTAATGATGATGACCATGATGATGATGATGATGATGATGATGATGATAATGATTACAATAACCCTAGCCTGGTGCAACATTTTGTTCATTATCTTTTTCCATCTAACACGCTACTTTTCTCTTTCCATATACATCAGGCATGAGAATGGGAATTTGGCAAAAACTCTGAAAGTCGAGGCTGAAGGCCAAGACGATTATAAATAGGCCAGGGGCTTGGGCCAAGGGGCAATGCCTGCATTGCTATAAGAGTCTCTAAGTGGACTTAAAAATTACAAAATATCTTACTTAGTATCACTTAATATCACTTCGTATCACTTAAAATACACAACCATCAAGGACACATGTATATAAACTTCATAGCATCCATATTCTATGAACAATAACCAAATAAGCTACAACAATAGTGCAAGTTCACATTTCATTCTTGACCAGAGTACATAAATAGTACACCTATGAACTGAACTGTAGTGTAACATTTACACTGTATATGTATTTTAAAGTCGATTGGTTTAAAGATTAGTTATAAGTAATTACATTTGAAAAATAAAATTAAATAGTTAGCTGTGCCCCAATTACCAGACATGCGGTAATGCCCAGGAGGCATTTAAAAGCCTTTAAAAAATATATTATATATTGGCGTATTTTAACTGACATTTATTGGAATATTATTACTTTATCTGTAAAATATATTAAGATACTAAAATAACAAAGGACTGAACAGCATTATATTATATGCGTGCATATACATTATAAGGCCTTATAACAATTTTGAATTCTGAAAAAATTATTGTGTTTTTTAGTGTGGCAGTGCTCTTTGATGGTTTTGAAACTCCTGCTTCCATAGTTTACCTAATCAGCACAAAAGGTAGTCAAGACTCTACCAGTCACATCTATTTTCTTGAACTCTTCATCCAACTTTAGATCTACCATGTCAGAATTAACTGATATTGAGACGATCTTTTCAAACCATGACCACCCGAAGCACTTTTTTATACCCGCTGACTTGTACATTTCCCATGCTGTCTTCTCTTTCCAATTGAACACCTTAGCCATCTTGGCGGCCTTTTCAAAGTTTTTAACATGTTTATGTCCACTGCATGTCTGCCATGATCAAGTATCTGTCACCTACCGTTGATGCTATAGAAAGGCCTATAACAACATGTACGCAGAGGGCATTGATAATCAAGACCAGGGTTCAATCAGAAACTTTAAGCGTGTCCTGTAAATAATTTTATATTTGGGTTTCCCGAACACCAGCCAAGGACGTATTACTGTACATACATGAATATAGGAGTCCAAACAGAGATATACATTTGTACCATATATTAAAATAATATACAAGTACGACAAATGGAAACAGCTTCAGAAATCCATGAATCTGCAGAAAACAAATGAAAGTGCAGAAAGCAAAAAAGTAACACTTTCCACCAAATCAGCCATGCGTTCAGGGGCAGAGAGAAGTGAATATTGCACTTTTAAAATTGAATGTTTATATGAACTGGATTTTTAATTATTATTTTTACAAAAACCTAAATAAAAATGTATATATGTGTGTGTGTGTGTGTGTGTGTGGTCTAGCTATTCATCACAGTGTGGGGACATCTGTTTACACAGTCACAATATGGGGACTTGGCTTCCTTATGGGGACAAACCACAAGTCCCCATGACGTACATCATTACATTTTAAGGTGAAGATGTTTTAAGATTGGGCTAAGGTTGGGGTAAGGTTATAGTAAGGCAAGAAGTGGTTATGTTTAGTGTTAGGGAAATTTCTAGTGTTTAGGGAAA
>JAQMYF010000006.1:20746261-20764984 GCA_030014195.1 Neosilurus mollespiculum
TTTTTATATATATATATATTTATATATATATATACATATATATTTATTTATTTTTTTTTTTTTTTTTTTTTCCCCCTTCTCACCAAATTTAACAACAAATATCCCTAAAGCCACAGCAAATCTGTAGAGGCTGCTCAAAGACAACAAGGGAAGTTCTGCTTCCTCTAAAATGTCACTAAAGATTTTGTCAATATGTACTGTTGTATTTACATTAATATTACAAATATTTAATATTACAAATTAACATGTTCAACTGAACTTCATGGCTAGTTCATTCAGAATCAGTAATAATCAGTAACAATTTCTAGACGTCCAACATAATCTTATTCTCTTACATTTTCATGTCAATGTGATCCATTAAAACTAAGCTGCACTGGAGTCCTGTGGAAGAATACACCCTGCTTCCAGTGCAGCAAAGCAAGAAGTTTATTACACAAACGCTAACAAATGCTATTTTTATTTAGACATACAGTACCCTACTGTAAAAATAAATAAATAAATAAATGGAATAAAGACTGGAAGGGCTAGGGCAGTGGTGGCTTAGTGGTTGAGGCAATGGGTTACTGATCTGAAGGTCAATCCCCACTGTCACCACTGTTGGGGCCTTGAGCAAGGCCCTTAACCATCAATTGCTCAGTTGTATAAAAATTATAATTGTAAGTCGCTCTGGATATGGGCGTCTGCCAAATGCTGTAAATGTAAATGCTGTGATAAAGAAAATGAACTGCTGGCTGGTTTAAAAAACCATCTCAGGGTGTTTGGTCAAAACTGGGCTTTGGGAAGTTGGTTAACTTGGACAGGGCATACATAAAAATTCATATTTTTTATTATTTAAGCCTTAAATGTGATTTACCTGTTTGACATACCATCAGCCACCACTGTAACATAAGTATCATACAGTCCAGCCAGTGCTGAAATGAGCTGCACCTATTGATTGAAGAAGACGTGAGTAAACTTAATGACAGTCTGAGGATTAACACACAGCAGCATTTTTTGGCTGAAGGGTAAAACAAACCAGTGATGATGTTTAAGTGTTTCCATGTTAAGTAGCTCATTATGTAGAATTTGACTTGAGGCATTGCTGCAATGAGTGGACAAGTTTATAACAGGCAGTGCTATATAAAAGAGAGGGGTCAATAACCCAGGCTTGGAGAGTATCAGATTACATGTAACGGCATTATGTAATCTAGGTACAAAAACATTTTTTCCTTCCCAATACCAATACACATACTTGACCTTTCAGTGCCGACCAATACTGATACCACTCCAATACATATGCGTTGAAAATATCTGTATTCATTTTTGTCAACAGCTGTGTACCACCTACCTTGTGGAGAAAATTAGGAAAAGATAGGACTCTTTAGCATTACTTAAACTTTTCCACAGTAACTTAAAGTAAGTAAAACTTATGCAATGGTATCTTCAAAGATTATTACAATTCCTGGAAGCAAACTGTTTAACAAGTCGACTACTTTGTCTGTTATCTGCTTTTGGATTGTCTTTATGAAACTTATCACACCATCTGAATACGCTTTGCTGCAGTTCATCATTTTTTCCTCCTGTACCTCTGTGAACTCACTGTGCTCATTAGCTTGTATGCTTGTTTGATATATTGTATTAATCCTGCAACGGAAATTAGACTCTGCTTTTTACCCATCCAAAATGAGCACACACAAACGTTGAGCACAGACTGAGAACAGTATGGATTAGGTATCTTACTCAAGCACATTTCAGCCGTGAAGGTGAAGGAAGGGGCAGGTGCTGCCATTCCGTTTACCACCTCACATTTTTCCTGCTGGTTTGGTCTTCAAATGCATTGTAAAATTGCTGGTGTTGAATTTGGCAACAATGGTGCCACCCCTCAAAACCTATCTTGCATAACTCGCACGTCACCGTTTTACTGGTAGGAAAATATTTCCAAATTGTGGACATTATGCTAACTGTGACTAGCACAAGTTACAACTGGAAGTTCTTCTTCTTTATGGCAATAAACAGAAGTTGATAAGAACATCATATTTTCTCCAGTGTAGAAGAAGTGCTGATGCCACTATTTTATTATGTGTTATCGAATCGGGGCACTCTTTGATAACAAATGGGCATTTTTTGCTGGTATTGGCAGAATTTTCCATACTAGTATCTGTATTGGAACAACTCTACAAAAAAGGTAAATGTATTCGGTAATAGTACAGGGGAAAAAAATCAGATTAACAGTACATTTTGTTTAAAAACAAACAAACAAAAAGATTACAGTTAACAGATAACATTTTAAATAATTTAGAACAGAATACAAACATGTGCAATACATACAAATTTCAACTATATGGACAGCATCAACAAAACAGGTGTCGAGCTGTAAAGAGAAAGTCAACCACAGGAGCACACACAGCCTCTTAAAGAAGCACTGCGAAGTGTTTGTAACTTCAAACATTCTGGACAAGTAAATGCACATAACATCATCCCACTACTAATAGCAAAGACATGTCTCTGTAAAACTTTCACTTTTCTTATTTTACAGTATCTAGATTATAAACATCCAATCTTGTTTTTACCACAATAAACAGGGAGAATGTTTTTTCAGCAGCAACACTTTTGCCAGAAGGGGCCTCTGACACAACGCAGACAACATAACTTTTATTCTAAATTTATTTTGCATTCTTGTCTTAATTAGTATATTTGGTATAGAAGTAATTTAAAAGTAACTAAATGTAATTAAGTTACATTCCTTTTTTCATTGTGGAACTTGAGTTATATTACTGATTACTTATTTTAACGAGAGATTAGTAATTGTACTGGAATTTGTTTTAAAATTAAGCCTCCCAATCCTGCAATAGACACATTTTAAATATGAGATGTTGTAACTATAATATTATGTATTAAAATAAGCTTAAAACGGCATCCCAGGCCTTTCTTTTTACTCATATAAAACACCCTTAAGTAAGCCACTGATTAATAAAGAAAATGGGTGGGTTAGGTTATCCTATTTTTTATATGAGTATTTTTTATATTTTTTATACGCTGATCACTGGCTGAATTTCTGGCCTGAAATCAACAAAATTAAGTTGATACAAGAAAGAAAACACATCAATATTGTAAAAATCTATTCTGTCATCATGGCATTACAGTGGTGCAAAGGTAAGCACTGTCCCTTAAAGGCATGCAGGTTGAACATTCTGGCTGACCAAGAGGCTCTTCTGTGAATTCCTTTAGGTGCTGGCGATCTGTCCACAGTGTATGGCACGTCTTGTCTAATGTCACCTGGGATTGTCTCCAGCTTACCCATTATCAACAATAGATAAGCCGTATAGAAAATGGCTGAATGAATGATAACACTCTCATTATAAATTATACCATTTTTATACACTGTACAAGACAGAGGACAATTACTTTGGGATATGTCTGAAATCAATAAACAAACATCAACATAAAATAGACCTTCTCCTGAACCCATTCATTTTCTAGGATCTGGTATAAACTTGAAATAACAGGAATAAAAGAATACCATAGATCTTTCTGGCTTGAACAAAAATCAAGAGGTTGGATAAGGAACAGGCATTTGGAACAACAGGGGGATTCAATCCGCCTAAACATGTAGGAGTGAGTCAGTGATGAGTGGCGACTCCTTCTGCACCTCGCGGTTTCCCCGGAAGAGTGCACCATTTTCAAACGAGCTCCTCAACCTGCCTCAGCAGCCTAATTAGTCCCATTGGAGTGCCCCCAGTACAGATGGCAAGATGTCTGACATATTTATTTCTGTTCCTCTCATCAAATCTCTCTCCTTTTTCATTTTACTTTCAGCCTTCCTTTATCTTTCCCTCTCTTTTTCTCTGCCCTTGAGAATGGAAGCCGATCTCTGGTGTTTTCAAACTCAATAATGTGGCATCACAGAAGCTGGCCAGCACTGTTTGACTTCCTGTGTGTGTGTGTGTATGGGTGTGAGAGAGAGAGTTTGAGTGGGTGAAGCAGAAGCAGAGAGGTGTGTGAAGATTTGCCTCCCTAAGGCTCTCGGAGGAACCGGACATGCAAGTGTGGCAGTGGAAATTCAGATCCAGACATCTGTTACATAAAGCAGGGAATAAAGCTTGAGGGTGGAAAAGAAGATTAAAGAAAAAAACTAAAGAAAAAAATGGTAGAAGGGCAAAAAGAGCAAGAGATGGAAGTAGAGACAGTGGGAGGAAGGGAGGGAATGAAGGAGGATGGATAAATGGTGTGACAGAAGAAGAACAGAGGCCATTCACACACACGCATGCCTGAGGTAGACCTTAAAGTCCACAGCATGAGTGTTGATTGACACTGACAAGCAAAGGCTTGGAGTAGAAGAAAGGAGTTTTTCTGTTCACTCTTTTATACACAGACTTCACAGCATTTATGCAAGACAGGCCTGGCATTTTTGAATACAAAGAATTTTGTCTTTGGGCTGATGCTTTAAAAAAAACGAAGCAATCAGACTTTTATATGCAACTTCCATGCAGCTCCACAAATCTGTCACTCAATAACGTCATCCTAAGTGGAACATAAGAACACCAGGGTTTTCAAGAAATCAATAATGCAACATATGGTCAGTCTGTCAGCCTAACAAAAGACCTGGCTATGGAACACTGTCAGTGTCAAACCCTCCAAAGAAAACTTTTGTCCATTTTGTCCAGCAGCATCTAACAGCACATAAAATGATGCAATTTGAGCAATATATTTTTGCTACTTGATGACTTTATTAAGCTATAAAGGTTTCATCCTGACTCAATACCTCAACTAAGAAGACCACATTAGCTATTACAGTCTTCAGTGATGGACATATGTTACATTCAGTATTTCCAGTCAGGAAAAAATAAATAAATAAATAACTCAAATGACAGCTTCACTGAATACTTATTTGAATTCTGCAAGATTGCAATTGGTTGCCAGAGGCACAATATGCAAGCAGAAAGCTATAAATCATTGAGCCTTAGAATTACTTTTAGGAAGTATACATGCAGGAGCAATGATGATGAAACTGTAGTGAATCAAGAAGAGATCTGCAATAAAAAAAAAAAGCTGTCTAATGTCAACAGTACCGCTGTTTTCATTCATTATCTTTTTCCAGAGACAAGTGGAACTGGGTTCATCTCCACTAAATACAGATTAAGCTGTGAGAGGCACCTTAGGAACTCTGCAGCAACACATCCAGAATGATTGGTTCATGTGTCTGTAAATGCTGGAAGTAACTCGGAGCAGATGCTGGTTTTGCCAACTCATCAGCGTGAACCAAAATTACACAGCCGGACTTGTCAGAGTACATCTCATCCAAACTCATCACACACCACCTACACATACTGCACTCATACACACACAGACACACAATTCACCGCTTACTTTGTTCTTTCCAGGTGTGTATGTGATGCTAAATCATCTTTGCTAGCATTGGTACCAGTGCTTTGGGTTCAGCAGTGTTTGTTGGGCAATGTTTGTCTGAACTGATGAAATGCCATAAAAGGAAATCAGGCTTTTCTCGACTACAACACACTACATCAGAAAACACCTCCATACGGCAACACAAACATCGAATAAAAGTAATCACATCCAGGCATGAGTCAGTGCTTGCCATAAACTCAACTTGCAATTTAGCTCTATTTTCTGTGCTCTTTCTTAAAGTAATGGTTACTTGTTAAAAAGTATTACGTACACAACACCTGCCCTAGAAAATGCTGCCTGTAATTTGTCCTTAAAAATTTATGAGTGTTGTTCAATACTATGCCAGTTCTTTCATTCTCTGCAGCACAATGGCTCATTTGTAAACCAGTCGGGGACTGAGATTTCACTTGGTTAGATGAAAACACTGAGAAACGAGAAGAAAGTCTGAGTTAAATTGAAAGGATGAGAGTGCTCAGGAAGCTCGAATGTAATCAAAGCCATCCTAAGTGGATCTTCAAACCTTACTTCTCTTCTCAGTGTCTGGCTTGGCCCAAAACCATGCAACTGTTTTTGCCTTTTTAAAAATAAACTCTCTCTATGTTGATAGGTTCACACTAAAATTTAGGACTGAGAGAAATCAATGGGAATGGATTGGATAAATCAAGTCTAGATTGATCTAAAGCTCTGATCAGGCAATGCTGCTCTGCCCTATTCTGTCCAAGACCATTTTACAAACTAATAATATCTGCAGAAATCCAAAAACAAATGACACAATCTGTTTCCAAGTGAAACATTCCTATTTGTTTGATGTGTTATTTTTACAAGATGATTTCTTTTTTGCAGACTGAAAAGAAGTAAATAACTGAAGGAACAGAATACTCTAATCTTTTCCTGGAGCTTTTATTATTTCCTTCCATTTTTTTTTTTTATATTCTAGTGGGGTTGCAGTTTATTATGATATAGATTAGGGATTTGCATCTCTATTACTAATGGCTATGAGGTACACATCTTGATGCACTACAAACAGTCCGATACTTGAAGATGCAGTGAGGCCCATAAGTATTTGGACAATGTCACATTTTTTGTAAATTTGGGTCTGTACACCACCACAATGGACTTCAAATGAACCAGTCAAGATTAACTTATATATTTGTAGGCCAAAGATGGTATGCCTATTTTTCTACAGTAATTGGGATGAGTGGAGAGGAGGGTGAGTCTGTGACTATTCTCAATGTTTCAGTTTTGTGATTGGCAGCCAATATTCCCTTTTTTGCTATAATTCCAACCTTACTAATTTATTGTCAATATGGTGTCCTGTGTGAAACAACACAGTAAGTGTGCATGGCTCAAAGATGCGCTTTGTGCTGGCCATCTTCAAAACATGGTAATTTCATGAGACTCGAATCAATACCATCTGCTGTTACATGATTACTTACTATAGGCTAAGTGCATTCTCGCAACACTGTGACTGTCTTTTCCTATGTCCTGTACCCCAAGTCATCTTATCTATTTCCTTAACCTTATGATGTTTTCAAGCAAGGTCAAGGAGAAGACAGCAGTCCGAGTCTCCAGTTGCTCTGTGTAATTAAGGAAGTTACTGTATAAGAAAGTTTGGGTTCTATATTTCACTGTATTTCTATAGCATATTCAAGAAGCACAGGCTTATTTCTTATATTTATCTAGTGCATCATGAAGGTGTAACCTTCAACATTGCCTCAAAACAGTTCCTTTTTAAGTGAGATGAACGTCTTCACTTCAAACACAGATGCAATCGAAGTCTCAAGTAGCCAAACTTAGTACTTCTTCAGGTCTTTTCTGCGATCATAGGAGCAACAGGGAAGTACTATACAGAGCAACAGAATGGATAGCTGGTAGTCAGAGTCACTGTATGTTTCAGTATGCTGAATGCTTTATAGGTCACCCAGACAACTACCTGCACTTAAATCCTCTTGTGCATTAATGCCAGAAACCAATAAGGCTTACAGTATGTCCTGCTGAAAGCACTTTATTTATGACCTTAACCATTATTTGTCACTCACTCATTTGCCAAGCCACTAAATCCTACTATTAGGGTCTTGGGGAGGCTGAAATCTTTCTCAGCTTACACTGCGCAAAAATGTGGCATACTCTGAACAGTCCATCGCTGGGCCAACACACACACAACCATTCACACTCACATCCACACCAATGGGCAATTTGGAATAGCCAGTTAGCATAATGTGCATGTGTTTTGACAGTGGGAGGAAACCAGAGTACCTGGAGTAAACCCACGTAAGCGTGGGGAGAGCATGCAAACTCCACACTGTGGAATAAAACCAGGACCTTCTTGCTGTGGGGCCACTATGCCACCTATTATGCCGTTTAACCTTTATTGAAAAATGTTATGTCAAATATTACATTACAGTTGCTTAATCTCTCAGAAGTCAAAGAATAGTCCATCCATCCATCACAACCGACTCTGGGCGAGGGCGGGGTACACCCTGGAGAGCTCGCCAGGCCGTCGCAGCCTTCGGGTCAGTAAGCTAGCACCCTACCACCAGGCCACCACTGCCCAGAGAATAGTCAGTGTTGCCAATTAAGTAAATTTGTCACTAAACTTGACTATGTTTTTTTAATTCCCTATCAACTAAAAATTTGATCCAGCTACTAGCAGCAAAGAAAAATTTTAACATTTCAGAGAGCCAGTAGCAACTTCTGGTGAGATTTTTTGGCAACACATAGTATATAAAATAGTGTCATCCCAGGATGTGCATGCTGTTCCACCTTTACACGTGTCAGCTGCTCAGAGCTGTTTCTCTGAGTCACATAGTCTATGAATTAAAGAAAGGCTGGTGGGAAAACAGTCTTTGGTGATTAATTGAGCTTTCCGAGGGCAGCAAGACGCATTCAATCAAACCAAAATAATATTGTCTCCAGTGCCGAAACTGAAAAGTGGACCAGGTAATACATTAACTACAAATCCACATAGGACATAGTAATAAAACAACACTGCTAGCTCTTTTTTTTTTTTACTATTTTTTAATGTTTTGTTTTGAAAATATCTTAATCTTAATAGACACATAAAAAGCTTTTATATATATTTGTATATAATTATGAGCTTTTTATGTGTGTGTGTATATATAAAAACACACACACACACACACACACATACACACACACACACACACACACACACACACATATATATGTACATATATAAATATACTGCGATTACGATAGCATTAAATTAACTTTCACAGTCTGGCTGTCAAACCCCTATGGAATTCCTTAAGGATTTTAGCTCCAGCTGTGCCCTGCATTGTCAGCAGCTGTCAATCCCAGAGGACGTACTGTTACTAAGAGCAAAGCATGGCCAGGCTTCTTCTTTCTAACATCGGTATGCCTTGTACTACACAGCTGCTCTGTGTGGTTTCACAGCTCTCACTATTGTCTGAGACAAACCGCCTTACAATTATGCTAAAAAAAAAAAAAAAAAATCACCGCCTTCATATGCCTCACAATTGATGTGTATTTTTTAATTAATAGAAGCCTGTCATGGATCTTTGAAACTGCTGACACAGATCCAAGTTATGCTGAAGTACAATCACCCCATGAAGACACATTATTTTTTTCACAAAACAAATTTAAGTGACTAATATCTGAGCCTTAAAAAATCTGCACACAAAACACAAGAATGGAGACACAACACAAGCATCAGTAAACAGCAAAAATGTTTCTAACCTGTATTCATAATATGAGCACAAGTCCTGATGACACCATGGTAGTAAGAAACCTGATCGTGACAGCATCTCAATGACCATCTGGGAAATTATATAGCCTTAATTCTTTATATACTCTACATTCTGTCTGTGTTGAAAGGTACTGACGAGCCCTGTAGTTCTATACAGCAAGCACTAAAAAGCTAACGTGCACTTGGAACATCACTTGGTATTGAGCACAGCCCTTGGCCTCCTGCATTATTCACAGTATAGGCAGGCAGGGTTCCCTGCTTCGTTTTCCTGCCCTTGCTGTCAGGGGGCGTTGAGCATGCTCTCATCCATTATTGACCAGCAGCACCTTATAAAGGTGTGGGGGGTTGTTTAGAATGAAAGTGAAGGAAGGAATGAGACCCAGCGGGACATAGACAAAGTGCTCTTAATACTCCAGACAGCCAGAATAATGAAAGAGTTAATCAGACAGTGTATCTCACTTGGCACTGTTTTACACCCACCAACTACAGAAGAAATGCCAAAAGATGAATAAGCATATGGGGAAAGAGTGTTTTTAAGGGGGAAAAAATGGTTACAACAGCCCAAACATTTTGGCAAACTGCCACTAGAAATGATTGGACTACTGGGATCAGCAAGTCACATCACATATATGCACAGCTCAGTGCAGGAGAATTTTTCCCCCCATGATTTTCACTTGTTTTTCTTTAACAGCTTGATGAATTAGGCCGTGTTCCTACAGGCAGGTGAACTACGCAGAGCTGCCTGTCTAGAAATACTACTGTCATTATGCCAACCAAGTCTAGCACTGTCCAAATCAATCCGATGCAAAAGAGCAATCAGTACTGCAGCAAGCAAGCTGAGAGAAGATGCATTTCAACCCATTTAGAAAGTCTTTCTAGGGACCATCGTTTGCACTCCATGCCTGGCCAATCTTGCTGATTATTCAAACATAATATTCCTTTGGAGGTCGACTAATGAAAATTGTTACAGCTCTTGCCCTAGTGAGACACGGCCAACGTTAATTGGATATGTAATTGAGTTTCTCTGCATGTTTGGACAAGCTAATTTTCCAAGCAATTTCGGGCCTTCATTTCAGTCATTACGATTCTAGAATCTTCAATTCCGAAGCCTGAGAGCCTCCTTTTAGCACGAGTCCATGGGTGCTTCTGAAGTTTGACTACAAACACTAATCCACTTACAGCTCACAGACAGACACTTTTCAAATTACCAACCCATGAGTCAAGCAGAGGCACACAGCCAAAAAAATAACAAATTAATCCACCATTAATATGCACTTTTTACTCTTGCATTAGTTGCTTCACATAAAGTGATTAAAAAAAAACAGAGATGCTAAGCAACCAAAAAAAGTGTTACTGCAAAACTGTGAATTAATATGACTGTAATTATTTAGGCTTTTTATCACAGATATAAAGGACTCTACACCAAAGTACGACTAACCTTGGAAATGTTATCTTTTTTGCTCTTTTATCTCGTCCTCTGAAAGCCGCTCACATTTGAACTATGTTCACTTAATGAAAATATTTGTATTTATATTTTCATTTGTATTCTGATATTACTAAATTAATGCATGTGAAACAAACCATCTGAGATGTTATCTGAGAAGATTATTTCTTCCTAATAATATCCGGTCTAATTAGATTTCTTGCTGGTAATTAGACCCTTTCTAAAAAATAGTAAATATTAAAACAGAATAAATTGCACTATTGTTAGCTCTGGGAATTTCAAATAACTGGGCAGGCAAGTGCAAGATACATATAAAAATAAGAAATTTTTCATCTTCAGTAAGCTCCTTCTGATCAGGGTGGATGGAACACATAGAATTTAGTAGAGCACCATGCGCCCACACATTCACACACTTATTGAGTTTAGTATTGCCAGTCCATCTACTGGCATGTTTTGAGCATTGGGAGAAAGAAATCCATGTAGATAAAGTGCAAAAGTCTTCACAGATATTTACCCAAGCTCAGAATCAAATGGGGGACCATGGAATTGTGTAGCGACCTGCGAGAAATCAATTACTTAGAGAAGTGCTGCACATTTAACTGTGTTTCTGTGCATTAAATTCCTTTCTTTTTTTTAACTTTAAATGATATGACTGTTCTGTGATGAAACACACCAATGCTGGTCTTAAAATTAATATTAAAATTAAAATTAATTCTTTAAAAAAATGTGTACCCCAGCATCGCCTGGAGTCAGCTGGAATGGTCTCCAGCCTCCCCAGACCCTGGCTTTCTGGATTGAAAATGTTTCAAACCACAATCCTCTAGTTAAAATCATCCTGAAACTTGAAAGGCCAATTCTGACTTCATGTATAAATATCACACACCGATGTTACAGTGAAAGATCACAGTGAAACTGCCATTATATCATTAGTAAAACTGGAAGTGCTATATTACTGAAAAGAGACAGCACCACCCCATGGGTTGACTTGTTAAGGGAAATAAGGTACTGTGTGTTTTTGTTTTTATTTTCAATCAAGCCATAAATGTTCTAATTTGAAGAAGTGGCTACATACTATACTTAGCACTCAACTAGTCGACTACTTGAGCTCAATATTAATTCTGATACTCTTGTGTATTGTGATAAAAGCAATGCCGAGAAATGATTTGTCCAGTTTTGTGTAATTAATCACAGTGAAATGGGGATATGACTCTATGTTGTGTATGTTGTGCAGGACACTGCTATTAGGTCCTTTCGAAACATTGAATCAGGATTATCAGTTACTAATAAACTTATTAAGAATTCCACATGCAAACAAAAATCTGAAAAAAATAAGAACAAAGACTCAGCTCTCTTAATCTTCTTCTGGAATAGAAGTTTTGGGGTAATACTGAAGAAGTGGAAGTGGTCCTGCCAACAGAACTGCAAGCCCTGCATTTCTCATTAGGTCTAATAAACTGTTCACAGGATTTTGTATAGTAGCCATGTAATTTAGCTGACAATTTTGCCCTGTGTTAAATGCAGGGACAAATTTGCAGGAACGTTGATGATGTAAAAGTCCATTAAATAGCAAGGTATTAGACACTAGTCATGGTTAAAGTCAAAGTGGATTCCAGTTTATAACCAGGTTCATTGAATAATGCCTCACCAACATTCCCAAATCTCTTGTTAGAAGAGCTGTGATACTGTTTTACAGTGGCTATGATTTAAGACCATTTTCATCATTTTAGAGTTTTTCTACCAACAGCACACCAGGCCTATCACATTAAAGGTTTTAAAATTGGTTGCTTAGATAAAATGAGGCGCATCAACAGTAGGGAAATATTCTAACTACAGGAATCGGGTTCCCCAGGCCTGTCTAAAAACCATAGTTCAAACAAGACAATCATTTTGCAAAGAATAAAAAGGATATATTTTCTATAATTGAATTCTCTTTAATTATTTGGTATGCTTTCATTATGCTTACTGGACTCTTCACGGTCAGTCTCACAATTAACTAGGCCTATTCATGGCTTTATGGTTTCAATTAACAGACAGTAAGTAATCTGAGAGACAAGTCACAATAACTATAACTACTGGCTTTTTTGTTAAACAAAAGTAGCTTTTAGTGATGAATGGAGCAATAAAATTACAGAAAATATATAAAATGGTGCCAATAGTTGGTAATGGTGGTAGTTTGAGACAGGCAGGATGGTAAAAGCCACACAGTTCAAGCATCTGTGTGATCCAGATGTTCGAATAAACAACTAAAGGAACGCAGATGCCCAAAGTGTCAGGAATAAGTAAGTACTAGGACAAACTGCTTACGTTTATGTATCTAAAACTCCATTCCAATCAGTTAGACTCTTAATTCCCATCTGCTTTAGATGGAAAGAGATGATGCCTGACCTCAGTTCCGGTTCTCAATGTTCACTATTAATTAAACGCGATCATAATGCGTCTACTAAAATTTAAATCTAAAAGGTTTTAAACTGATATTATGGCAGAGACCATGAGCTTAAAAGCAGTTTGATGGGAAATGACTGTCAGAAATTATATTAATATGAGCTGTTAAAGAGTTTAACATGCACATACAATGGTGCTATTATTGGGGTAAAGAATAGTTATAGGTTTCAATAGTAAAGATGTGGAGCCTTCTGCATACACTATCAGAAGAAAAACAGAGATGGAAAAGGGAAAAGATAAAGAAAGCATATGAAAGTGATGGAGAGGAGACAGGCCAAAAAAAGGAAGAAAGAAAGAGATAGATAGAAGCTGACAGAATCATTTCTCCATTTTAAAGCCTTTTCAAATTTCTGACAGCCCTGCTTAATTCGCTTTTTTGAGTCCTTTCAAGAGATCCTGTTGTGTGGGACTCCCTTGTGTATTCACAAAGACTTTGTCGTTGTTTGTGCACTCACATTTTGTCTCAACACATTTCCACAACTTCACCAAGAGTAAAAATGTCTGTATGCTTATAGAGAGGCAGGATGCAGTTGGCAAATAATCTGATGTTATTACACATAAATATTTTGAGGAATAAGACTCTGTCTATAGAGCCAGAAACTTTACTGTAAAATCCAAGATACACAGCTGCAGAGAACCTAAATTTCAGGAGAGTCTAATATGTTAAAATACACACTGATCAACCATAACATTAACATCACTTGACTGGTCTGAGGCCAGGAAGTCCCACACACTCCTAGCTGCAATGCACTGTGCGTTCTGACCTCTTTCTCTCATAGTCAGTATTAACAGTTTTGGCCATTTGTGCTACAGTAGCTCTTCTGTGGGATCAGACCAGAGGTATGTGCCCTTGCTCCTTACATGCATCAATGATTCTTAAGTGCCCATGAAACTCTTGCCAATTCACTGCCTGCCTTCCTTCCTTGGACCTGTTTTGGAGATGAATAGACACATCGCAGATAAGCCTTTGTCAAAGACACTCAGATCCTCAAACTTGCTAATTTTTCCTGCTTCCAACACATCAACCTCTAGAACCAACTGTTCATGTTCTGCCTAATCCGTTTTTCAAATAAATTTTGTTTATCTAAATTTTTTATTTGCTTATGGTTATTTACATTGCACTGATCACAAAAATGTCTTTAATTTCTCTGAAGTGTCAATGTTAGGCTCATAATGTCAAAATATTGATTATTGGTCATCTGGTTCATAAATCTCTTCACTTTTCATCTTCTTGCTCATCAGAACTTTCGGAACTCTCTTCGTTTGGACGTTCCGGAACAGAAAAATCATCACTCTGTGGAATATTAGCAGTAGAGTATGGGATGCTTGGGTATAGAATATTGTGACGATTTTTTGGTGTTTTATATGTAGAGATGTCTACCAAACAGAAATAGCAGACTTTCTTTGGCTCTCTCCACATCCTTGAAATCGCAAAGGGCATGGATCGACGATCGCCACGCAGCCATCCTTCCGAGTTTGATTTGCAGCTGCTACAAACAACATGTGGTGCCCATGTTTTGTCTTGATGACCAGTCCTTATTCCATAATAGTGTTCATATTCCTTTGCCTATTTTGTAGTGCTTTTGATTATATGTTTAACTTGTTTTGGTCTAATATAATAGCCACACTCGTAACAAAACGAACTGGTTGAATGACGACATATACATATAAACAGTAGTTCTAAAGTAAATTATTAGATGTAGAGCTCAGATATGTACTTCAGAGCTTAAATACACACACTCTGGATGTCAAAAAAGGATTATCGTAACAAAGATTTGTTTGAACATTGGGGGGTCCCTTAAATGACATTTTTTGCCATTTAGGCCTGTGTATTAAAAATGAAACTTCTGATTTAGTTTTTGAAAAAACTGCCACTTAACTGAAACTAAGGCTAGATTTGTTTATTATATGACCAAATAAGCTGGAAAATGACAATAAAATGACATAACTAAATTTTTGTTACATTTTGTAATTGTTTTAGTGTATCCTACTACATAGGAACATTAGTACAGATCCATGAGAGCTGTGTAACAGTGTATCTTTACACCTCTTCTAAAATTTTAGAACCATGAAATAATTTTCTAGAACATTAAGAAAAACTTTTCAAGGACAATGATGATGCCACCTGCTGCAAGTGACAAACCTGTTTTCATTTAAGCTTTATCTATTTAGGATAGTGGTCCAATCAGATCGCACCATTCCAGTGTACTATATGCTAATTAATATTATTCACTGCTCCTGTTGTTGGTCTTAATGTTTTCAGTGTTATGGCTGATCGGTGTATTCAGTATGCAATGGAGCAATAAACGAGTCCCATTTGCTTTACTCTAAAATCCAGCACTAGGATAAGAAGCATAATCACTGCAAAAATCTTCTACCCATTTGTGCCCTTTTAAAATTTTTGAGGATAAAACTTCAGTTTTGTTAAATGGATTATATGGAATTCTATAAAAATTCTCTCACAGGCATGCCATCTGCATACATCTGTGCTTGGTTGTTTCGGAGCTGCAGAAGTGGGGAAAACAACCCAGTGGTGTTATCAGGATGAACTTATGCTCCTAATAGAACATTAAACAGAAATTATTGCTATTTAACCCCTTGCACATTGCCTAGGGCCGGTTTGAGTAGCTCTGCATTATTAGCAGTATTATATAGTAATAAGTTCAGAGAAATAGCCCAGAAGCTATCCAGATGGTGGAGATATTTATATTTATTTCATTATGCACTTCTTTTTCCCTCTATTAAAAGCCATGTTTTCCACACTTTCACATCATCTTACCAAAGGAAAACATGTAATGAGAATAGAAATTGAATGTACCAAATTAAACATGAAACAAAATGCTGATAAATAATATCCTTACAGCACTAACACTGCAGGTCCCTGAAGGGGTACCCTGTTCTGCAAAAGAGGCCCTTAGGATGGTGGCTTATGGCCTGTAACCACATGCAGTGTAGTAAGCCAAAGTTAATTGGCCAAACAAGTGGGTACTGTTCTCACAGCATGCTCACTTCAGAAAAAAAAATCCATGCTTCAGCTTTGCTAACTCATATCAGTAATATGTGATGGGAAATGGGCCTATTAGGAAGTGTAATATGGTAATTATGTCCAAAAAAACACCAATTTATTTCTAGCATGGTACTGTGGTACAGATAATATCGGTGCTTGGGCTAAAAGTTTTTAATACTCTCATGTTGCCATACCTGAGGGTTTCTTTCTCGTACTTCGGTTTCTTTGGTTTTTCACAAGAGAGCGCTCATCTGGAGATTTTATGGCTACATCTTCAAAATTCCAACTTGGAGTCTCTGCACAATACATTTACATTTACAACATTTGGCAGACGCCCTTATCCAGAGCAACTTACAATTTCTGTCTCATTTATTACTGAGCAGATAAAGGTTAAGGGCCTTGCTCAGGGGCCCAACAGTGGCAACTTGGTGGTACTGGGGCTTGAACCTTCAGATCAGTAATTCAGAGCTTTAACCACTGAGCCACCACTACAATAGGTATACTCAATCCAATTGTCTAATAATATGCGGTACAGTGGTGTAGTGGTTAGCACCACCAAGAAGGTCACAGCAATGTTTTGTGCTCCCAGGAAAGACAATGGTTCCATTGTTAACCTGACCAGGGTACAGCTGCATGAATTATTGAATTTAAAATGATTTAGTATACATGGCTCATATAACAAAAATATTTCAATATGATCAAATACAGTACAAACTGAACAAAACTGGGAGAACACATGAATGATCAGCTGCTAAGAACAATTGGTTTTCCTCTACTCTTGTATTGACATAGAGCTCACTGGGATTCACTTTGTCTATAAGAAAATCACAACAAATTGATCCATCTCAATTTCCCCCTGAATGAAAAAAAAAGAAACAGTCAGCAGTCAATCAAAACAGTCAGGCCTGATCTTGGATTTTTTTTTTTTTTTTTTTCAGGATGCTTGCACTGCTGTGGTCCATTGGGTTCTTTATCATACAAGGTGTTGTCTTCATAGTAACCAAAAAAGCAGCAAGTTAATAACAGCACACCTCTCTTGTTAGTTCAGTTGTCATACATAAAACATGCTTCAAAATCATTTGCAGAAAGAGTTTTGAAATCATTAAAACGAGTATTTTCAGAGAGATGGCAAAAGATTTTTTTAGCTAAGTGCTACCTGATTTTTGCTCTGACAAAAAAACAAAAACAAAACACCCAAAAAAAAAACCTAGCAGCCAATATTTCCTTTGACCCATGTAAGCTTATAGTGATCCCCACTCATGTTCTCAGGTCACAGTTATTTGACGTAATGTTCAATGTCCAATGTTACTGTCTGTCGGGACCACAGTTAATGAGCACTGCTGGTCATATCCATTCTATGCTCCATTAGTCTGGCTGCATTGCCCAACCAACCATGGCTTATTACAGGGTTCAGCTTAAGTCCTATGACCATCGGAAATGTACACCAGATCAGCCGGGGGGAGGGAGGGTTATGTCTGGGCTATATACAACATAAATTTTTAGGGTTCAAAATAACTTTTTCTGTAATTATCCATCACTATACAGAAGTATAACTAGCTCCAACTCCTTATTTTGTCACTGAAGACAGCAAAGCTATCTGCCAAGCACAATCCATTGTCCACAAGAGAATTTAAAATGCTTTCTTTTTTAGTTTTTTTAGGTTCTCATGTATGTTTAACCCAGGTTTTACAAGAGCATACAGTCAGCAAAATAAGTATTTGGACAGTGTCACAATTGTAACTTTCCCTCTGGAAAACCACCACAGAGGATTTGAAATGAAGCAGTCAAAAGAGGATAGAAGAGTAGATTTTTCAGCTGTATTTAAAGGGTTTAACAAAAGTATTGCATTAAACTTTTTGTAATTATAAACATTTTACACATTGTCCCCAAATTTCCACAGACCCAAAAGTAATAGAACATACTATTATAAATATAAGCATAATTTTTAGTACTTGGATGCAGTCAATGACTACCTGAAGTCTTCAATTGCACTTGTTTGTGGGTACTTCTACCTACAGCTTTGTCTTCAGTAAGTGAAAAGCATGCTCAGTTCATTAGACCAACATAGGAACGTTTCATTACCTTGATTTAAGAATCTACTGGTTTGCTTTTGCTGCATGTTTTGGGTCATTATCCATCTGTACTATGATGTGGTTTTCTTTTAGTTTTGTAGCACTGCATATATAGATAGATCTATACACTTTAAAATTCATCTTGCTTATACTATCAGCAGTGGCATCATCAACAAACACCATTTAACCATTTCCACTGGCAGCCATACAAGCCCACGCCATAACACTGCCTCCACCATGTTTGATAGATGATGTGGTTTGCTTTGGATCACAAGAGCTTCCTTTTCAGCATCACCATACTCTTCTCTTCCCATCATTGTTGTACAAATTCGTCTTGGTTTTATCAGTCCAAAGAATCACGTTCCAGAACAGGGCAGGCTTTAAAGTCTAATCTGGCCTTTATGTTCTTGAGTGTTACCAGTAGTTTACATCTTGAATGTGCCTCTTGATTATAGACTAACATAAGCCTACCTATTTGAGAGTGTTCATGACTTGACTATATGTAGTAAGAAATGTAGGTAAGAATGTAGAAACGAATTCTGTAATCATTTATTTTAATGGAACATTTCACTTTTCCAGGTCTTTTGCTGTTACTAAACTCACCAGTATCATGATTCCCATGAACAACTGCCAGAATCAATTA
>JAQMYF010000006.1:20784917-20795413 GCA_030014195.1 Neosilurus mollespiculum
TATATGATTGCCCAGTTGCAGTCGTCCCGTCCTTCTGTTCTTCTGTTTGAGAGATCCTGCTGAAAATTATTTGATAACTACTGTATATCTGTCTAAAGTGCATTTCTGCATTACAGTATAATTAAATCAGCCTGTCTCACATGGAAAAATGTGATTCCTTTGCATCTTACTGAAAGCCCTAAATATCCAATGAAAATACATCTATTCTAAAATTAATCTGAAAACATTATAATGCTGGAGGCATTCTCAAACCAATGTGTCAGTCATTCTCCACCGGCAATTTCAGGCTAACCCAAAACTGCTTTGGTGCCATAAACCTTCATCTGCTAAAAGGCATGAGCTAGCCTTTCGCTTCACTCCACTGCTCTCATCCAGATGGCTCATGCTGCTGTATTCAACATCATATTGTGATGTGGGAGAGCCATTGTTGTTGTTTGTTCCACACTGAGAAAAGGATAAGCCTCCACTCTTATGAGCTGTCACGGCTTGTGCAATTGGCAGCCGCTACAGCCGATAGTTCCGGGCACATTTTTTACGGAGAGATATTTCCTTTTCTCTAAATGTAGCGCAACACCATTAAAACTATTTACATATTTGCAAATGGTGAGTTACATAGACTGTATCATGCACAATCAAGACACGTCGCCCAACACTACTCTTGCCTGGTCACTGCTGATTGTTGCAGATGAATATCCCCAGCATTATCCTGATATGCCCCTGGTCCAAGTCACTCAGATCCTTACACTTATTTTTTCTTACGTTCATTTTTTCCTGCTTCAACACATCAACTTCAAGGACTATTTACTTTGTGCCTAATATATCCCACTGATTGACAGGTGCGGGTATAACAAGATAATCAGTGTTGTTCTATTTGTACGGCTTGATTGAGCAATTACACGTTCTGATTGGCTACTTTTCTACTAGGATATCACTTCATACACCATTAGTAGGTACGTCATTACAGAACAAATGGACTAATTAACCATGCCTTGCAAGCTATCAGTTCATATCTGAGTTTAACTATTCTTTAACTGTCAGTGGTTGTACAATTATTAATGTAATGGCTGATCTATGTATATGTACCTTTATGGCCCTTAAGAAAATAAAAGTGGACCAATGTATCATCGGTGCTAGCTGGAAAGTGAGTGAGTTCATGTTTTAACTGGATTATCATTATATTAGTTACAAATAAATAATTTATTACAGTACTGTCCAAAAGGTGTGGACAGCTTTATAGAAATGATAATAATGAAATTTCTACATATTTCTACATGAAAACAGAAATATTATAAAGGCCAACAAACAGTAATAAATAAAACAAAGTCAATATTTGGTGTGACAACCTTTGCTTTTCTTTAAAAAAGGGTAGAATGTGTACAATTTTATAAGAAGATTAGCTGTAGGTTTTACTGAGCATCTTGCATAAGAAATGGCTCTTCTGGTGGTTTTTGACTGTCACACTTGCTTCTTAGTTTAGCAGTCAACCCCAGCAGCTTTCATTATGTTTTTGTCGGAAAAAAAGTTTTTTTGTAGTATATTTTGCTTTCTTTACTGACATACAAACATTTTACTGTCACATTTAATTTACTGCTGGAATTTTTTTTGCCAGTCTAAACTTTAGAAGTTATAAAATATAAACCTGTAATGTAGGTTATACTTTAAAAATAGGATGCCTTATACTTTTGCACAGTGCTGTATATACCAAAAGTTATATCATTTAAGCCCAAGGTCAAACTTTTTTTTTCCTTGTGTAATGAGGTGTTTGGAGTTTGTCTGTTAACACCATATTTTGAGTTTAAAAAGCTGATTCTATATCAATATTCAGGAGACACTTTTACTCCGAGCAAGTTTGTCTGCATCTTAATACAGGTAATCTGATGCAGCAAGTTTACTTTCTGTCTTTTTGTGCAGGCCATTCTGATTTAAATTTGACACAGGGCTGGCCCAAATTGAAAACAGCTGAGCTATAGTTTTGAGGTTCAGAGATAATGGCAAACCCATCTAGGTTTGGTCTCACATCCTGACACAAGCATGCAAAGCAATATTCCCGAATTACTGCCTCTCAAATTCAATAGTGGTCTAGAGGCTAAGGACGCCAGTGCCGTGTTGTTCCGCTACAAACAAAACAAGGCTCTCGCACCTTGGCTTCATCTCCTCTTACCTCCGCAATAAATCATCTGCCATCTCATGCATGTAAAGTAATTCTAGACGACACTCGCTGCAAGCTAAAGTTGCCTTGAGCTTTGATCCAAAATTCTACCTGTGCAATGAAAATGCAAAGATTTTTTTATGAGGGAAAGAAAACAACTGTTAAGTAGGGATGTGCAACATAATAATACACATATACATGTGTGTGTGTGTGTGTGTGTATGTGTGTGTGTGTGTGTGTGTGTGTGTGTGTGTGTGTGTGTGTGTGTGTGTAAGCATGTTGCTGGGAATTTTTTGGTTTTTTTGGAAGACATTTGGCGTTCTTTCACATGGCACAGGCAGGAAATGAGAGTGGAAAGTGAAAGTGTCACAGAATGAGGTTATTCCAAACAAGTGAAGTCCTTTGACCAGTTAAAATAAAACGAGGAGCTTGTACCTGAAATAAAGGCTACTTCTGTCACACTGACATGGTTTAAGATTAAAAAGGCAAGCCTTACACGGGGTTCTGACAGTGGTTCAGCTCAGTTCCAAACTGTGTTGGACCGCCATATTGTTTTAAATTTCATGGCGGTTCTCAATACCATATATCACTCTCTAGATGCCTTGTCATCTTTTGCAACCTTTCTGAGCCGCATACAGTATAACCTGATTACAACCTTATGCACACCGTGTTTTCACCTACAGCTCACAGCTCACTGTTTTGCACAGTTTGGAACCTACAGCGCACCATAATGGTAAAGGTTTATTATTTTCAAATTTTCAACTAGTCATGTGAGCAATTGAAATCTTTTGTTTAAAAGGATCGTTTTTGAATTGTTTAAATGCTGCTCTGAAAGGAAAAAATAATGCTCTAAGTTGTAGCTTAAATTTAAATATTCCTGTTCAATTCAGTTGTGCAGTTCTTGAATAAAGCATTCAAGGTTTAAAGCTTTAGAGGTATGACTCAACTTCCGTTTACATGGTTCAAGGTTTAAAATTTATCACAAAAATGTGGAACAAACGATGATAGCGAATCAGGATACTTTTAAAAAATGACAAACCGAAAACACTTGTAATATGAAACAGACCATTCCACGTGATTACTGGATGTTAACTATTTAGGTGCTTACAGAAAACGTTCTATATTATGATATGTCGCATTATCTCGATAGGAAAGGAGCCATATTGGGATAAGAGATTTTGACTGTACTGCTAAGCAACTAGGCACAAACATTTATTAACACCTGCTCCATTCCGTATGCTGTTCTGTAATGCCAGTTGTGAGTTATATGGTCTAAAACACCACTACATTCACACACACACTTGTGAACACAGACACACACACACACACACACACACACAGTCACATGTGTGAAAACACTCCATCTGCAGATGTACTATGCCTTCGTCTTAGCTGGATACGCTGCACTTAAAAGCAAAATGTTAAGTCTCGTGTCATTACCAGTGTAAACGGCTGTAAAAATCATTTCTCCTCTCATTACCATTAACGACTTGTCTTGGCAGGCTGACAGAAGAAATCCTACTGCATATTACACAGACATATGTCTTGCTTTTACTCTACTTATTATGTGGTCACTTTATCTCCCCAACAAGTCCTAAACAAGGCGGAAGCTACAGACAAATTGGCAAACCAGTTTGGGTTAATGTGTTTCGCCTCTGAAGAACTCTACACTATCAGTCGTTTACATTGAGGCTACATATTTAGAGTAATGCCTCCATACGTAAAATACATTAAATGACTAATTGAAATCTATCCGTATTTAGACTGTAGTCTGTTTCGCACTGGCGCCACAAAGCTTAAACCAGCAAAGACAAAACAGCATCTAGAGAGAATATGCACTACATTCATTCATCCATTCAGCTGCTTGAACCTGCTCAGAGACAAGATGGATCTGGAACACTGGGCATAAGATGCGAGAATACCCTGTGTTCTATAGACAGGTCCGTCACAGGGCACCATGCACACACATACATTCACTCACTCAGTTTCTGAACCACTCAATCCTATTAGGGTCACAGCAAGGCTGGAGCCTATCTCAGGGGCCGAAGGCGGGGTACACCCTGAAAAGTTCGCAAGACCATTGCAGGAATGACAGATATACAACCATTCATGCTCTCACTCACATCTAGGGGCAATCTGGAACATCCAATTAGCCTAATGTGCAAGTCTTTGGACTGTGGAAGAAAATGGAGCACCTGGAGGAAACCCACGCAAGGATCAGGAGAATATGCAATCTCCACTCAGAAACACCCCAGCCTGGGACTCAAACCCAGGGCCTTCTTGCTATGAGGTGGATGTGCTAACCACTACGCCACCATGCCACCCTATGTGCAAACCTACAGGGAATTTTAAATAATTCATCTGCGTACCGGCACGTTTTTGGAAGGTGGAAACCCACACAGCTACAGAAAAAACATGTGAAACTGTATGCACTGTATATGTCTTATTCCATAAACTGACTCATGAGTCAATGCATGACCTCTTTTGAGCTTTTGATTCGGAAGATCTCCTTAATTGGCTCGTTTAAGAACAGAATGTTATGGTAGGACTCTGCCCTACCCCGTCAGCAATAGCCACAAATAACACCGTGCACAATAAAGCTGATCAACCGGAGGGCCCACCAGCAGGTTTCAGTGCTGCTGACAGTGATCCATAAAACACTGCAACACTGCATGTCACCGGGGTGTGAAAGGAAAGATGTACAGCTCCTCTCAGGGTGGCAATTAATCACGACAAGCAACAAGAGCCACGGAAGGTTTTATTAGTGAAGCTGGACGGAGCACCATGATGGCGCTAATTGAGGACCAGAGCCGAGTGTCTGCGACACCCTAAAAGCTGGAAAGGGAGGGCAAAGGAAGGAGTGCAAGAACAGAGAGAGGGGTGTTAGAGAAAGAAGAGCATGAAATGCCAAGGTGAAACCATGACTAAACCCTCTAACAAGATTGAGCATAGTTCCCCTCCGCAACAGCAGGCAATTTTCTTCCTTTTTTCTCTTAAATGCATTGTTTTCTTGTACCAGGGATCAGATTTGTTTCACTTTTTTCCATGAGGACCAGCAACACATATATACAGAGATTAACTGAAAACACACAGCATTATCCCAGTGTTGAATTTATTAGTAAGTACTATAATACACACAAAATTCCAAACACTTTAAAGTGAAAATAATCCTTCACAATCCTTACAATAGTATGATTTCAGTAGCTATCCACAATGCATATACAGTGCATATATATATATATGTGTGTGTGTTTGTTTGTTTATTTATTTATTTATTTATCATCACGGGCTCAGCGAGGGAGTTTCTGTGTGGAATTAGCATATTCTCAAGAGCTTGTGTGGGTTTCCTCCGAGTACTCTGGTTTCCTTGATACACTATACATACATGTAAACACTTGAAGATGGGTTTAGCTGTATGCCTAAAATGATTCATTTATTTTCGTTAGTTAATAATGAAGGTGAGGGGGTTTACTGCTGGAAAAGCTAGTCAGTGGGGAAGACACAGGTATGGACACGCACACAGCAGCTCATCTACTCCGACTACGCTTTACTGTAGTGCTTTCATCAGTGAAGCAGTGCACTTGCACACCAGAAGCATCCTCCCATCAACACTACCTTCACCTTCCCTGCTGTCCTGACCTGTGTGGTCTCCCCTCTACCATGATCAGATCACAGCTCCATGCTTTTCTTTAATGCAGCTGCATTAATAATTTGTACCTTTGCACCTGCTGTGTGATGATAGAGCTCCATTCAGTGGTTTGTGAATTGAAAGTCTGTGCTGCCTGCTCTTCAGATAAACTGCAAACACGTTCCAGCAGAAGATGTTAACACATAGCATTTAAAATTCCTTCACATGACTGGCTTTTGTGCAACACAGTTATCTGCTGTGAAATCATTTATGATGTATAAGAGAATTATGCAGACATAAAAAAAAAGGGGGGGGGGGGGTTTACGGATAAGATGCATGCAAAATATCCACAAAGTCTCGGATGATATTTTTACATATGTAATGTGATATGAGGGGAAATAATGCATAAAGCAATAAAGCAGAGAACTTGTTTACCTGTCGTCGAGCTGTCAGTCAAACAGTGGAAATAAGCGTCTCATTTGCTCCACTGGCAGAAATCACAGCCCAGGCGTCAAAGGCGGATCTTTTGCTTTGCGTTAAAACGTTCCCGAGAAAAAGCATCACCTACAGAGAAATGTTTGGGCGTATATCTAATGTACTTTCCTTTCTTCTACATGCAAAAGATACACATGTTCAACCTGTCTAAAAATAGAGCTCCACGCTCCGCCGAACTCCGCGCGTGAGCCCTGGCAAAGTTGGACCTCGCGCGCTGCCTCACAAACTTCCGCCGGCCAATTACACAGAGCTGTTCAGTCCCAATTACGTGCAAGCATCAACTGTACAAAAAAATCCCTCCATCCATTTTCGTCCTTTCATCCGGTACCGAGGTCAGTTTGCGGAAACGATGCGGTGGGACGTTCGGAACAGACAGGATGCGGCTCCTCGCCTCTGAAGTGTTGTGGAGTAGCAGCGCGCGCGGAGCCGCGGGAGGAACGAACCCAGTGCTTCAGGTCTGAGTGCAGCAGAATAGCGCCACCCTGTGTTTCACCTTCACAGCGCCGCGTCTGCAGATGGACATGCGAACTAAACAATGGCCAGTTCAATGGAGCAGTTTGGCAAATGAATTAATGCATGAATGAATGAATGAGCGAATGAAAAAATGAATGAATGAGTGAATGAATGAATAAATGAGTAAGTGAATGAGTGAATGAACGAATGAATGAATGAGTGAATGAATGAGTGAATCAGTGAATGGATGAATGAATGGGTGAATGAGTGAGTGAATGAATGAATGAATGAGTGAGTGGGTGCATGAATGAGTGAATGAATGCATGAATGAGTGAGTGAATGAATTAATGAATGAGTGAATGAATGAATGAGTGAATGAATAAATGAGTGAATGAATGGGTGAATGAGTAAATGAATGAATGAATAATTAAGTGAGTGAATTAATGAGTGAATGAACGAATGAATTAATTAATTCATTAATGAGTGAATAAATGAATGAATGCACGAATGAATGAATGAATTAATGAATGAGTGAATGAATGAATGAATGAATGAATGAGTGAGTAAATGAATAAATAAATAAGTGAATGAATGGGTGAATAAGTGAATGAATGAATGAATGAATGAATAAGTGAATGAATTAATGAATAAATGAACGAGTGAATGAATTAATGAATAAATGAATGAGTGAGTGAATAAATCAGTGAATGAGTGAATGAGTGAATGAATGAATGAATGAATGCATGAATGAGTGAGTAAGAGCATGAATGAGTGAATGAATGAATGAATGAATGAATGAGTAAGTGAATGAATGAGTGAGTGAACAGAGGAATGAGTAAATGAATGCATGAATGAGTGAGTGAATGAATGAGTGAGTGAATGAATAAGTAAATGAATGAACAAGTGAATGAGTGAGTGAATGAATGAACGAGCGAATGAATGAACGAGTGAATGAATGAATAAGTGAATGAATAAGTGAATGAATGAATGAGTGAAAGAATGAATGAATGAGTGAGTGAATGAATGAATGAATAAGTGAGTGATTGAATGAATTGATTAAATAATGAGTGAATGAATGAATAAGTGAGTGAATGAATGAGTGAATGAATGAATAAAATAATTAATGAGTGATTGAATGAGTGAATGAATGAATGAATGAATGAGTGAGTGAGTGAATGAATGAATGAATGAATTAGTGAATGAATGAGTGAGTGAGTAAATGAATGAATGAATGACTAATATGCTATGCATTTTGGGCCCATTTTCTCTTGTAACCCTTTTGGTAGCTGCAGAGACCCTCAGGTTGAAATAGCCCAAATTAGTTCCTTCTTTTGTTTTGCAACACTTTGTAATATTTCTGCTAGTCCAAATGTGCACTTTAGGTCTCTTAAAGAACAACACTGTACTTCTGAGGGAACATTTTTCAAAAGTATAGAGGACAGCTCAGTGATTCAGGTACTGACCTCGTGTATATAGATTCATTTTTTTGTTTGTGTTTTTTATATATTTTTGCTGCTTATAGTGCTACCAATATTGCAAATACAGTTATAGCTTAACGAGGGTGGCATGGTTGCACAATGGTTAGCACGTCCACCTCACAGCAAGAAGGCCTGGGTTCAACTCCCGGGCTCATGCGTTTCTGTGTGGAGTTTGAATGTTCTTCCCGTGCTTGTGTGGGTTTCCTCTGGGACTCCGTTTTCCTCCCTCAGTCCAAAAACATGTACAGTAGGCTAATTGGCTGTTCCAAATCACCCCTAGTTGTGAGTGTATGTGTGAATGGTTGAGTGGGTGTCCCTGCAATGGCATGACACACAGTCCAGGGCAAGCTGTACCCCGCCCTCGCCCAGAGTCAGCTGAGATGGGGCACCAACCTCCTCGCAGCCCTAATTAGGATTAAGCGGCTTAGAAAATGAATGAATGAATGGATGAATAGTTTAGCAATTATGCACTGAAGGCGAGGTGGATGTCGATGAACAGTCCCTGAGATGGAACTTAGAGGGGAATATTAAATTCATTTGCATCCACTGCGACTGAGGTGCATAATTAATTCAGCATATAGTATGCAGGAACATAAGCAAAAAAACACACTAAAATAATATTATATTGGTTTATTTCTTACATTTTTTAAATCATGACAGACGCATGTGAGCTTCGTGTGTACGCTTGATCGGGTGCAAGGCTGTGTATGGTGTCTTTTTACCTTTCTTTTAAGAGTTTAAGTGGATATATACTATATGGAAACATAAAGAAAGGCATACTAAAAGTAAAAATTTTATGGTTTATATTTACATATTTTTACCATGACAGAGGCAGGTCATGTGAGCTCAAGGAAAAACTGTGAGTATCTGTCATTTTGATTTAAGCATTTTCCACTCAGGAATAGTGGTTTTTAATCCTGACATAGCAGACTAATCAAATCACACAATTCCCATGTAATATACACTGATACTTAGTTGTTTACAGTGCATTGTGTATCTGTAATGTATATGGACTGTGTGTTTATTGTACGTATTGTACATACTGTATACATATTTTCTTGCACTGATCTCTCAGTTGTCTTCTGTACTCTTCTAATGTGTGTTTTATGTATTGCACCCTGGTCCTGGAGAAGTAACATTTTGTTCCAATGTACAGGCTGCTAGTTATACAGAGGAATGAGAATAACCCACTTGACTTGAATGTACTTCATGTGTTCAATCCCAGGACCTCCAAGCTGCCACTCTTAAGCCTTTGAGGAAGCACTCCGTTGTTTCCTCTCTCTCTCTCTCTCTCTCTCTCTGAGTTGAAAGTCGCTTTAGAGAAACACCAAAGCCAAATGAATTAAATATGCAAATGGAAATTGTCTGGCCTTTCTTTGGCCTACTGATTGCAATTTCCTGCTGGTTAACTGTGCAGATTAGAAATCCCGTTATACTGTACAGCTGGATATTTTACTTTCTCCCATCCAGGGCTTAATCACTGATGGACAAGTGTGACAGCTGTAGGCTGTCATTAATCGTATTTCAGTAACTGCTACATCCTGGTCAGAGTCTCAGAGGATCCAGATTCTATACCAAGGATACTGAGCATAAAGCAGGTTCTGAATTTTATGGCAGTCCATCACACCTTCACATACTAATTGATACCTAGTGGCAATATAGAATAGCCAATTCACCTACTGGTATGTTCCTGGGATGTGGCAGAAAAACAGATAATCTGGAGAAAGCCCACACATACACAGAACAAGCACACTACACACAGACAGAAGATTGAACCTGGGCTCACAGTGATACTACCTGCTATACCTCTGTACTGCTGTACGTACGTATTTGTGTGTGTGTGTGTGTGTGTGTGTCTGAAAAGTGGTCTCTTATTAAAGATGCTGCTTTCTTTACTAATGTGCAAATATTTTCATTTAATTTTGTGCTGGAAAACTAATGTTTGGAAATCTACATAAAACTATAAAAACATTTGTACAAAAAAAATTAGGTACACAGGAATTTCAGTATTATTCAACCCTCCTTTAAATAAGCATGCACCCATTGTACAATGGTGTGAAAAAGTGTTTGCCCCCTTCCTGATTTCTTTTTTTTTTTTTTTGCATGTTTGTCAAACTTAAATGTTCCAGATCATCAAACAAATTTAAATATTATTCAAAGACAACACCAGTAAACACAAAATGCATTTTTTAAATTAAGGTTTTTATTATTAAGGGAGAAAAAAATCCAAACCTACATGGCCCTGTGTGAAAAAGTGATTGCCCCCTAAACCTAATAACTGGTTGGGCCACCC
>JAQMYF010000006.1:20811763-20838961 GCA_030014195.1 Neosilurus mollespiculum
GGGTGAGCATGTAGAGTGAGGGAGCGACAGCATCCCAACGCCACAGTTTACCAGAACTCTCTATGCCTGAGAACCCCTAGATCTGCTCCTTTACCTAATAAAAGCCTGATGTTATGTATGTTATGTTGTTATATGTTATGGTATGTTATGTTATATGTTACTTTATATGTTATGTTATGTTGTTATATGTTATGGTATGTTGTTATGAATAATGTTGTTATGTTATATGTTGTTATATGTTGTTATGTTATATGTCATGTTATATATTATGTTACGTTATGTTATGTTATATTGTTATGTTATGTTGTTATATGTTGTGTTATGTTATGTTATGTTATGTAATATTTTATTTTGTGTTATAAGTTATGTTGTTTTGTTTTGCCATATGTTAAATGTCATTATATATTATGTTATGTTATGTTTTATGTGATGTCATGTTATGTTGTTATATGTTGTTATATGTTATGTTATATGTTGTTATGTTATGTTATGTTATATGTTGTTAGGTGTGATATATGTTATGTTATATGTTATGTTATATGTTGTTAAAAGGTATGTTGTGTTATGTTATGTAATGTTATATGTTGTTATATGTTGTTATATCTTATGTTATGTCATGTTATATGTTGTATATTGTTATGTGATATGTTATATATTATGTTATATGTTTTGTTGTTATATGTTATGTTATGCTGTTATATGTTATGTCATATGTTATATTATTTTATGCTGTTATGTTATATGGTATGTTGTTATATGTTATGTTATGTGTTATGTTATGTGTTATGTTATGTGTTATGTTATGTGTTATGTTATATGTAATGCTATATTATATGTTGTTATGTTATTTGTTAGGTTATATGTTATGTTCTATGTTATATGTTATGTTATATTTTATGTTGTTATGTTATGTTGTTATATGTTATATGTTATGTTATATTTTATATGTCATATGTTATATGTTATGTTATATGTTATATGTTAAATGTTATGTTTTATATGTTATGTCATGTTGTTATGTTAGGTTATGTTAAGTTTTGTTATGTTATGTTGTCATGTTATGTTGTTATGTTATGTAATTTTATGTTATGTTATGTTGTTATATGTTATGTGGTATGTGTTATGTTGTGTTATGTTATGTGTTATGTTGTGTTATGTTATGTTATATGTTATATGTTAAATGTTATGTTTTATATGTTATGTTGTTATGTGTTATGTTGTTATATTGTTATGTTATATGTTATAAGAGCGTCTGCCAAATGCTGTAAATGTATATGTTAGGTTATGTTGTGTTATATGTTTTGTTATATGTTATGTTATGTTGTTATATTATGTAATGTTATATGTTGTTATGTTATATATTGTTATATGTTATGTTATATGTTATGTTGTATTTTATGTTATGTTGTTATGTTATGTTATGTTATGTTATGTTATGTTATGTTATGTTATAGTATGTTACTCATGCAATATACAGACAGTATACCTACGTATAGCATTACTTAATGGCCATTTTATATGATACACCTACCATGCAGGTTCTCTTTATCCAATCTGTTGGTATACCCAATTTGATAGACATCATTTATCTCAGGGAAAATGGTTACACCAAGAACACCACAACTAACCAAATTCTATTTTCGCCACAACTTAAATTGCAGGGGCAATGACACTATGTATTGGTGCTGATAAGAGAGTATCAGGAGCTGCAGGTTAGCTAGGGTTTTCCGACACTGTGTAGGATATTAACGTGCTTGATAGGTAGAATACAGTGATCTAGTAGCTAGAAAATACATTCTATAGACTCAATAATAATAATAGTAGTAGTAATAATAATATTAATAGTAATAATAATAATGATAATAATAGGGGCAGTGGTGGCCCGGTGGTAGGGTGCTGGATAACTGATCCCAAGGTCGGGGGTTCAAGCCTGTGTGGATTTTGTATGCTTTCCTCGTGCTTGTGTGGGTTTCCTCTGAGTACTCCGGTTTCCTCCCACAGTCCAAAGACATGCACATTAGGCTAATCAGCTGTTTCAAATTGCCCCTAGTTGTGAGTGTGTAAATGGTAGTGTGTGTGTGTGTGTGTGTGTGTGTGTGTGTGTTGGCCCTTAGATGGTCTGTAGAGCTGTTCAAGTTGTACCCCACTTTCGCCCACAGAGAGCTGAGCAACCCGAAAAGGATTAAAAGGTTCTGCAGATGAATGAGATGATATTTTTTATTATAAAACAACAACAACAATAATAATAATAATAATAATAATAATAATAATATATTATTATTATTATTATTATTATTATTATTATTATTATTATTATTCAGAATAAGTAGTGATGTAGAGAACGAGTGTCGCGGTTGTTGTGGACACGTCGAGGCGTCACTGCCTCATTCTCCAGATCCCCCTCCCTTAATCTTGCACAAGCGATAAAAAAAAACATTCCCCTTCCAGCTACTAGATCCACACGCACAATTTCCGTGCCTCCTCACAGCGTCTCGGATGATCCACACTCAGTCGGCGAGGATTTTTCCCCCCGCTATGAGGAGACCATCGTGTGTTCGAACGTCACACGAGCTGAGGAGCGCTTGGCTTCCTGCACCGCGCCTCTCCCGCTGCGCCGCTCCGCTTTCTCTTTTAGCTTTCACGCACTGAGTTCCGCGCGCCGTTCCGCCGCACCGCAATGATCAGCAAAGTGAAAAATGCCATGTCCTCGCTGGTGGGCGGCATTGTTCCTCACGGCCACCACCACCACCACCACCACCATCATCATCCTCAGCAGCAGAGCGGAGCGGATTCTTTACCCCCGCGATTCCCGTACACGCGGCCCGACTTCCTGGAGCTGAGCGCTGACTTGGTGCAGCACGCAGCCGAACACGCGTCCCGGCCCGTCGTTACACTCCGGAGAGACACCAAGCTGCCCTGGCGCACAGGATATGCAGAGTGAGTCGCAGCTCATTTAACATTCTTGCGCATGCACCTTCCTTTATGGGTCAGTCATTCAGCCTGAGTGTGCTTTAGACGCATGGGTTCGGTTCAGTGATGCTGAGCTACATCCATCCTCCAAGGGCAAAACCTCAGCAGCACGGTGCAGGATCCACCACCTCACAGAAGTGCGCGGCTTGGATACAGTGTTTAAGTCATTAATACTGAGTTCATCTGCATTGATCGGCACCCTTATCAACACCGAAGGTGTTCATTCATCTATTTTTTATTTTTTATATTTTATGTGTAATTTTTTTATTTATTTTTTAATTTATTTTTATGGCAAGCGTCATTCTCTAAACCCCCGTGCGCAATCTCTCTGTGTACAGTGATGACGTAGGCTGTAATCGACAGCAGGCATTCGAGAACGATTTAACTGCGACATAGTGTGTGCAAGTTTTTACACGTCCCGACCGCAGATGAACGCCGTGCTCTGTGTCAGTAAGCATTCTTACACCACATCCTCCCTGCTCCATCTCAACACCATGAGAACGCAAGTGTGAGGCAGCCTCGAGTCACGTGATCAGAGTGCAGCCTGAAAAGCTGTTTATTAACATTCCAGGAGCAAAAGGCAAAGCTAGTTTTTTTTTTGTCTCCTTTATTCTATTTCACTTAAGATTAAAAGATATTTTTTTACAACAATAAACAGTAGATTTGCTAACAGGGGCTAAATAATAGAGATTCCTCATACTGTACTGTAGGCTATTAGGACTAATATTTAAAACCGTGTTATTGGTTTTTTCTTCATTGATGCACTTTGTTGTGATTTTATTTTATTAAAAATGGCAATATAATCTTGGTTGGCACGTGGGGTAGTGGTTAGTAAGTCCACCTCACAGCAAGAAGATCCTGGGTTCGAGTCCAAGCTCAGGTGTTTCCTGCATGTTCTCCCTGTGCTTGCCTGGGTTTCCTCCAGGTTCTCTGCTTTCCTCCAACAGTCCAAAGACATGCACATTAGCCTAATTGGCTGTGCCACTGCAATCTCACAGCAAGAAGGTCCTGGGTTTGAACCCTGTGCTCGGTGAGGGTGTTACTGTGTGGAGTTTGCATGTCATCTCCAACCTGTCCAACCAGAAGGAGACCCCTGGGTCGACCCAGAACATGCTGGATGGACTATATCTCTCGGCTGGTCTGGGAACACCTCAGTGTCCCCCCAAAAGAGCTGGAGGAAGTGGGTGGGGAGAGGGATGTCTGGACCTCACTGCTTAGGCTGCTGCCCCCGTGACCCGACCCCGGACCAAGCGGAAGAAGATGATGTTGAGGATATACAGGAACTTTCCAATAGGTCTAGGCAAAGCCATCAAGGAATGGCCGAGTCCCAAAATTATTAATGACCCTTAAAATTTTTATTGTCCCTGCAATGGCCTGGTGAGCTGTCCAGGGTGTACCGTGTCCTCACCCAGAGTCGGCTGAGATGGGCGCCAGCCTCCCTGTGACCCTAATTAGGATTAAGCCGTTCAGAAAATGAATGAATGAATGGAAAATTTTTATTACTTCCTAGGGCATAAAACTCTCTTGGAAGAGATGTACCTATGCAGGCTTCTCTAGGTCCCGTAGAAATCCCACTTTGTAATGTGTGATGCCACACGACACAACGCCCACACTGTAAAATATTCCATGTCAGTTAAACGTACTGTAGAAACGAAAGTTCACCAGCTGCTTTAAAATGCAAGTAAACTCAACCTAAATCTAACCTTTATTTCAACTAAGTCTCAGCAAAAACAACGGATAACTTTCAGTTTAATTTTTGAAAACTTATAAACTTGAGTTCATGACAAGTGGAATTAAAGAGAAAAAATAAGTTCACATAACTTGATGCTGTTATTTTTTACACTGCACCCACCAAAGGTCAGGCCCCTTTTCATATAGTAAAAGACTTTTGGTGCCCATCTTTCGATTTGGCCTTATATGGAAACATTTATTACAAATAGAAATTTAGTTGATGTGGACCCATTAAAGCACCCAAATCTTTGAAAAACACTTGGGGTATCCTTTCTAATCAAATTATCAATTGAATCAACAGAACATTTTAAATTTCATGACCAATTGTCTTTAAATGGGAAATTAAATGTTTATAGAGTGTTCCAAAGGGAATTGAAAGAAACCTTTTTGTAATTCTATATGTCAGGTGACTTAAATCCACATAGACATTTCACTGTGTAAGGTCATCTATACAGCCATCCATCCATCTATCCACCCATCATCTATAACACTTATCCATCATGGTTGTGGGGGAAGCTGGAGCCAGTCCCAACTGACTTTGGGCAAGTAAGTCAGTCAGGGATCGAGTAAGGGTATATAATTTTCTAATAATTTATCGGTTGATTTTATCTGTCCTTATTTCCTTTTCTTGAATCTGTTCATAGGATCCTTATAGTGGGGGGGCCAAGATGTGTTTAGGGAAGCAGGGATAAAAAATGAGGAAGAGAACTGTAGAGAAATGAGAAGCACCCCTAGTTTCTGAATTTTGTAAATGGCACAATAGCTATAACAAAAATCTTTGAACTTAGAAATGATAATACCATCCACTTGAAATTGATTGATCCCAATGTCACATTCCAATTATGTGTGAAAGGGTAATGAAAGAAAACCCTTCCAAACTCTCCTGTTATACTGATAAAATATATATTTTCATTACCAGGTGCTTTTTACTTACATCTCATATGTTGCAATCTGCTAAAATACATACGATAGTTTGCATTTGTAGTCCATTTCACTCGCATGAGAGAGTGAAGTCCCGAGAATAGGACTTAGATGCATCAGTTTCAAGAAGACTTGATGCCAACAAAACCAACAGTATACCGATAATAAACGAACAAATCAAATTTAAACTATTCAACTTCTGGATAAAATAAGGCTCAGCACATCTGCATGTAATAATACATTACATTTCCATTCATCAGACAGGCGTCTGCTTGTTTACATGAACGCATGGTATATATCCCAGTATATTTATTGTACAACTCTTCCGGGGTAACTGTTTGACGTCCCACCTTATGCAGTACAGTGGGCCCCCTGTGTGCGGATTTATTTTTAATTTTTACCACAAAGAAGGCTGTAATAACCATAGTATGCTTTGGTGTGTAAAGACAGACTGTGTACTATTAGTACTTCAGTTATTTTTTGTTTACTGGTATCATGTGCTTTTGTTTTGATTGTCCCCTTTGGCTTTCCACATGGTTGCCTACCTTACTTACTAGTCTGTATATTTAAGCCCAGCATTTCCCCACAGGCATTGCCAGATCCTGCCAGAGTTTCCTCCTGTGCCTTTCCAGCATTAGTAGTCTGTTGCCTTGCAGGTTTTTTTGACCCCTCATACTCTGTTTTGACTTCTTGTATATCTCTGACCATTGCCTGTTTTTTGACCATGAGTTTGCCTGCTGTTTTTGGATTGTTTGTCCATCTATTAAACTTCTGTCTGCGTGTGGATCCTTTTCCCTCTGTAAAACCCTAACAGTATATTATATATTATGTATGCAAGCTTTGATTAAGTATGGGTTAAATTCCCTTAGAAGCCCTGTAACAAATGACTGATCTTCTTGCATATATTATAATTAAAAAAAAAATCACATGACAGGGCATCACATACACATTCACACCTTTTGGAGAAAATCAATGCAAGCATGAGGAGAGCTCTCAAATCTTCACACAGTCACAGAGTAACCAGGGCTTATGGATAACCTTGATCCTCATAAATAAGTAGGGTGCAATGGCATGTTCAGTATCTCTATACCTCCAAATATTCATACCTGTACGTGATTTCAGATTTAAACCCAAGGTGATGTGGCAAAGAAGGATTTTTACCAGCCACAACAGCGTAGCTGGTAATGCTTTCACTTCTGTTTGTTTTTGTATTTTTATTTTTTTTATTTATTTGTTTTTGTGGCTATTCATATATGTATCTCAAGAGCTGCTTGACATATCACAGTCAGAGTTTCAGGGTTGTAACTTGGGACCAAATGTTACAACCCTGAAAAGAGTTTATAAAAAAGGAAATTCTAGGTCAAGTTCAAGGTTAGAAGAATGGCCAGTTGTTATTAATGGCTAGGTAGCGGCTGGTGTGATTCCCCCATTGGAGGCCTCTAATGCTTATCTTTATTTTGTTTAGTGAAATAGAGATGTGTACGTGAATATTTCTAAAACTCGGCATGTAGTTTTGTTTTAGGAGACATTTTTTAAGCAATTAATTCCTTATTTTCCCCAAATATCACTTAAGTCTAAACAAACTAGCTCACTAATTTAAACCACTGTGAATCTAACCAGGCAGTAATTAAGCATGAAAGAGTAAAAACAAAAATGTATCATTTAAATCTATTGTTTACATTCATATTAATGAACATAATCTTTCATTGTTCTGTATGTGTCATTTCTGTGTTTATTGCTAAGACATTGTGTGGTCAATGCGTAATGTTTCATGTTTTATCAAGTTTCAGTGTAGCTGTATTTCCTCCAGTGTTCTGATCCTTGCATATTTTAATCCAATGCATAACTACCTTCTGTCCTACAAAAGACACTGCACATTATGTATGAGAAACCAAAAAGCATTAGGAAGGTTTTCCAGAAGTAGCTCGAATGATGTGACTTTTTATCTATCAGTCACATTGTGTTAATGGCTGTGTTTATCCTGTAGAGAGTTAAATCATTGATCTGTAACAGGATACATTAATTAGTAGACTGTTGTCTAGCTTGGAAGGCCTCTATAGCACATTATCTTTAGTTCTCCCTATCAGCACTTACTGCCAGCCTATGATGATCAGGAGTAGTGCTTGATGTCATCGCTGAGTGTCCTGCACTAAAAGCAAGTCTGTGAGCCATTTGCTCCTATAGTTCTTGACTAGACTACCTTTTAGTTTCCTAAAATGCTAAATCTGAGTATTCGATTATAATGTTCAAAATCTTATACACTTTTCCAAAGAAAACGGTGTCTATTTACATTTCAGGTCATCTATTAGAGGAAATATATATTCTCAAAGCTTTGTGACACATCCCAGTGCAGTTCAAATAAAGCAACTGGACCAATCAAATTAGTGGAACAGAGCTAAATGTTGTATAACTATACATGTATGCTTAAAAAATTACACCAAAAGCATGTTTTATTGTGGGGTGGCACAGTGGCGTAATGATTAGCACATCTGCCTCACAGCAAGAAGGTCCTGGGTTCGAGTCCCATGCTAGGCAAGGGTGTTTCTGTGGGGAATTTTTGCACATTCTCCCTGTGTTTGCGTAAGTTTACTCAGGGTGCTCCAGTTTCCTCCCAACGTTCAAAGACATGCACATTAGACTAGTTGGACATTCATGAATGTGTAATGGGCTGGCAAGCTGCTCTTTGCCCAGAGGGATGAGATGGGCCTCAGCCTCCCCTATAAAGGATAAAGGGGTTCAGGAAATGAGATGAGATTAGCTTTGTCAAGTGTGTTCTTATTATTTTGGTGCAATTTTCTTGAAATACATTGCTAATGATAGTGTTTTTGAATAATCTTAAATAAATGCTGGCTTTATGTGTTCCTTATTAGACAGTAATACACAACATTTTAAGCCCTCAAATGTCTTGCTCGTGGACTTGGCTGTTTTCCAAAATAAAATAATGATGTTGAAACAGAAACCCTGGTTCAGAAATGTTGTTCGCTCTTGTGACCTCAGAAGAGGAACTTGTAGACAGAGGTTTTAATTCCTCATTTGAGAGCAGCTCTTATAAGGCTATCTGGGAACAAATGACTTGCTGTGTAAAAAATCCTAAAACAAAATGATAATAAGGACTGATATACTGGTTTACTTCACACTCATAATGTGGAGCAGAGGCCACACGTATTGTCCTAATATATGATGCTATTTGATTTTAGCTGGCTGCTTTAACTTGTGTAATATGTCTATAATCTTTAACAAGTGGCTTTCATTTACTTTCTGATTAAAATAAAGAGACCTACCATTAGTATGAGAAAAACATGGACTATCACAACACATAAATCTTTATAGTATATGTCTGTGATTGTGATCAATTACAGAGGACTTTAGATTATCGCAGAAGTAAAAATGACTATGTGAAGGTATAGGAAAAAATACTGTAATCTGAATAATTTCAAATTCCCTTTGAAGAATGTTTCTGTTTCTGGCCATTTTCCACCAAATGTGATTTTAATGTCCTTCAGTCCTCAGCATCACCTGCTGCCAGTGACCAGAGTAACGGGCATGTAATTGATCTGCTGCAATCAAAAGTGCAGCAAGACTCCATGATAACTGGCACTTTCATTAAATATTTAATGAAAAGAGCATATATATTTTTTAATTTTCAAGAATTTAATGAAAATAATAAAAGTGCTTTACTTCTCACAATCAAGTGAGCATAGATAATGCCTTGCTTGGTAGCAAATTAATTCTTAATTATTACCAATAATGACATTATGAGAGTGGCCTTTCACCTTGAACTTTTGAAAACTTCAAATTAAAATTTTAATCAATCTCAGAGAATATTTGCAGATAATCAGCTGAAATTTAGAGTAGAGGTTACTTGGACTACATGCTTTTCAAAAATGCAAAATATTATATTATGTATAATATAATATGTGAATATTAGGGTCACAGTAATGCTGGAGCCTATACCAGCTGACTCTGGGCAAAGGTAGGGCACACCCTGAACTGCTTGCCAGTCCATCGCAGGGCCAACACAGGCATACAACCATTCACATTTACATTTATGCCTAGGGGCAATCAAGAATGTCTAGTTAGCCTAATGAGCTTGTCTTTGGAATGTGGACAGAAACTGGAGGAAATTCACGCAAACACTGGGTTAACATGTAAACTCGACACAGAAGTGCCCTCGCCGGGTACAGGGCTTGAACCCTCTTGCTGTGAGACGAATGTGTTAACCACTACACCACCATGCTGTCAGTATTTCATTGCATGATCATATTTTTTATTTTTAAGATTTAGAATTTGTTTCCCTTCAAAAATGATTTGAACAGCCTACTGGGAGAACAGACCTTCAGTCCTGAGTGTCGCCTGATGCCAGGGACCAGGGTAGAGGGCACTGTAACTGGTGTGCCACAACTGAAAGTGCATTGAGGCTTCATACTAGCACCATGATAACTGCTGCCACACCACTGTGCTGCCGCTACAAAAGACTTAAAAAATTTTAAATTTGGCTGGGTTTTCATAGATAACTATATAATTATAAATATCCTGAACATTATGTGTGTGTGTGTGTGTGTGTGTGTGTGTGTGTGTGTGTGTGTGGCAGGTTTATAAGTGAATATTTTATTATTATGATTGTTTTGGAGACAGCTTTGGACACAAGGTTGTCAGGGGAAAACTTATCAGCCAACAAAGGAGATGGGGGGAAAAAGGTTTTGGCTAAAATTTGTCCTCTTGCAATAATATACTTTGATGCAAATTTTAAGATACCATAACTATATTTCACTTTATTGTCACTTCACAATATTGTTAACAAACACAACTATAAATGCAGCCAATGTGAATATTGATGACTACATACAACCTTGAATTTCATCAGACAATGAATGTCACCATTTAGTTAGTTACATCAAGGCTGTAGTGAGAGAAACATAATCCTAATCAGTTCAGTTTGTAATCAGATGCTGGCTGTTAGAATAGAATTTAAATGCAGCGTTCTGTCTTTTCTCTTTTGGGAGCAATTAGACTTTAAAATGCTTTAACATTACATTGTTAAAATACTCTGAAAAGAAAAGCACATGCTATTTCAGGAAAATCTGTACTTTTCAGAATGATATAAAGTATAAGATGTCAAAGTTTCACCATCCGAAGGATTTTCCAAGACACATAGTACAGAGATGCTATTTCCTGAAAAGTGTGGAAGTAAATGGGATCATTTTAAGTCAGGGAGTGTTTGGTGTTGTGTCTCTTTACTCATACAAAGAAATTTGATTTAAATAAAAACTCACACAAAAACTGATAATACATGAATATCTACAGAGAGTTCATGAATGTAGCAGTGAAGGATATTAGAAAGAGCCCAATACATTTGCTTATCAAAAAGTTTTCATTCACAGGTCTTACACTGTCAGAAATAGGGGTAACTCAGGGGTAACTCAGTGTGCTTTGTAGCACCAAAAATGTACATATATGTTCCCAAACAGTATTTAAAAGGTTCAAATAAGTACCTCAGATTACTGCCCCAGTGACAAGCCATTGTCCTTCCAAAGGTACAGTGATGTACTTTATTTTTGTGACAGTATAGCTATATGCAGGGAAATTAATATTCAAAGTGCCTTTCAAAATTAAATCATTACTACAGCCAAAAATCTTACTTCTTAAAATGCTTCTGATTAATATTCTTACTCACTATTAAATGCAGTTCTTGTTCAGGTTTCAAGTGAAGAATGTGCAGGCTGGTTAAAAATTAACAATTATTTGTCAATGACAAGGTGGATGCCGCTGAATAGTCCCTGAGACAGACCACTGAGCGCTGAGGCGAATACGTGTTTTAGTATATAATACATGGAAACATAAAAAAGGCAAAATAAATCAAGATTTGAATAATTTATTTTTTACATATTTTAAGTATGACAGAGGCAGGTGCATAAGTGTGCTCTGTAACAGTGCCTTTTTGAACACTTTCACAATTTAATATACAGTATACTTTGCAGAAACATAAGAGAAGCAAATTAAAATATTGTTATTTTCCATTTCTGAAGTGTGAAAATGATCACGCCTCCTTCATTACGATGCTCATGCAAGCTTCGTGATGTTTGATAGTTTGAATAAAGTGCTTTTTACTTTGAAAAAGGTTTTGGTTTTTTGGACGGGCATTTTGCTAAATTTGCTGAGTGGAAAACGACGTGGATTCTTTATCCGGTGCCGTATCCACTAAGGATGGTAAGCAATTATTGAGGCAAAGTATGGCAGGGTTGTCAAGTTCATTTTCACTGAGGGCCACATCAATGAATTTAAAGGTGATCGATGGCCGAATAATCACTGAACATCTAAACTAAAAAGGCAACCATGAAATCTGCATTGCAAAATGATTCATTTAGACATTTGTCTTCATTTTGCTTCATTCACTTGCATTTTCTTACAAGCGCTTATCAGGCTAGCATGCAATCTTTCTTGAGTCATGAATGACTAGCTGTTTACTTGAAACAAGTTACCGACACCTAGTGGAAGGATGATGAACTAGAGAATGCAATTTCTGAAGAAATTGCGGTGTGAATGCTGAAAGCTGAAAGGCTTACGCTAAACTGGATAGCTGAAGCTGAATGAAGCCTGAAATAAATGGCTTACGCACCCTTTCCCTCTGACAGTTGAATTTACTGAGATTCAGCTGAGGTGCACCTCACAAACTGCAAGACCACAAGTCCTGTCCTCAAAATGATGATACCATAGACAGATAAGAGTCTTATGAACACAGTGATGTAGATGTTATGTGTGTGTGGTCATGGGAGCAGTTTGAAAAAGTAGTACTTTGTCCTTTCCTCAAACTGTGCAGGTCAAATTTATAATGTGAGTAGATGGGGCAGTTGGTTGGTGCTCCTCTTGCTTGGAGGGGTCTGGAGCCAGTTTGCTTAGTCTGTTTGCTTAGTCTGACACGTCTGCGACCAGCACACATTTTACTGTTTCATGGTGTAAAAATGATCTATGTAGAGTAAACCTTGTGGGAATGAGAGTGAGTTGAAGAGAGGCTTTTTACAAGATTTTCACAGCTCCTCTCCACTCTACCTGATGATGTCATGCACTCTAGTTTTGAGCATTTTGCCAAAACTTGACCTCAAACATAGTTGAATATTTTGAAAAGTTTGAATGGGATTTGAAATGTTGAATAATATCCTGAATCCCTGGAAGATGTGGAACATTTTGATGTTTGAATTGTCTTAATAGCTCAATAGCTTAAAAGTCAATGCATTTTAATGGGAAAAAATTCCTGAAAACCGTTGAATATTTCGGAAGGTTTGATTATTAGGAATGAGAAAAATAGACGCCGGAATGTCCTAATTGAGCTGAACGTTTTGATGTTTGAATGATGTTTCTACGATAAAAAATGTGGAAGGAGATAGGTGCCAAAAAAACGCGACGGAATAATAATAATAATAATAATAATAATAATAATAAAGAATTTGTCCGTAGAAGAACATAGGTTTGAATGCCTTCAGCATTCACACCAATTACATTTCATGGTAATGGCCCATGCAAAGAATGTACAGTAATCATATTCTTTGAAAGCTCTTGTGGGCCACATAAAATGAGTTGGCGTGCCGGATTTCACCTGCAGGCCTTGAGTTTGACTCCTGTGATACAGAAAATTTTTCAGTCGAGTGGTTGATATCTGCCAAAGTCAAATAATTTTTAAGCATTCAAAAGCTGAACTCTGTAATTGTTTTATTATTCTTCCAAAATATTTTCAAAGTAGACAGTCTCATTACTATATTGCATGTGCCTGCTGTGCAATAATCATTTAACTGATCAGATGGCAAAAGTGGAATTATTTAGTTATTCCATGGCAATAATGCAATACCAAGATCACCCATCAAAGCCCATCAACATTATTTGGTGGCTTTCCACCAAAATGATCAAATTTAATTAACTATTGAATGGATAATACTGTTTATTAAACCCCAGATACAGAATAAAACAAATCACGCTGTTCCTGTGTAATGTATACTAATGTGTTTTAGATGACTAGTTTTCAGAATATTTCAGTGCCTTTATTTCAGCTGAACTCAATTTTATTGTTGGTGTATTTCATCATCTTACTCAGTCAGACCCAAGGGTCTTTTACCACTAATTAAGTTTTAGCAAGGTTACTTGAAGGTAGCAGAATGCACATGACGATTCGAAGGATATGACTACAACAATTAACATTTTCTTTCTCTCTCTCTCTCTCTCTCTCTCTCTCTCTCTTTCTCTTCATCTTAGGGTGATAAATGCAGGAAAAAGTATGCTGAATGAGGACCAGGCCTCATGTGATGTGCTATACGTGAAGAAGCTCAGTAGCAAACAGCAGCGTGCCTCTGTGCTGTTAGAGGACAGTGGGGTGAGCTTTAATAGTCTTCACACCAATATAATTTAACCACAGGAAGCAAGTTGATCTTAGTTTCAGGTTTATGTTCCTCATTCAGACTCTCACAGTTGGACTGCAGTCTTATCTTAGTCTTATCTTAGTGGTGCAGCATCCAAAATTGTTTGTAACCAGTAATTGTGTAATAATAATAACCTCACTAGAACAGTGTTCAGAGAAAACAGCAGCCAGGAGTTTTTTTATTTGTGCTTTTGTTTATTTGTGTAGCCAGTTAAAAATCATTTCAGCTATTCAGGTGTTCATTTGTTGCTTTCTGCCGGACTTCCCTGTATCATACACACACATACACACAAACACAGAGAGAATGAGAGAGAGAGAGAGAGAGAGAGAGAGAGAGAGAGTATAGAATTACATTCATTTCCTGGAGACTTACCCTAACAGTAACCACTACTTACCTAACCCTTACCCCAACTTCAACCTTAATCTAACTCCAACCTTTAAACATGTCTTCACCTTAAAATTTTAATATTTCATTCAGAGGGACTTGCGTCCATTAGCGGGACTTCTGTTTTTTCCCAAGAGTGTGATGAATACTTAGAACATATCAAATATAATGTACCGTTCATTCATTTTCTGAACCACTTAATCCTAATTAGGGTCGGAGGGAGCCGTCACAGCCGACTCTAGGCGAGGGCAAAGAACACCCTGGACCAGCTGACGGCTATGCAGCCTACTCTTGACGAAAATCAGCAATATCTCTTTTACATGCCTCTCACCATAGATAGTGACCATAGACAGTGAGAGACATGGCCGGCCTTTAATAACCCAGTTAGCTGCACTGGGGGGAGAGCAGTGACATCCCGTTGATAGTGTGGCTTGAACCCCCGACCTTGAGATCAGTAATCCAGCACCCTACCACAATTTAATTTGTTTATTGAAGATCTCTACCTGATATCTGTCACTCCTGGTTCTTTTTATGAGCTTGTTAATAGGCTTGCAATGGGCTGCGTCAGCTCTGGCAGATTATCAAATAACAACTAATCCTTTAAGGTGAAAAAACAAACCCTAGAAAATATTTCACTTTTCAACAGTCAGACATGTGTTGGTTTTAACTTGTGTTTTCCATTTTAGTGGTAGCCATTGATTTGTGGTTTTGTGGTTTTGGGCCCTGCTATTAGTCTGTCTGCTCCTCTAAGTTTGAGGAAAGGCTTAAGAAAAGCTTAATTATTTCGAGTTACACCAGGAAGTCTTGAATTTTGTAGTTAGTAGCATTTTTGTTTATATATGGAGGGGTTATGCAATTTAATATATTATTTATAATAGAATATATTCTTTCACAATAAAAATACAAACATCTCTACTGAATTTTAATACAATGCAATTTATAATTTTTAACTATACTGTCTACTAAAAAAGGTACTGTTATAACACTATTTTTAAAGTTGCAAATATTAACCTCATTTACGTTCTTCTACCTTCATGTTGCTCATTGTAACTACTAGTAAGAAGAGCCCCTCAACTCCATGACATCTCCACTGAAACTTTTACCATCAAATCCACCGTTTTTCACACCACCACCATCACCACCACCACCCATCTTTCTTTCTCTGTTTGTAGGACACCACGGGTATACCCATGTACTTCTGGGGTGTATTTGATGGTCATGCCGGCTCTGGAGCTGCCCTGATGGCCTCCAAACTCCTCCATCGTCTCATCCGAGACCGTCTCTGTGAAGTAGCTCATCTTTTGGAGAACCAAAACAGCCCACCACCCATCTGCCTAGCTAAGAACGGGAGTCCCTATCAGGCTGAGCAAAAGAAAGGATCCTGCATGGATGCAGAAGAGCAGGATGGGCCTGTAGATCCCACTGCTCGATTCCACATGGAGAAGGTTGTCAATCTGGATAGCCTGGTGATAGGAATTATAGAGAATGCCTTCAAACAGATGGTGAGACCAATATTGATCAAAAATACATACCCAGTAGTAAATGAATGAGCTTAATCACTTTAAATCTGTCAGGCCTGCATTACGATCAATACACTTTGTATTGGTTATACACAAAGTACATAACCAGTCAGACTGGTTATACTCATCAACCAGTTGTTTAGTTCGTCATGGCACACCTCAAAGAGCCAATAATGCATGCCAGAACTTTATAGTCATTTTAATAAAACACTTCAGTTTACTCTGGTGCGATTTACCCATGAGACAAAAGCTTTCAAAAATGTAAATAATCTTCATCCATACACAGTAATAGAGCAAGCAGTCCACAATATTTAATAATAAACTACATGCTTTTTTAAACCAATACATTTCCTTTTATTTCTAAAATCATGATTTAAACCATGGACTGTTTGGAGAAATACACTGCCTGGCCAAAAAAGTCTCACACTCTAATATTTTGTTGGATCGCAGCACATAATCATCATGGTATTGTTGCTTCATTTGGTCAGGTCGAGGCTCAGCAACATTATGTGCCAATAAAATGAAGTCAACTGATAACCTGAATGTTCTGAATGACCAGGTTATACCATCAATGATGTTTTTCTTACCTGATGGCACGGATTTAACATTGGGACTCAAATAGTGAAAGAGTGGATCAGGGATCATGAGGAGTCCTAACCTTAACCCTATTAAAAATCTTTGACATGTGCTGGAGTGAATCAATTTTCCTGTCATTAATTCAAAATGTCGGTGAAAAATGAACCCAACACTGGATGGAAATAAATGTTGTGATGTTGCTTGAGTTTGTCGAAAGAATGCCATGACGATTGGCACTGTAAGTCAAGGCTAAAGGTGGACAGTGTATTTTGTAGTAATGTGGTCATCCAAGCACCTTTAGTTTTATGTGGACAAAAGTCTCTTTCTTTATTCTAAGAACTATGAAGTAAAGATGCTCACAAGACATCACTGAATTATATCTGAGTCGCTGGTCAAATAGGGTTCAGCAAATATATAACAAATAAATTTGATATGTAGCCAATATATGATCTCCGTGACAAGCTTTATTAGTGAATGTCAACTAAATTTTGGTCAGTGACATAAATTTTGATTGGAAAAGCAAAATTAGTGTCTGCATCGAATTAGATTAGACACATGAGAAGAAAGTAAAAAATTTTCAAACCACTCTGGATGAACTAATTAGGCCCCTAATTATATAACAGTGATATTTTAGAAGATTAGAATGGTATTACATAAGTTTCAGTGTGTACATTCTTGTTACACCATTGCAGAAGTATACTTGCCCTCTGGTGATGTTTTACCAGGTATTGTACACGAAGTAAAAAAAAGTGGGAATGCTTGTGAGTGTGTTGTCCATGCAGTGGTCTGGTGATCGGTTCAGCCGTTCCACCTTTTCCCAGTGTCGGCTGAGATAGGTTTCAGCGTTCCTGATACACTTAAAGGATGAAGCGGTTTGGCAAAAGTGGTTGAACAAAACGTTATCTGAACATTGTGACAATGGTAAACCACAGGAATTATTGAGAACATGTACAACATGTTGTTGCACACATCCGGGGCCCCATTATAGTGCCATCTAGTGTGGGACAAGGATGTGCACATCCGTACTGGGGTTTCCTATTTATTGAATCACGTAGGTACTAAAACGGAGACTATAGCACACATTCGCACAGTCCTTGAGAATTAATATCACTATAACATCTTCTGACAACGTTTTTAAGACATTTATTGAAAATGTTACCTGTAACATTTTACCAACAATCTACAAATAACATTATCCCCACTTTTGTGCAGTGTTGTAGCAATGTTGTTAAAACAGAAATTGTTAGATGGGATGACTGATTCATCCGTGAGCTCCAGTGCTTTTTGTTATTGCTAAGCCTCATGCTATATAAGTACTTATATAAGCAATATTGTAAACTACTCATTTTTACTATCCTTTTTGGTAGTATTTCTCTTGCAGTATCAATGGGATTAACTAAGTCAGCATCATGATGGTCTGCTTTAGTATCAGAAACAATTATTTCGTTGCCACACTGTAAGAGGAAGCAGAATTCAGATGGGAATACCTCAGGCATTTTCTTAGCTCTGTTATGCATTCATTAATAATACAGCAGCACATCGCATTTTTTTAACTTCGTGCCAGCTAATATGGGAGTGCAAGCTTTAAAAACCCTGCATTGTCTGATCTGATTATGTCCTCCAGTTAAATTTTACACCCTATGCCTTTCACTCTCTATTTGAAATGTGATAATGTGTAAATTTCTCAGAGCTGCAGTGCAGAGCCAAAACCAAGAGTCTTGGTACCATTACTTACAGACACTACAGTGTGTTTTTGGGTAAAGGGATATTTTGGTGTCTTTTATGCAGGATGACCTCATTGAAAAGGAGAAGGCTTCTTACAGCATTTCTGGAGGATGTTGTGCCTTGACTGCTGTGCATTTGTTAGGGAAACTCTATGTAGCAAATGCTGGTGACAGCAGGTAAGACGACTGCAGAATGTATTGACATGAAATTGTTACAGATGAGTATAGTTTTAATTAGGTATTAATGTAAAGCATATAATTAATGTAAAGCCTATAATCAAAATGAACACAGTCCAGTTTCCATAATATTTACTGAGATGTTGAACTGAATACAGGGTGGCACGGTGGCGTAGTGATTAGCTCATCCTCCTCACAGCAAGAAGGACCTGGGCTCAAGTCCCAGACCCGGCGGGGGCGTTTGTGTGTGGAGTTTGCATGCCCCCCCCGATACTTGCATGGGTTTGCTCTGGGTACTCCGATTACCTCTCACAGTCCAAAGACATGCACATTAGGTTGGGCTGTTCTAAATTGCCCCTAGGTGTGAATGGTTGTGTGTGTGTGTTGGCCCTGTGAAGGTCTGGCGAGCTGTTCAGGGTGTACCCCGCCTTAGCCCAGTGTTGGCTGAGATAGGATCCACCTCCTCACGACCCTAATAGGATTAAGTGGTTTGGAAAATGAGTTGGTGAGTGATTGAACTGAGTACTTCTAAGCATTAATGATCTACTCTTTGTATTTTAGAGCCATAATTGTTCGCAATCATGAGATTATTCCCATGTCGAATGAGTTCACACCAGAGAGTGAAAGACAGCGGCTACAGTACCTGGTGAGTTTCTCACCTGCAGTATAAGGGGCAATTCTGAATGAAGACAAAACAAAATTAATTTTAAAAAATGGAGTAATTAAAAAATAGAACCATATTAATGTATGCATTATTTTGTCTCTCTCTCTCTCTCTATGTATCTATCTATCTATCTATCTTGTTAAAAAAATATATATATATTAAACAGATGATGTCATGATTTGTCCTTACCTGATGTTTGGATAGTAACTGAACAGTTATCCTTCAAAAAAAATGCTCAGGCTATTCAGTTCTGAAGAATGATACCTTTTTTACAAGTAAATGACCACTGCAAGCTGATGTATGGATGTACTATATCTCTAAGGGAGAGTGTATGCTCATTAGAATAAAGTTTTATTATAAAGATCTTCCTCTCTGCAATTGTATTATTGCTTATAGAAATCCTTATACTGTAAAAGCTGCTTTACTCTCCTTATGGTGTTTCTAGGGATTCCTCAAACCAGAGCTGCTTGGGAATGAGTTCACACACATTGAGTTTCCCAGACGCATTCAGCACAATGAGCTAGGCAAGAAGATGTTATTTAGAGACCACACCATGACTGGGTGGTAAGTATGTCTGAGCATGTTTTATAGATTGTATATCTTTAGCTAATCACTTGTAAAAACATATTTACTAAATTGGCATGTGAAATCATAGTTAGTCGTGGGAGATGGTTAGGATACCAGGTAAACATCACAGAACCATGTTTTTGGTCATGATTCCTGAAGGTCACGCAACTTGTCATGTGTCATGGTATAATGTATCTTGGGGGGGCTATTGGTTAACACTCTTACCTACAGTAGGATGGTCCTGGGTTTAAGCCCCAAGCCTGGCAATGGTGGTTTATGTATATTGAAGTAGTATTGTCGATATGGAAACATCTGTACTGTATGAAGTCACTCAAAGTGAACTCAAATCAAATGAAGAAAGTAGGCCATAATTTATTGCCATTTCAACAATATTTGTTATCATTGCTCTGGACTGGAAGGGCAACAATTACAATACATACAGTAGTAAATATTAATAAATAAAAAGCACTCAGGCACTCCATGACATTTACATTTATGACATTTGGCCGACACCCTTATCCAGAGTGACTTACAGTTATCACTTATATAACTGAGCAACTGAGGGATAAGGACCTTGCTTAAGGGCCCAACAGTGGCTTAGTGGTTCTGGGGCTTGAAACCCTGACCTTCAGCGCAGTGATTCAGTGTCTTAAATACTAAGCCACCACTGCCCTAAGCGAAGGAGTTAAAATCCTCAAGGCTTTTACATTATTTTCTGCAACCTCATTTCAGATTTTAGTGGGTAACTTTTTCAAATGCAGTTTTGTGCTTAGTTTCGTTATAGTGTTTTATATTTCTACTTTTTGCATATGAGACCCAGAGGCTTTCAGCTTCCAGCCAAAAGGATGAACTCTGTTTTTGATCTCTATTTTCTGCCATTTAAAATAAGATATATCATGTTCCTTCACTTTGACTTACAGTTGTTCTCTTACTGCTGGAGATCAGCGGTGAGAGAAAATAATGTGACACTCTCCTGTGTGTTTCTTTCTCCTCTCGCTCTCTCTCTGTTACTGTCTCAGCTGCAATGCACAAGCAAGAGTGCAGGCAGTGCAGTCATATAGACAAGAGGGACCAGTTAAAATGTAAACCCGATGATATGAGTTATAGCTCAGATCTCAGCACAATGTTGTGGATTGCAGAAATACGTGCAAATGGCACGTTCCTTTCTTAAAGAAAGTGATTTTCTTTAACTGTAAACACCCGAGCCCAGGAATCGAACTCAAGCCTTCGCTGGCAAGACAGAAATCAGAATCATCTAATTTTACACTTGTATCGCTAACTGTTGCAAAACTGCTCCTCCAAATCTTCAGCTTCAAAAACTGCTGACATTGGTTTAAAATCATCCCAAAGAAGTGAAGGTTGTCACTGCATTCCATCATCTTATTTCATGTTTTGCATGGTTGTGATCACGTGACTGATACATTCAACATTGGATGGCCGCTACTGTTTGGTAGTTTTGAAGTTTTCTAGGTTTCCTAATCAGTCTCCCTTTACTAATCATGGTGAGATCATAGCCAAATTTTCCACATTTGTGTTTGTGATGATATATTTTAATTTCTTGATTACAGGGCATATAAGACAATTGTTGAAGATGACCTCAAGTTCCCCCTAATTTATGGTGAGGGGAAAAAGGTAATTAATCTAAAGGAGCTAAATCTTCAATCTGTAATAACCATAATACGTTTGATGTACTTTATATCTTATAAGAACAAACCAAAGGAAATTGCCCAAAAATGCCACAAAATTATTAGTCACCACTGCATGATGCCCAGGGATTCCCCCGCCACATCTAGTATTAATATTTGGCTTGGAATTCCCATTTTAGTCTCATTTTCTGTAAAAGAAATTAATTTGCACAGTAAACCAATAAAAAGACCTTTTGCAAACCCCTTTAAACAAACTTTTTTCCATTCCTTGCAACAGGGCCATGATTATTTGTTCATCTCCACTCCTTTTATACTCTTTCAGAATAGCATGAAGCATATAGAGGATAAACACAATCTGCTATAACTAAAAGTACGACCCTGCGACCTCTGACTGGTTTAGCGCTGGAGGGTCACGTATGCAAATGTTTCTGACCCACTGCTGATTGCTTGGAGAAATATTTTACTTCAAGAGCATCTGTTCTTCCTGAGAAGCAAATGATTGTCCTGTGGTTTTAATATAAGGTGTGTGTGTGTGTGTGTGTGTGTGTGTGTGTGTGTGTGTGTAGGCCCGAGTTATGGCCACGATTGGAGTGACACGTGGTTTAGGTGATCATGATCTGAAAGTGTACAACTCAAACATTTATATCAAACCGTTCCTGTCCTGCTGTCCGGAGGTAGGTTTACAATTGCTGTTGTACAATACTGTGTACCATTTTTCACTGAATTTATTTACCTGTGCCGTGCTTTTGGTTTCTTCTGTTCATTCATTTTGTGAGTCACCCATGCATCTATGAAAGAGTTTGTGTTTTTTAAATTTTTTTTATTTTTTTAGCTTGTAGTGCATTATCATACATGTTAAGTCAAGGCAGACAATGTGTAAGCTTTATACTAATTTAATATTTTGTTTTCTTTTTGTACCTTCAGGTGAAAGTATACAATATTTCAGAGCACAAGCATGGCCCTGATGATGTCCTCATTATGGGCAGTGATGGACTGTGGGATGTGACCTCTGACACAGAAGTAGCAGATGCAGTGACAAAATTTATGTCATGCTGTGAACCTAATGACCCAATGAGGTAGTATTTATCTTTCACCTCTTTTTTCGTAAGCTGCCTACATACATGTACGTGCAGCATAAATCATTCATCATTCATTCATTCATTTTCTAGGCCGCTTAATCCTAGGTAGGTTAACGGCAAGGCTGGTGACTCAGCCAACTCTGGGTGAAGGCAGGGTACACCCTGAAGAGCTCACCAGGTCATTGCAGGGCAATGCACACGCAACCATTCATACTCACATTCACACCTAGGAGCAATTTGGAACAGCCTCCGGAGTACCTGGAAGAGGACATAGTCCCTCCGGAGTGTTCTGGGTCGACCCCGGGGTCTCTTCCCGGTTGGATATGCCCAAAACACCACACCTGGCTATGATAGAAAGGTGTCAGAGCACACAGTGTATTTCATCTTGATGCATATGCGGCTACCTAGTTGCAGACCAGTCAGGTGGTGTTAATGTTATGGCTGATTGAAGAAAAACTATAGAAAAATACTATTTGAAAAAAATATTCATCTACTGAATACACTTTTAATTTACTTTAAATACTACAAACATTCATCTATTCATTGATATAGCTAACATATATGCTAACAATTATCTGCGTATTAGTAAGTGTCAGTGGTTTTCATTTCTCCAGTGATCATGTCCCATGAACAAATGTATCTATGTATGTTTTATATATTTTATGCATTATTTCCTCTTTGTGAAAGGTACACTTTGGCTGCTCAGGATCTCCTAATGAGGTCACGTGGTGTTCTGAAAGAGCGGGGTTGGAGGCTGCCTAATGACAGACTGGGATCAGGCGATGACATAACAGTGTTTGTCATCCCACTGGCTGGGGCAGAGTCAGAGACATGACAAGGCAGATCAGTTCCCTGGTGAGCAAATCAGGACACAGCACTAATTTGCGCTGGCTGAGGAAGGGGTGCAATACCAAAAAAAGAAAAATCGATTCTCACCTGAGCTGAAAGGAAAGACATAAGCATTGCTCCTCTTCCTCTGAATTTTCCGAGGAACCATCTCGACTCTTACCTCTTCTTATCAAGCCTGGGATGACATCATCATTAAGTGCCACTCTTCTCACTCAACATTTCTCACAGGTTTACTGTGAAAGACTTCAGAACACAAAGCTGCTGTGATATATATATTAATATATATTGTGGAAGTCTATTTGGAACTGATAAGCGATAAGAAGAGAGATTAGTGCTATGTGAAGAAACAGTGTCTTTTATACATGACCTGAAGAAAACAGAGGAATGACGCAATGTGATTAGTGATATGAGATAAATTCTTGATGATTAAGGATGTATAGATGTAAGCACTTTATCTTTAGGCATAAACCCATGATCCTGTAATTAGTCTGTCTCCCTCAGCTCTCCTAGATGTCTCCAAAGAATATATCTGTTTAAACATGTGCATTTCAGTGTCTTTGCAGCAGCTTTCTTTAGAAACAAATGATCATCAAGAAAAGAAGGGAAGCACAATTTTCTCGTTAGTCCTTACAATGACAGGGCCAAACACATCCCTCTTAAAAAAGGGAGCAATAACATTGTGATTGGGGCAATTTTGTAGAATTATATCATGGCATTTGCGGGCAGTGTAGCACAGTGGTTAACATGTTGGACTAGTGAGTTGAAGGTTGTGAGTTCAAATGCCAGCACCAAAAAGCTGACATTGCTTCACCATAAGTAACATCCTTAACCCTCAACTACTCATTTGCATAAATGAGATTCTCTGGTGTTTACCAAATGCCATATATTAGATATATTACCATAGCCCACACCCTGACAAAGTTTCTAGAAAATAGATGACATCATTTCACCTTTTGCGCATTTGACTAAACCTGGGTTTCCTACCTCTCCACAAAGCCATGTTCACAATGAACCTAATGAACTTGCAAAGGGGTGTTTTTTAACTATAATAAAACCCAGATGTGTTTGTGCTACACTACTTTCACCTAAACTGTAGCGTACAGGATATTTTTTTCTGAAACAAATTTAGAAGCTTGTTGTGTATTAAGAATCCCTATTAAAGCAGCTATTAGTCTGAGATCAACACTTATATGGAACCTACTATTCTAAAATTCATGATGACTTTATTATTATAATGTATTATAGCTTATATCTATTGATTAACTTTCACCTGAACTACCATATTTGTAAAAATAGAAAACAGTAAAAAATGGGTTGACAAAAGTTTTAGGTGTCAGCCAGATTATCATGAATGATGTTTTAATGCAACACATTTCAGCATTTGAGCCAACATCCTGGATATCAACACCTGAACTTTTTCAGTACATCATGTTTAAATAATCTTGAGGTGCAGAGCTGATTGTGAATATGAATTTGAACATTTTAATTGACAGCTGCCTGCTAACAAACCTTTTCTGCGCTCTAACGTTTAGCTGATTTACCATTCTTGCTGACTGTTTTATCATTTGTCTAGCTGTAACACCTAAACAACTGTGATTGCTTCACAATAAACCTTTTAATAAATTATTTTGCAGTCTCTTTGCCCTGTTTCATTCACCACTAAAAATTAAAATGATGTTAAAAGATAAATCATTGTCAAGATTTATTCAGTATTGAAGATTCTGCACCAGGAATAGTTGCTATACTCTTTAGGTACATTTTGTCATAGGGTGTAATTACTGTACAGTATTAGGTACACTCTAATTACTGTAACCTGTGTGGTACTAAACAATACACAATGTTAATTTTCCTCTAGAAACCCAAATAATTTATAGTACATTAATGACTGTTTAAAGCACTTCATTTCAAACAATAGCTCCAGTAATCACATAAAGATATCTACTATACTGTATTACACCATGATTAACAATGGTGGAACTTAAGTGTCATGTGACTTAAATATACCCATGTTTTAAACATTTCAATTTACTTCATTCATCATTTGAATCAGGCACAAAACAGAAAGAAAGAATTTATTTTTGCATTTTCAGAAGACGAGTTATTTACTTAACATGTCCACTCTGAAAAGGTAAAAAAATAAGCAGACCTTTAGGCTTCCCCTGAACTTCCTACTGACAGGCTGTTTAATTTAAATGCTCTGATCACAGTTTTGAAAATGCCATCTTTGATGAGTTATATTTACATTTGGACAGCAAATTTATACTAATTCCTGCCTTATACAACTGGAGCTTCACCCACAGCCTCTGGAGTTCATTCACCATCTGACCAAAAAAAAAAAAAAAAGGTTGCGCACTCTAATACCTTGGACCACCTTTAGTCTTGATTACAGTGTCTAATTTCCATAGCATTGTTTTGACAAACCTAAGCAACATTTCAACAAGGATGCTGGCACCTGTCTCAGCCGACTCTGGGTGAGGGCAGAGTACACCCTGGACAGCTTCCCAGGCCATAGCAGGCCAGAAACACGCTGACAGCAACCTAACGGCTTACTCTTTACGAAATGGTTCTTTTACATGCCTCTCACCACAGACAATGAGAGACATGGCTGGCCCTTGATAACCCAGTTAGCTGCACTGGGGGCTCATTTTTACCAACATATTGAATTGATGAGGGGGATAAGGGACCACTCGGTAAAGTCTTCTCCAGCAAATTCTAAAGACTTTCAATAGGGTTAAGGTCAGGACTCATATGTGAAAATGATTCCTCATGATCCCTGAACCACTTTTTTCACTACCTAAGCCCAGTTTTAAACCCATGCCATGGGAAGAAAAAGTCTATTGATGTGATTACCTGGTCATTCAGTACATTCAGGTCAGCAGCTGACTTTATTTTATTGCCACATTATTTTGCTGAGCCTCGACCTGACCGACTGAATCAATGCTGTGTGAGAGTAAATGACTTTCTTTTGGCTGGGGAACATTTTTACAAGTGTGGAAACTGTGGTCTGTCTCAATGGGTGCGTTTCAGTCCCTATTTAACCTCGAGATGTTTTCTTAAACTGGACCTATGCTTATTAAGTGTGTCAATGAAAAGAAAGTAAAAAAGGTAAGAGAGCAAGAGAATAGTAAAGGTTCCCTAATAGACCAGATTTGGACCAAAACAGATTCATCATATTTTCACTGCTGGCCATTGTTTCAGAGCTTTGATTCGAGTTTGTGAGGTAAAAATCAAGAAAGAATTCAGTCAAGATGACATTGCCTACTGTATAGAAGTATGGCTTCTCAAATACTCATAAAAATGTGCAATGTATGCATTTCATTTTTCATATATTGGGATGCAGGGCCTTAATGCTCCTATCATTGGCTCTTACTGCACACTGCAGTATGTAGGAGTTGAATTTACATAATGAACATTAGCACAAATTGCAGACTTTAAGCTTTGAAGCTATTTCAATCCAAACTGGATGAACAGTGTATGAATTACATAACTTTCTATATTGTAGAAACCAAAATTGATCAGGGAAAAACCAAGAGCAAGCAGGAACTTAAGACAGTACATATCTGGTAGGACATTCTATGAGCTCCAAACCTCAGGCAGGTATTGGAGACAAAAAAAATCTAACTAAGTATTAATAAGTATTTTTAAAATCACTATTTAATTAATGATTAAATAATTATTTTAAGTTTTTCAATTTACTTCTGATGCAGCATGGTGGTGTAGTGGATAGCATGTCCACCTTACAGCAAAAAGGTCCTGGGTTTGAATCCTGGGTTTAGGCATTTCTATCTATTAATATGAAAATGTAAGTCTAAAATTAGAAGTTACTAATATCCATATAAACAAATGAATGAATAAATAAATGAATCCTGTCAGTAAGTAAAATGTGTACAATTACAGTATGATAAATAGTAAATGTATAACAGTGGATGTTGTTGCTATATGGAGGAGTTGTACAGTTTAATGGCCACAGGTAGGAATGATTTCC
>JAQMYF010000006.1:20839061-20858930 GCA_030014195.1 Neosilurus mollespiculum
GGATCTCCTGAAATCCACAATCAGTTCCTTGGTCTTGGTCACATTAAGCTGCAGATGATTCAGCTCACACCATGTGACGAAGGAATCCACAGCAGCCCGATATTCCATCCCATCACCTCCACTGATACATCCAACTACAGCAGAGTCATCAGAAATTTCTGAAGGTGGCAGGTCTCTTGGTAGAGGGTGAAGAGATCTTGCTGACCATCATGTCCGACACACAGTGCTGCAGGCGCACATACTGTGGTCTTGTGGTCTACTGCTCACCCCATCCGGTCCTGCAGCCTTGCCTAGGTGTAGTCTTCTCAGTTGTTTCGCAACCTGATTATAGGTGAAGTTGACAGGTGGGAGAGGATTGTCAGGTCCATCACAGGAGGCAGAGGTGCAGTAAGGAGAGGAAGGGAGAGAGGGTGGTGTGGCAGGGGGTTCCAGGTTGCTCCTAACAAGTTAGAAGGGGGCTGAGCAGTAGCCACAGAGTCAAATCTGTTAGAAAATATATTCAGCTCATTGGCCCTGTCCTCACAGCCCTCAGCTCCTCTGCTGTTGGATGGCCTGAAACCAGTGATGGTCTTCATACCACTCCAAACATCTCTCATGTTGTTATGTTGGAGTTTCTACTCCAGCTTACTCCTGTAATTGTCCTTAGCCTCTCTGATTCGCTGTTCCAAATTGCCCCTAGGTGCAAGTATGAATAGTTGTGTGTGTTAGCTATGCAATGGTCTGTTCAGGGTGTACCCTGCCTTCGCCCAGCGTCAGCTGAGTCAGACTCCAGCCTCCCTATGACCCTGGTAGTATTAACCGCTTCTGCAAATGAATGAATGAGTGAGAAAAATTACTGGGCCTTTAACGGAGGGGAGCACATAAAACACAATGTGGTCCATATACTAATGTGGATGTTTAATTTGATTTTATTTCAATTTCTTAAAAGTTTTTCCCTTTATTAGGGTTGCGGGGAGGCTGGAGCCCATCCCAGCCAACTCCCAGCAAGTGTGTGATATACTCTGAACAGCTCGCCGACCATCGCAGGGCCAACACACACACAAAACCATTAACATTCAAATTCCCAACAAGGGGCAATTGAGAATATCCAATTAGCCTAACGTGAATGTCTTTGGACTATGGGGGGGAACCAGAGCACATCTACACATGCATGTGTACAAAACAAGCAACGCCCATACAGAAATGCCCATTTGAGTGAATTAGTAATATTAAGATGGTCTATAAGGGGCGACATGGTGCCACACTGGTTAGCACATTGCACAGTTTCCTCTGGGATCAATAAAGTATTCTGATCCTGATTCTGATTAAGCTCTCAGCTGGAAGGCCCTGGATTTGATTCGTGACTCAGGTGTTTCTGTGTGGAGTTTGCATGTTCTCCCCATGCTTGCGTGGGTTTTCTCAGGGTACTCTGGTTTCTTCCCACAGGCCATAGACATGTACATCAGATATACTGGCTGTTCCATGGAGGAGTTAGCACCAGCCTCCCCAACAACCCTAGAATGATGAAGCGGTTCGGCAAATGAGTGAGAGTGAGAGATGGTCTATAGTTAATCAGAGAAGAGAAAACATTCTAAGGCTGTTGGTTGTCGTTGGTATAGAAAAATTGCACTGGCAAAATCGTCAACCACAATCAAGCACTCATGTCACACAGTTTCGTTAAGGGGTCTCAGTTATAGCTGTCCCGCATTTACAAATCTTGAGATCTAGCTTTACAAATCTTGAGATCTCTCTCTCTCACACACAAAACAGGACTCTAAATATTTAAGACTGCATTCATAGTTTGCAAAACAGCCATGACAGATCCCCTTTAAATCCCGGATAAAGTAATAAGGGATAAACTAGCGATGGTTTAAATACAAATAATGTCACAGTATTTTCTGCACTGCTTTATTCTTTGTTAAAGTCGATAGGAGGATGGAACCCATACACCCTGAACAGCTCACCAGTCCATCACAAGGCCAACACACACAACCACTCACACTCATAAATAGGGACAAGTTGGAATACCTAATTAGCGGAGCGTGTCTTTGGACTATGGGAGGAAACAGGAGTACCTGGAGGAGTCCCACGCAAGCATGGGGAGAGTATGCAAACTCCACTCAGAAACACCCTTGCCAGGTATAGGCCTTGAACCCAGGACCTTCTTGCTGTGAGGTGGACATGCTAACCACTACGCCACCAAGCTGAACATGAATGAATGTGTATAGGCTACATGAAAGTGTATATGTGTTAGTAAATAGGTGTATAGAGTTAACTTATAACAGAAGTCTATAAAAGGTCGTCGTTTTTACTTATATATTATTATAGATTTTTAATTTTTTTATTTTTTATAAACATTGTAGATTTTTTTAGCTGGATCACCGAAACCTGCTTCAGCCTCCTCTATGTACATGCTGTGTACCTGCAGTTCGTAATATTGTCCAGCAGAGACCGCTAGCTTGCAATGTGATGAAAAGCTTTCTGAGATAGTTGGGAAGAATATTTGAATACTACTTTTTTTTTTTCATTATTATTATTATTATTATTTGAAAAAAAAAACATATAAGTGACATGTATCAACCTCCCAATCAATTACATAAACACAATTAAAACCTTCAGATAAAAAGAACAATGTGCCAAGAAATAGTATAAACATACAAAGGAGACATTCATTCATACACATATGTGAAACAGGATGCACAAATTCACTGTTTTATTGCCTTTTGTATTTACTACAGGAAGCTTCCTTTTGCCACCAGTAAGGAATGACGTCATTATCAGCGGCAGGGGAGGCGGGGCTTAAAAATTCCAAACGGCCGAACCGCTTCCTCAGCCAATAGGAATTTAGACCTGTGTCTCCGAATGAAATCTTTTTTTTTCAGGATTTGGGCGGGGCTTGTGTTTGTCAGATTCGTTTCTTAGCAATAGAGCAGAGTCCAGATATCCAGATATCCGCCGCAGTGAAACTTGTTTACAGAGAAGTGCAGTGGAAGATTACGAACCGGCAGAAATAAGGTACTGTTTTGGGGTTGTTGGGTTTTTTTTTTTTCTACTTTTAAGAAGAGTTTAAGAAGCCAGGTGTGAGATATTTGAAGAATGACATGGTGTTGTTTGGGAATAAGTTTGTGTTTGTGTGAGAGAGAGAAAGTAGCTGTGTGGTCGCGCGCTGATCTGAAAACGGATTATTAATGATTTAAATTTCCCTTTACTGTATTTAGTCTTGAATACCGAAGAGAGTTGGGTGAGGTGCGGATCACCAGATCTAATGACCACCTGTTAATGCTGGTAGTCCATGGCACTGGGTGCTGATCTTCAGGGTGAGGAGTGGAAGGGAAAACAACTTCACCCAGTCAGAGAGAGAGAGAGAGAGAGAGAGGGGGGGGGGGGGTGTTGAACGTTACCGCCTCGTCCCTATGCAGTAAACAACAATCTGTTCGCTTAATCTTAACCTCACACTTTGTTTTCATCCTTTACAAAGCCAGTACTATCGATTGTGGCTGCAGTAGAGGAAAAAGCTTTGCGTGAGTAGATGTTGTTGCAGGGTGTAGAGTTGGAGGATCGTTTGTTGGCAGCGTGGTGGAACCTGTCGCAGTCACAGGGCGTTGTTTGGACTGCTAACTTCCACCGAGTCACACAAGCCCTCCAGGAGACTGAAATGAAAGCAAGATTTGGGAATGATCTGTTATGAAGTGAGTGAGTGAAAACAAGGGCGATGAGGGGAATCACTGCTCTCTGCTTGTAGAAGACTCGCCATGGCTCCAGCTCCAGCTCTCTGAACCATAAGGAAGAGCCAGAACTGGGACAACTTCCAAACGAGTGACCCAAGAGAGCCACAAACTGAGCAGAGCTCCTGATTACTTCCGCCCTGACAGCCACATGCTGCTCAGCTCTGTTTGAAGGGGTTATTAGTTTCAGTAGCACTCCTAACAGTTTCTTTCCATGAAGCTGTCCCCACAGTTGGCAGCACGGTGGCATAGTGTCTCACAGTAAGAAGGTCCTGGGTTCAACCCCGTGATTGTGTGGGCTTCCTCCGGGTACTCCAGTTTCCCCCACAGACCCAAACCTTCACCTTTGGCTAATTGGCTGTTCCAGATTACCCCTAGTTGTGAGTGTGAGTGTAAGTTGTGTGGATGTTGGCCCTGCAATGGATTGGTGAGCTGTTCAGGGTGTACCCCACCTTCGCCCAGAGATGGGTGAGATAGGCTCCAGCCTCCCCGCGACCCTTGTATTATGAAGCGGTTTGGCAAATGGAGGGATGGATGTAGTTTTAAATACAGTATGTCCCTATTTATGTACACTGGACACATTGGGAACACACAAGGACCAGTTTGGAGGAAAATCCCCCCCCCCAAAATCCAAATGCTCTTGAAGCACTACTGTATTTTGGCCTCTTTCAGTCTGACTAACTGTTCTGGACAAAAGTTGAAAAACTGAGATTTTTGGTCTTCCGTGGCACTGCTCTAAAATGACTGCTGTCACTGTCTTGAAACCAGTAACAACCTGAAACAAAATTCTGACAGTGGGAGAAATTTAGGATGACCATCTCACAGTTTGATTGCTGCTATGATGGTGAATTTCTTTTTAGTATAGTCTATGTTGGAGTGGTGTCTTTGGATTGTCCAACCCACAAATTCACGATAAAACTTAATTCAATTAAAAATGTCAAAACAATCCATAACAATCTCATTTTAGTTTGCCTTTCTTATGGTACCTTGTAGAAAATACAAAAATATTTATTCACCTCATGCTCAGTGGATATTACTGAATAGTTTCCCTGACGTTCAGTCTCACTGGCTATTTGAGCCATGTCCACCTTGTCTTCAGCGAAAAAATGATGTAGGTTGTATATGGACTAGCGGTGTTATTGTACAGTCTACATACATCAAAATTACATTCACAGCATTTGGCAGACGCCCTTATCCAGAGCAATTTGCATTTTTTAAAATCTCGTTTATACAATTGAGCAGCTGAATGTTAAGTGCCTGCTCACGAGCCCAACAGTGGCTGTGGGCCTTGAACCAATGACGTTCTGATCAGTAAGTCAGAGCCTTAAAATGGAAAGTGAATCCTTCTATGCTCTACTGTTAAATTGAAAATATGTATATTTTTATCATACTTTACCTTTCACTTAATGATCTTCTCATCTAAGTGTGTTAAAATTTTTATTTATTTATTTTTAACTTTTGTTTGAACCCAACCTTTTTTTTTTTTTTTAGTTCTCAAGTTATCAAAAATTTTAGAAACATCAATTGTATGTAACCCTGAACATCAATTGTATTTGTTTTTAAAAAGGATAAACTAATGTGGGCGGCATGGTTGCGCAATGGTTAGAATGTTCGCCTCACAGCAAGTAGGTCCTGGGTTCAATTCCCAGGCTTGAGGTGTTTCTGTGTGGAGCTTATTCTCCCCGTGCTTGTGTGGGTTTCCTCCAGGTACTCTGATTTCCTTCCCAAGTCCAAAAACATTCACAGTAGGCTGATTGGCGGTTTACTGCGTGTGAGTGTGAATGGTTGTATGTGTGTTGGCCCAGAAATGGCCTGTGGAGCTGTTCAGGGTGTACCCTGCCTTCAGCCAGAGTCGGCTGAGATGGGTGCAGGCCTCCACGTGACCCTAATAAGGACTAAGCAGCTTAGAAAATGAATGAATGAATAAACTAATGCAAAGAACAGTCTGTGGGAGGAAAGCAAGCCATTTAAAAGTTGAGACAAGAGTGAACTGCAATCAGAGCCATTGTACATGTATTAGGTGTAACCAGGATGAGCATATCAGGAAAAACTAAGAAACCACTGGTGTTCTAACATCCAAATGTTGAAAAGGATGGCCACAGAAAACAAAAAGTGTTGATAAGGAAGCATTGTGAGAGCTGTGAAGAAAAACATAAAAACAATGGTCAGTGACATCTCACACGTCCCCCTCAGGGCAGGGGTGCCGGAGATTTTCCGAGCACAAACTTAGAGGAGAAACCACAAGATGCAAACAACTCAGCAGCAAGAATCTGAAGGCCAGACTGGGGAAAAAAAAACAAAAACGAAATGCCGGTGGAGTGTAGAGAAAGAAAGGTCCCGCTTATGATCCTAAATTTATGCACTCATCAGTCAAGCATGGTTGTGGTAGTGTCATAGTGACTTGGGTTTGCATGGCTGCTTCTATAATAGACTCGCTTTATCGAGGATGTTCTTGTGATGGTAGCAGCAAAATGAATTCAAAAGTCTACAGAAGTATTGAGTTTACTGAGAAATGCATCATGCACCAAGACAATGAGCCAAAACACACAACACAAAAAAGGACTGCTGGGAAAAACATGAACTGCTTTTACTTGCCAAGTTTCACTCACTCACTTATTTGTCGAACCGCTTAATCCTCGTAGGGTTCGCGGGGAGGCTGGAGAGAATCTTATCCGATACTGGGCGAAGGCGGGATACACTATGAACAGCTCACCTGACCGTCTCAGGGCTACACACACAACCACTCACACATCCACACTTAGGGGCGATTTGGAACAGCAAGTTAGCTTAAAGTGCATGTTTTTCGAATATAGAAGGACACCAGAAAATACAGAGGAGACCCACACAAGCATGGGGAGTATGTGCAAACACAAAGAGATGTTTGAGTCCCAGGCTCGATATATTTTATTTATATAATATACACACACACATACAAAAAAAAAAGTTTGTATGGTCTACCTGCCAACCTGCATGCATTCTGCAAGTGCCTTCACTGAGCTTAACCAGAGCCTTCCAGAAGGCTAAGCGAGCATATTTCTTAAGATGGCAAGCAAATTATAAAAGAATGCTAGAGAAAAGGCAAAATGAATGAACTTGCCATTCCGGTACTTTCTGAGTGGAAAAGGAGAGAAAAGGACTCACTCACACACTCATTTGCCAAACTGCTTAATCCTACTAGACTGGAGCTTATCTCAGCCCACACTGGGCAAAGACGGGATACACCCTGAACAGGTCACCAGTCTAACGCAGGGCAACACACACAACCACACCTTGACACAATCTGGAACAGCCAGTTAGCCTAATGTCTATGTCTTTGGATTGTGCAAAGAAACCAGAGTACATGGAGGGAACCTTCTTGCTGTGAGGCGAACATGCTAACCACTAGTCCACAGTGCTGCCCAGAACATGACAAACTGAAAATACAAAAAAATATTGAGAATATTTGGAATAGCCATTAACCAAGTAATATGTCATCCTTGTGAGCAGGTAGCCATTTCTGTACATATATGTTGGATTGCAGGGTCTCGTCCTCCACTATGCATGGCTTTTATCTGTCTCTTGGAAGTCCGTGTGTTCTTTATAGGGGTTAAAATGAAATACTACACAGTACCTCATAAAGAAACCAGAATGGTCTAATTCAGTAGTTCCCATTGTGCTCCTGCTCTACATCCAGACTGTTCATACACAGCAACACAGACGTCCTGATTAATACCTGTGGCTGGACTTGTTGTTCCACTGGGGGTAAAAATAATTTAGTAGGATAGTGCAGAGTTTTTAAACCTTCTTCTGGCAGAATTAAGAGGTTTTATATAGCAATTTAATCATCAATTGTATTTTTTTATTGCTACTTGACTTTTATTGCTAAATGGCTTTAATTTACTTCCTTTGTGATCTGTGAAGGGTAGAACAGAATGGATCTGAATGCTCCATCTACTGAAGTACCGCCTACTCCGACATACAGTGTAAAAAGGTATTTGAGATTCAGCAGCAAAGTCCACTGAAGCGGTTCTGTTTATATGAAGGGTCAAAGTATTGGCACCCTTCTCTGTGGCCGTTTACATGGGTAGCCACTAAGTCAGGGGTGTCCAACTGAGGGCCACATCCCTACATTTTGAGGTCATCGAGGGCTGAATAATTACTCAACATCTATTCAAAAAGGGCAACCATGACATCTTCCTGGCTATATTATTTGTTTAGGCATTTGTCCTCTTTTGCTTTATTCCCTTTCCTTTTTTTGAAAATGCTCGATGGCAACAAGCTAGCTTGCAGTCTTTCCTGAGTCATGAATGACTAGCTGTTTACTTGAAATAGGTTGGCTTCACCTAGTGGATGGATGATGAATTACAGTTCATGGTAATAGTTAATGCAAAGAATGTATGATAATCATGTACTTTACAAACTCTCATGGGCCACATAAAATGAGTTGGAGGGCCAGATATGACCCGCGGGCCTCGAGTTTGACACCTGTGCACACCTTACATACTCTATTTTTACTCAACACTGAAGTATTGCAGTGGTTTACCGAGTAAGACGTGACAGCTCCGTGTGTATTTGGACATCAAATGAGATTCTGCTAACATCAAAATCAGTCAATGTAGTGTTTTCATCCTGTCCAATACCTAATAATCTCTTGTTAGAATCAGTGAAAAAGCAATCCACACACCCAGTCAGGACACAGGCTTGGATTATGCATGTTTTTGATTGGAAAGATGCTTTTTAAGGGCACTGTTAGTGTTTTTTCTGTCTTATATTCAATCAGGAAGACATTAATTAAGCGATAGTAGGATTAGAAGCAAAAAAAACAAATCAAATGCACACAGCTGGGGAACTCCAGGAACGGGGTTGGAACCAGTGATCTCATTCACACACCCTGATCAGCTGAGATAACTAGATAGTGGATTAGTCTGGACAAAAACAGAAGGACAATTGTGAACACATCCAGAGTGAGTGGATTCCAGCAATTCCAAACTCCTGCTTATTGTAGCGACTGTACAGCATGTGAAATATTTAATACCAGTTATGATTGAACATATGTTTTGTGTTCATACGTGAACATGTTTTGAATGTTTATGTATCAGTAAAACAGAACTTCATGTTCATTAAAAGGTGTTTTTGGCTTTAAACATTTATTACAATGTTTTACATCTTTTATCAGTGATCTGAAAAAACTAGTTTTGTTGCCAATTAAAGGTGTAATATCTTAAAATAAGTAAAGCCTTTTACAGACCATGTGGTTTCAGCAGTCTAAAAGGGTAATTCCAAATCATCATGTAGCATGGATTTAATAAACTTGGGTACGCCAGGTATGTGGAATGTGGAATGGTGTGTGGACTGACGTCTCTTGAATCTTAGGCTATGCAACAAGTTAATATAGAAGAACAAAATATTATCAGGAAAAAACTGCTAGAGGAGACCTCTCCTGCCACAACTCCACCAGATTTTCTTCTTCACTGCTATCCCATAGAGTGGTATTCCTTTGTTTCAGCTCCATGCTATTTGGATTTTGCAGCACTACTGTATATCTTTGGTCTCATTGCCTGTTGCATTTTTATTAGCTAGTCAGTGGATGTTGGTTGTAGCAGGACACACTATGAGATGATCATCCTAAATTTCTACACTGTCAGAAAATAGGAACACGTCAATGGCCATCTTTGAACCTCTCTTGCAGTATGATGTATGAAGTATGACGGTCTAAAATTGTGTGGTGTATACTAAGTGTAATATTTTTTTCAGTTTGAATTATATATTTAATAAGCTAGACTCAAGAGATTAAACTGTAGCAGATATTGGGATTAGCAAAGAGGTCAAGAAACAGCATGTTTAGGGATACCATTCAATTGGTTAAAACTCGAATGGTCCGAAACGGGTAAACTTCCAGAAAATCACCAAAAAGGAAAGTACCTCAAAAACTTACAACAGACAGCAGAAGATGATGTGAATTGATGATGAGAAAATTGAACCACTCCATAAAATCTTCTCCATCACATCCAAAAGTCTGTCAGTAGGGATAAAGTCAGGACTCTGTGGTGGTAGTTCATATGTGAGAATGATTCCTCATGCTCCCTGGACCACTCATTCACTATTTGAGCCCCAGTTTTATATCCATGCCATCATGAAAGGAAAAGTCCATTGATGGGATATCCTGCTCATTCAGTACATTCAGTTTGTCATTTGACTTAATTTTATTGCCACATAATGTTGCTGAGCCTTGACCTGACCCAATGAAGCGACGGTACCACGGTGATTATGCGCTGTAATCAGGGTCCATCAAAAGCAGCAAAGATGTGAAGAAACAGCAATCATAAGACTGAAAATATGGACCACAAATACCACAAATAGGGAGGGACATAAAACTACATCAACATTTTTAAGGATACCATTGATTGTTTGAAACCCTATGTCTGAAATGAGCAAAGTTCCACAAAGGCACCAAAGAGGAAAACACCCCAACAAACAGCAGAAGAAATTGTTTGTAACAGTTTTGGAAATGTCCATATTTATTTATCATATTATTTTTATATTTATTTAACTGTGAGGAATATAATTTGATTGTTTTGCACATTTTCTGACTTCAAATAAGAGAGCAGTGACACATGTAAAGCCTAACTTCTAATAAATATCAGATTGATTTTCTTTTTCCACTTGAAATTTATGTGAATTCTTGGACTGCTGATTTGTTGGAAAACAAGTCTGTGTCCAAGAATAACTCATTTGAAGAATTAGGGTCATCAGAACAAACCACGTTTTCCCCTCCCACAGCCTGACACTTACCCAAAAGCTTTGCAGTGTAACAGTGATTGTTCGGTGGTACGAGAGAGCGTTCAAAGTTCAAAACTGTACCATGTAATAGTGATTATTGTGTCTGTGATTTTCTAGGGAAATTAAGCCCATAATGCTGTACTGTATCTGGGTTTAGGTCATGGGAAACAGGAGGGCAGAGACAACACACACAGTACAAAATAACAGTTAATATGTGTGCTTTGGATTTGTCTGAGAGCTATGTGCAACAATAGGCACACTGATTACAGATATAGTTGACTTTTGTTTCAGTGTGTTAACCATTCTGTGGCATAGTGATTAGCACATCCACCTCACAGCAAGAAGGTCCTGGGTTCGGGTCCCAGCCTTTTCTGTGTGGAGTTTGCATGTTCTCCCTGTGCTTTCTTTGGTTTCCTCTGGGTACTTCAGTTTCGTCCCATAGTCCAAACACATGCGTATTAGGCTAATTGGATGTTCCAAATTGCCTCTAGGTGTGGATGTGTGTGTGTGTGTTGGCTCAGCGTTGGTCTGGCGAGCTGTTCAGGGTGTACCCCACCTTCTCCCAGTGTCAGCATTTTTTACAGACATTTTGAATTGATGAATATAAAATTGAACCATTCCATTAATCTTCTCCAGCAGATCTAATTTTATTGCTTATAATGTTGCTGAGCCTCCACCTGACCAACTGAAGAAACAATGCCATGTTGATTATGCGCTGTAATCAAGGCTAAAGGTGGTCCATCAAAACATTAATGGTGGTCTTTTTTTTTTTTTTTTTTTTTTTTTTTTGACTGGGCAGTGTATTTCCACTCTTTGGTTTTAAGCAGAAGAGAATTGGTTCCTCCTCATGTCAATTGTGCTCTCTCCTGATTTTTGTTTGATTAAAAGTTGCTTTGTGGCCATGTCTTTTGTTTTATTGTGGTTAAAATCGAAATGAACTGAACTATTTTGAAAAAGGTGATTAAGTTTAAATGTTTCGATATTTCGAAAACATGGCCAGAACCTTGAACATGCTCTACAGGAAAACCAGGTACACCTCGTGTGGCTTTCACCATACTGATTCAACTATTAGAATTAGAATTAGAGTTCATTTGTTATTAATCAAGGGTAGAAGAAATACAAAACCACTGTCGCTATTTATACAGTGTATAATGTAGGGTTGTTTTGAAAAATGCTTTTGTTTTCCCTTTAAACCAGAATAACTCGTTCGTTCTGAACCTTATACAGGTTTGTTTTGTCAAATAGAAGTAAAATATTCAGAATGACTCAAACGAAAGTCTACTGTATGTGTGTGTACTGTGTAGAAAATATTTCCAGTTACATTGTTAGTTGAAGGATTCATGGCGGGGAACTCAGCCTTGTGTACCTTTTTTTTTTTTTTTTTTTTTTTTTTTTTTTTTTTTTTTTTTTTTTTTTTTTTTTTTTGTCTTTATTTCCTGCAGAATGCATTTGGGTAATTCCAGCGTTACAGTGTTACATTTATTGAACCAGGCCAAGGTATGATGTTCCACCATCTCAGTAAATGAACAGAACTTCCAAACTTCTACATTGTTACAATGTCTGACCATCATCTTCCCATAGAAGGCAAAACTCGAAATGAAACACTAGTGGTTATGCTGTCAGTCCAGTTTTTGTAATTGTTACTCATTTTAGACAAGAGTAAGATGGCTTTTTCTTAAGTTCAGTACCCAATTCTTGTTAATGTATTCCAGGGCAGTGGTAGCCCGATGGTAGGGTGCTCTTGCTCGGAGTCAGCTGAGCGCCAGCCTCCTCACGACCCTAATTAGGATTAAGTGGTTCAGAAAATGAATGAATGATGTACAAATTAAATTATACATTTTAACCTTAATTACTTAAGGTTGTAACACAACCAGTATTTTCAGATAACATGATACATATTTTTTACCACAGCTCTTAAAGGAAAAAACTTGTGTTACTCACGTTACGTTAATTACGTTACCAGTAGGTTGAGCAGGGGGAACCACCGTACTGCATTATTCTGTTGTGTTCAAAATGTGTTAAAACCAAATTTATTCAACAAATATGCCTTAATGTTGAGCTAAACTCGGAACAATACATGAATACAACCCCTGGCAACAAGTATGGAATCACCACTCTTGGAAGATGTTCATTCAGTTGTTTAATTGTGTAGGAGAAAAACAAACATGCTACATGTGGACCATTTTTTTTTCATTTCCACCAGAGATTTTCAACTGGATTGAGGTCCGGACTATTTGCAGGCCATGCCACTGGCGTTATGTCTTTCTTGAAGGAAAGTTTTCACAGCTTTTGCCCTACAGCACGATGTATTATCATCCTGAAAAATGATGTCATCATCACCAAACATCTGTTTAACTGACGGAATAAGAAAAGTGTCCAAAATCTCAATATAAACTTGTGCATTTATTGATGATGTAATGACTGTCACCTCTCCTGTACCTTTACCTGACATACAGCCCCGTATCGTTAACTGCAGACTAATTAGCAGATGTAATCGGATTCAGGTGTTTGTTTTAGAATTGCAAAGTTCTAGTGATGTTTTTGTTTGGTGAATCCATAATATTTTCCTCAAAATTGAGTGATTCCATATTTTTGCTCTGTTAGGTCTGTAAAAATAGTTGTAATTGACTACAATTTTCTTTCTTTTTTATTTCTGTAAGTGTTTCATAAAGCTAGAAGGTGGGAATGTTAAATAAAAATAGTTTTGTGGCATGTCTGTGATTGTTTTTGTTGTTGTTTTTTTCTACACAATTATCTAATTGAATGAACATCTTCCAAGCGTGGGGATTCCATACTTTTTGCCAGGGGTTGTTTATTCCACCATCCCCAGCCCAGTGGGGAAATTTCACACATTGTGGCCGGTTCTCTCGATGAGCCTCAACAAGCGGACAACAGTTTTATGAATGAGCCTAAAAACAACCCAACATTAAACAACAGGTTTTCAACATGAGCCTTTAATAATCCTAGCAAAAGGTTGAGCCTAAAAACATTTGAACTTTTTAAACAACACATTTTCAGAATGAACCTAACGAATCACTTTTCTGTCAAAGTACTTATTTGTTGATAAACTTACCTGCCCAAATCATTCCATGTAGTTGGATTTGTTGTTGGACAAATCCCTGTGTCCAGCTTATAGAAAAATCTAGAACACCTGATTGGCTGCCACCCATTTCATGTTTGATTTGATTTCATGTTACAGTGTAGCTGGAATTGTTCGTTTGAGAAACAGATCTATAAAATGTAAAATCATAAATCTTAGAATATAGAAGAAAAGTTTAGTTTAGTTTGGATAAGATTGTAATACATAATTTTTAGATCTGTTCATAAATTAAAGGCAGACATGAAAGTTTGGGGCCAGTGGCGTAGAGGTTAGGGTGCTGAGCTCATGATTGAGAGGTTGTGAGGTTGAATCCCTGTTAGTCCCCCACCGTGCTGAGTCCCCTGGGCAAGGTCTTAACCACAAATGTGCCTCAGTCCACTCAGCAATATAAGTGGGTACCAGAAAAAAATACTGGGAAGGTAACATGCAATGAACTAACGTCCCATCCAGGAGGAGTGGAATTCCTAGTCATTTCATGCTATAGGGGGAAGCCCTGCCTCTGATGAGCCACTAAGCTCGGGTGTAAAAGCCCAATTGACTTTACTTTTTACATGAATGCCGGGATGAACCAAGTGTAGAATTTTAAAACATTTGTTGTGAAAACAGTATATGACTGGAAATGATCATAAAACAGGTAATAACTTACAGAAGCATAGTTGTACAGCCTACAATTAGTTGGCTATTGGAAGCATATGGGTCTTTTTTTTTTTATATATACAAGGTTTATGAGTTTGTTTTGTACATAGGTGTCGAAACTGAGATGCACAATTGTTTTCACATTTCATAAACATTGCCAGTATTTGTAGGGTGTGTTCAGGTAAAGCAAGTGTCGAAGCCTTAGTAGAGAGAGGCTTTGTCAAGGACTATCACTTTCTGCTCAAGTATGCCTCTGTGTTCATTAAAGTTGTGGGTTGTTTTTTTGTTTTTTGTTTTTTTTTGACTCCGAGTCCTCCATGACCGACAGTGGTTCAGCTCTACTCCTGACGGATGTGTTTATGTAATGCACACTAACTCTGTCTCAATGTAAAGCTTTCACTTTATGGTCCATCTTGATAACTTTGTGCTTTGAGTGTGAAGAACTGATGATGTCAAAATCCTTTTTGTGCTTTATTTGCCTTATTAGGAAACACAGGGTTAGAGTATTGAACTCATTGATTTCAGCTGAATCCAATCATGTTGTTAATTTAAATCTGTGAGAGTGCAATCCATGCTAAGAGAAAACCAAGAGGGAGTACCCTGTGCCTCTTCACTGTTTACTGCCAGTAGAGAATGGAAGGTTTTCATTACTTGCTCTCTTTCTTCTGGAAGGAAACAAAACCTGTATTTGAGGGTGGACCAAACACTGTATGTTCAACCAAGCTTTAAAAATAGCTATATTGCTGCTCTCGGCACATTATAACACGTAACCAGTGATAAATGATGTGTGTGCGAATGGGTGATTGAAAGTATGTGCACCACGTTTCTTTACTGATGCTCATTATTGTGGATGTACATCTTCTGCCCACACACATCATGTGCTTATGTAAAGCTGCTGTCAATCCCAACACAGGCAAGATGGTAATATGTTCCATGAAAAACATCAATACAGCTGTGGGCTTCCATATGTGGAAAGCCTAGGAATGCTCAAATGTTGTGATACATTCAGATTGCTGGCCTCATTAGCAAAGGCTCTGGGCGCTGGTGAATTATCATTAGCTCTCTGTAGCAGGACACTTGCATATTATACTGCACGGTCCATAATGGGACTGATTTGCATAATGCTTACAAAGTTTTACCCAGCTTTGGCTTAATATCAACCTTCTGTTTTATATTGGTGTACTATTTATCTTTGCCAAACCCTTTATCTAGACTCCAACAAAAAGGGTAAAAAAAAAAAACTATCAGGTTTTTTGTTCTTTCATTCACTTGCACATTTGCTGAACCATTTAATTCTACTTGGGTCGCAGGGAGGCTGGAGCCTATCTCAGCCAACTCTGGGTGATGGCGGGGTACACCCTGAACAGCCTGACAGTTTATCGCACAGCCAACATACCCTCACACAACTATTCAATCACACCTTGGGGTAATTTGGAACAGCCAATTAGCCTAACGTACATGTCTTTGGACCGTGGGAGGAAACCAGAGTTCCCAGAAGAAACCCATGCAACCATGGAGAGAACATGCTAACTGCACACAGAAACATCCTTGCCAAGCCCGGGACTGGAAACCAGCACCTTCTTGCTGTGAGGTGGACGTGCTAACCACTATGCCACCGTGCCAACCCAGGTCTTCTTGTTGAACTGTTGGACTCTGTTTATACCAATATGTAAAATGTTGTTCTTGTTCTTCTAGGCATGGCAGCCATAAGGAAAAAGCTGGTGATCGTGGGAGATGGAGCATGTGGAAAGACCTGTCTACTAATCGTGTTCAGTAAAGATCAGTTCCCTGAAGTCTATGTGCCCACTGTGTTCGAGAACTACATTGCTGACATTGAAGTGGATGGCAAACAGGTTGGTGTGAATTAACTCTGTGTTGTTGATGTTTTTTGTGTTTCATGTGTAATGGTGAATTTGGGCAATTAATTAGGGCTACCACATGACTGGACCATACACATCTGAACACAGTCTTTCATAAATGGTGCAGTGAAAACAAACTACACCCATAGGCTTCCCCACCCTGATTTCCTGTAGCCCATGCACTTTTTAACATCCAGGGCAGTACATCAGGTTTGGTCTTTTAAATGGATATTTAAATATAGTTCATGTTATGGATTGAAGTAGAAATTTATTAATAAATATTGTGTACTATATGTAGATTTATGTACTGATCACTGAAATCATTGTTGAGCGTTCTTTATTATTTGAGTTATATACACTGCAGGAATTTCCACAGAAGCTATTTTAAACCATTCTGCACATTAGGAAGGGTATTAGTATGATGTGATTTGAGGAACTCAGATCTGTAGGTAATATTGTGCTAATAAAGATAAATCTTACATTTTTGTATCGGTGTAAGAGAAATGTCCTCCTTATAATAAATCGTGTCCAAATCTAAGAGAAGAGGTTGTAATTTTTGGGAGATATGACAGCACTTAGAGCACATACTTTAGAGGCACAAATCCTAACAATGCATCAGATTCCCAGCAGACTTGAGGTAATGGTCAGTGGTTAGTCATTACTCGTGTTCTGCCATCATTATGCTAGTCTTAAACTGTCCAATGCTAAGGATGGCCATAACAGGAAATGGTTGTACTAGCTTGTTTCCTGGCATGATTTGGGAAAATGGATGTCTGGATTGTTCCCCCTCCCAGTGGCCCTCATGGCCTGATAAACAGGTCAGTTAATTTCCTGTGTGTGTGTGTGTGTGTGTGTGTGCGTGTGAGAGAGAGCTTGAGCGACAGACAGACATACATACAGACAGAGAGAGAGAGAGTGAACTAATGTGAGATGTGGGAGGTGCTGGAGGTTTCCTGATTATTAAGGAGAGTGGCATGCTCTGGAGTCTTCTTTTGCCACCTTCTGTGGATGAGAGTAAGCCACAAAATCTCCCCTGCTTGAGACCAAGCTTGCATGAGACTTAGACCCCTCCTCTTATCCCAACAAACTCTGTTCTCAGCCTAAATCCCTCTCGCCAAAGGCAAACATTCTATATTCTTCCTCCACTCTGTCTCTAATAATAGCTCCTTTTCCTGTCTCTTTATCCCTTGCTAGTGTTTGTTGCTATAGCTTGACCATAAGAGAAAAACAGGCGTCCTGTATCCACTTTACCAACCTGCTTACATACACAATGTCCTCAGATAAGTTTTACGTTGTCCATGTCAAGAATGAGATTAGAATGTGGATGGTTGAAGCTTCTTCCAGCATATTTCTTTTAAATAATGAATCAGCTTTGCAAAATCTATCAATGCTCCTACTGAGCTTTTAGCCACAAGGGAGTAGTTTGATTCTTTTTAATCACTTAATCTTGAAAAACCTATTTTCCCATGAAGGCCTCTTGTTGCCTTTGCTCCCGTCCTATTTTTTACCTGGGCTTTAAAATACAAGGTTGAACAAACTCCATTAACCATTATTAGTATATACTACATGGGAATGGTGCAATCTAATTGGCTTGCTATTTTGAAGCTATTAGACATTATCCTGAGTGGAGAATGCTTGAATCAAAACAACAGACACTCAGGGGTTCTCACAGTAACTTGGAGCAGGTAGTGTGATCGTTGTCACACTTTTAAATGAAAAAATAAATAATAAAAATCATGTTTTAGTTTGTTTCCTTGTGTTTATGTATAGCTTATACAAAAGCTTAAAAACACACCATTATGTAGCATGGTTTATGTTTTTTTATTATCATGTAGAGTATACTAAATTCTAAACAAGTTTATAAAAACGATGCTACACAGCACTTATGCTTATAAAAATCTTGATTTTGTTTGCTTTTCATGTTCCCATGTAGTATACTGACAGTCATTAAAAACTTTGAGAGAAATTTCTGTATATCTGTACTTGTAGATGGGGTTGGGAGTACCAGGCTTTATTGATGATAGTACTCGGGCACTTGGAAAAATGATGAGTTGTCTTTTTGTCATGCGTCATTGCACGTGTGTATGTCACTTGCAAAAGTGGACCAAATGCAGTTTGAACAAAACACAATGTGTATCTGCACAATTTGAGGAGAGGTTTGGAAAGCCTATATAAAGGCTCAAAAAGGTCAACCATTGTTAGTCTAGTGCACGTCATAATGCCACGTCTGTCACGTGAACACCTCTGGGCAATGGGTATGGTGGAGGCCGGGTTGAGCTACAGTGAGGTAGCGAGGCGTATGGGCTGTACACAACCCATCATCAGAAACCTGACTGACCGCCACAAAATGTGTGTTGAGGACAGGCCAACTTCAGGGTGACAGAGAGTGACGACTCCCGAGCAGGATTGCTACATTCAGTTGCTTTTTTTGTTTGTTGATTTTTAATGTGCATAATTTATTCTTGATAATTTTGTTTGTTGATTTTTGAAGCCAACATGCTAAATAAATTAGCCATATTAAAAAAATCCAGTTTTGGGTACTAGAATAAAAATTATGTCAAAAATTATGGTCTCAAAGTTTTTAATGACTGTTGGTGTGTATACTAAAACATTTGGCTAGACTATATTATAAGAAATTCTATGCTAACTGAGGTCAGATCAGGCTTGGTGGATATCGCCACATTGTATAGTCCCCTCAATATTCTGTCTTGGGGACTAATCAGTGACATCCACATCGCCTTCAGCACAAAATTGTTAGGTAGCACAGGACTTCCTAAGCCAAAAAACTTTCAACACCAAAGGCTTTTACATGAAGAAATCTTTATTTAAAAAAAACAACATAAAAGAGATTAGTGGTTAAAATGCTATTAAGCTCTATTACTGCTATAATATCTGAAATAGCTCAAAATGTTCCTTTGATTGGACCCATGATTACACGGTACTGCCACATGAGAATTTTTGGGGGGCGATAAATTCAAAATATCTGTTTTTTAGGTTATGCAATTTAGTTCTTGTGGGATTGTTGATGTTGTAGTTCTTCTGGAATTGTTAAAGATTTCCTATATACTGTTCTTCTCAAACACAGTCTTGTTGGGTGTAGTGTCATTAGAACTACATTCCGTCCTTTTAGTTGTTGTTGAGGACACTGACGGTATCATGGTCTCTGTTGAGTGTCAAGACACGCCAGTCCACAACCTGATTGCCTCTGCTAGGAATGAGATCGAGCCAGATGTGCCACGGTCTGTAGTCCAGCCATATGACTTCTGACCTCTAGTTCTGGCAATACACAACATGCCTGAAAACTACGCTTTTGTTCCGCTCTCTCAGCTAAAAAGTTCACCAAGTGCTGTTTTGTCCTGCACAGCATTAATAGAGAGTAAAGACCATTTTTTTGTCCAATACTATTCATTATTCTTACTGCAAGTACAGCATAAAACTGATGTGGGCTGATAATGAGCGCTAAGCAAATAAAAAGTGCTGATGAGCAGTGATTTGAGAGAGAGAGAGGGAGGAGGGTCGAGATTCAAGCTTGTCAGCATCTATAAATATTTTGAAATATCAACTGGTTTCACTTCCTCCAGCTTCAGAAGCCTTTGTCTAACACAGAGTAGCTCACTTTTTCTTGTTTCTTATTTATTTTTTGCCCCTAGTGGACATGTTTACTATGTGCAAGTATAAATTCAGATACTTATGTGACCGCACACGTAACTGAAAGAACCAGCATTCTTTCATGACAAAACTGTGTGTGTGTGTGTGTGTGTGTGTGTGTGTGTGTGTGTGTGTGTGTGTGTGTGTGTGTGTGTGTGTGTGT
>JAQMYF010000006.1:20892437-20909636 GCA_030014195.1 Neosilurus mollespiculum
CTCTACTTCGACGTATCGAGCACTGTTCTACGGAAAATCGACTCAAGATCTTATATATATATATATATATATATATTAGAGAGAGAGAGAGAGATAGAGAGACCAATATCACTGCACACATACACATTACAAAGTCCCTTCTTTGAATTTACACTGAACAGTAGTTTACATAACATGGTGGTGCAGTGGATAAGCGCAGCTGCCTTACAGTAAGAAGGTCCTGGGTTCAAGTGTTACTGTTTGGAGTTTGCATGTTCTGCTCTTGCTTGCGTAGGTTATCTCTGGGTACTCTGGTGTGCAATAAATAAAAATGATTTCTGATGTTTTCCACAGTCCTAATGCACAAACCAAGATTAGGGTGTGTGATCATGGCTGTGTTCACCCATCATACTCAAAAGATTCACAAAGTGCCATAAAAACTTTGAGTTTACTCAGGATAATTAAATATGGAATCTGTGGTTGCAAACTCTTACGCAGTCGTACTCATATGTATATCTTATTCCAGATAGAAATAATTAATTTCTTATTACTTTTTGTTTGTTTTTTTAACCATTGGGTTGTCAAATTCCCATGATGCATTGTGTCAGGGTTGGTCCAGCTGAGCCAAGATGGCGGACGTTGACGAACATCTCACTGATGAGGAGAGGGTATGAGCTGATTAATTAAAACTTTTCAGAGTCTTTTTCTGTGCTTACGTTTTAGAAATGAGTGTTTTTATTATAGTTTTCAGTCCTGGCTTGTTTTAACGATGGGATTCAGGAATGTAATAAAATATATCTCAGTAAACGAGCTCGCTAGCACTCTGTACGGTAACATGAGATTAGGACCGGAGCAACCTACGGCTGGATTTCAATTCACTTCCTGGTGAATATGTAGTGCACTAAATGGGGTGTGGACGGTGCCAGTTTACACTCTATGAAGTGCTCTCCTGTGGGGGGAATGGTGATAAATTTGGAACGTAGCCTGGCTAGTTTTTGGCGGCTAGTAGTACCCAAACTTGACGGCTGTAAAAGTGAGTTTTCTAGTTTCTAAAACAAGTAGCATGTCTAGTGATAAAAGATGTAGTTATAATAATAATAATAATAATGATGATGATGATCCAAAATGCTTTATACTGTGTAGATAAGTGATTTTACGGTGTCTAGTTAGGGATAGACAGGGTGTATCCACACAGCTTGCTTACAGGATTTTACGAGTTCTGTTGCTAACATCAATTATTAATTTATTTATTTAAATAATTGATTTTTAAGTAAATTTTTGGACGTTTGCTTGTGTAAAAGTAAATTACAAGTTTGATGCTTAATTATTTTGGGTGATTTGAGTAACTTCAACCTTCAGCTGATCAGGTTTACTGCAGTAATCATTTGGTGTAATAATCATTTGGTCAGTAGGATTAAGAGTGCAGGCGACAACACTGTCCAGTACTGAAATAATTTCATGTTATTTCTTTCTTTCTTTTTTTAAACTTTTGTTTTGCTTGCCCAGAGACCTACCGTACAGCAAGAAGGTACCTGGCTTGAGCGTATCTGTGTGGGGTTTGCATGTTCTTCCTGTGCTCGTGTGGGTTTCTTTTGAGTACTACGGTTTCTCCCACAGTCCAAATACATGCTCATTTGGCCAATTGGCTGTTCCAAATTGTCCCTAGGTGTGGATGTGAGTGTGAATGGTTGTGTGTGGATGAATTGGCCCTGTGTTAGTCTGGTAAGCTGTTCGGGGCGTTTCCCGTCGTCCTCCGGTATTGGCTGAGATAGGCTTCAGCCTCCCTGCATCCCTAATAGGATTAAGCGGTTCGGCAAATGGATGATTGAGTGGGTGAGGGAGAACTTGCCTAGGCTATAATGTACAAATATAATGTAATTATGTGTGGTGAGTTAGTCTTATACTAAGATCAGGCTACACAGTATACTGTATTTTGTCTTTCAAAATACCAACCATGAAAGATTATGCAATCGCAAAGCCCTAAATTGGTGTTTTGCCTTCCTCAGGATAAAGAGTTTAAGTTTCTTCCATGGGAGCTTATATTGGGGGGAAAACACATGCATGGTAGTCAGATAGTTTAATAAATGTGTTTGAACTGCACCTTGACTTACACATATGATGTTTTCCAACTTAAAAGAAGTTAAAAAAGTCATAGTTATTAATCAGTAATGTAACCGCTCAATGAACGCTCGTTGTTGTCTCGCGCAATATGTCATGAACACCAACATGGCTGTTACCGTGGCATATTTCTCTTCTTTCCTCCAGAATGAGGGTAGAAGTATTAAAAGTGGTGGAAGTTACAAGTCTGGTCATGTTGAGAGCTGCAGCTATGCAGAAGGAGAGTTAGTCGGTTCTGTGAGAGCTAGCATGTAGGACTAACTGTACAAGCTTTCTGTGATGCCACTTATGACTTTTGGGTTTGTACTTCTTCTAATTCCATATTTTTACAGCTTGTACCTCAACAGTTTAATGACAAGTTTGACCTTAACCAATCATCATTCACATTATTGCATGTGTGGGTCAATTTAGTAATTTGATAATAAAACAAAATAAGTCAAAACACGTGATCTTGCATCATGACTATGGGCATTACTCAAGTCTTAGTCCGAACCACCTTCTCCTAAAAACCAGACAGAATGAGCCCCATCTTCTCTCTCTTTATCCTCTTCGGGACGTTTCCAGCTTGTACATTGGTTGTGTGTGTGTAAATACATATGAAGTAGACTCTGAATCCTGTTATCTTCAGGCCACACCTATGCACATGTCTTGTGCCACTAGGGTACCCCAGTGATGGATCTTTACCTGATGTCACAGGACGTATATTTTACATGATATGTAAGGAGTAACAACATACAGCCTGCCTCACAAAACAGGAATTTAACCTCTAAACATTTACATCATATACTTTGACACCCAGCATGAGTTAACAGATTTTTGCCATTAAATATACAGTGGAGACTCCTGTTTTCACCCACACAACTGGGGAGACTAAATTTATGTTGAGTGGCAATTTTCCTGTAGTCAGCTATAGAATGTCTAAAATACAGAAACAGTGATGCTTCCAGATTGTAAATAAAAGAATGCAGCTCTTATTAATTCTAACAATCACCAGGTTACTGTGCATTACCTGAACTGTCCTGTGGTTTTGCTTGTATTTTTACTTGTTTTTTGTTTAATGCCTTTTGTCTTTTGTTCGTATTCCCAGCTGAGTCTCAATGACCCAGCCTGAGTGTGCATGTTGCTACATGTCTTCCTCCTTCCACCATCCTTCTGTGTATCTGCAATCTGCTGCACACGAATAATTTCTTCCGGTGCTGAGCTTTGCTGCTTCACTGCACATTTGCAACAGTTATTATGTGGTTAGATTTTTGTAGAGACCAGCAGAAATAGGTCAGATTATTTCAGTTAGGGTTTAGTAGAGTAATGTTGTTTGGGAATTGACATCTGGAGGCATGTAGTTAGCTAGATAATTTAAACCAGTAGCTTTCGTTTCATCCTGAAAGAGAAATGCTCAAGATCTGATATGACTGTATTTCTCTTAAAAAAAAATAAAAATAAATAGATAATGGATTTGGAAGATTTGGTTCATTTTTTTAAAGAAAAAATTTGTTGTTTGCCCCCATAAGATTTATATATAATTATTTTGCAATAGCATGGGTTGAAAATTCATGAGTTCATTAGCTAGCCACTTGGCAGTTAAAAGTTCTATCCCAGGCGACTAACCTAAAAGTATAAACTAACATGATGTATGGCAGAGTAGTTCAACAGTTAATTTTTACATATTTTAACCTTTACAGAGGCGGGTTATGTGAACTGTTTATGTTCTTGGCCGAGCTGAGTGCTGTGTCGTTTAATACATACTTTTAAACTCCAACTGTAGTATACAGTAATGTGAAGATTATACTCCACCACTTTTGTTTCAAAGGGCTCCTAATAAAAGGAAGAAAGAATTACTTCTCTATAGTTTTTTTGGTGAAAATGTATTAATCAGTGCTAATAAAACTAAAAAAAAAATCATTTCGACAAGTATATTGAGGTAAAAGTATGGCTAATAAACAAAAACACTGAAAATACCAATTCTTCAGAAAAACTTTTGCATAGCATGAATGAACTTCAAACTATATGGTTTATCAAAAAATATGTGAACACTATGCCTGAAAGGTTAAATGCTGTAATCAAAGTAAAGGGTGGCTACAATAAGTATTGGCTTTTTTCTCTGTGTTTGTTTACTTATTCTCATCAATATGATCCAATATTACATGAAATAAATACTTGAATAATACCTGGTTTCTGATTTATCTTCGTTTTGTTAAGTGTAGTGTTTTTTTTAATTTCCTAATTAATGTTGGAATAAAGGTTTGAAGTTCATTCATGCTATGCAAAAGTAAAAAAAAAAAAAAGAAAATTTGTGACACCTTTCAGTTTTTCTGAAAATTGGTATTTTCAGTGTTATTGTTTATTAGCCATACTTTTACTGATACGAATGTCAATATACTTGTCGGAATTATTTTTTTGGTTCTCATAGCATACAGTAGCATTGTTGAATACATTTTTACCAAAAAATTATAGAGAAGTAATTTTTTACTTCTTATTTACATGTTTATTAGGAGCCCTTTGTGGTATATAATCTTCACGGTATAAAACATAAATATAAGAAAAGTGTGCGCCATATTTTCATACTTTTTATACTCATTCAAAGTTTTAGTATACACTACACAGAAACCCAAGAAAAACAAACTGGCTAATTCCCTTTTCATATTCTCTAGGCCTCACCAGTTCCTTGTGTTCGTTGATGTGTTAAAGACCAAGCAGATTCAGTCAGTTCCCAATTTAGTAATTTAATTAAATAAATCTGAATAATTACAACACACGTGATATTGCATGCAGCCACGTTTCACAAAGTCTGAGCCGATCCACCCTCTCCAGCGGGCAAAACAAAACATAATAAATAGCATACCCTATTACGTGACTGCTATGCAACTAACACACTCGATAAAAGTTGACAGATTTACAGAGTCGAAGACGGTTTTGTTTATGTGAAATAATTTGGGAGTTTTCTATACCCATTAGCTTGTCTGAAACTAAGAATGTTAGACACTTCTTTTCATGGAATGTGTTCATGTTTTACACAAATGCAGTATGGAAACAGAAAAAAATACAAATGCTTGTAAATTAAATAGTTCAACTCTTATTAATTCTATCAATACTGGTGGCGTTGCTTGCTCCAGGCATCCATGACAAACTGTAAGTGTCCGTCATTTTGATTCAAGAGTTTGCCACCTGGATTAATAGTTTATAATCCCCAGATAGTGGACCAATCGTTCCTGTGTGGTATGTGCAAATTATTTAATCTGCTTGGGGTTATCTGTGGAATGATGTTTGTGGGCGACATATGTGATAATTGTCAAGCAGATTACGTTCAAATCTATTCAGAAAATGAAAGTGTTTTTTTCTAAACAGAAGAAGCAACCTTGGTTACAAACATTATAGCACAGTGAAATTCTTTTTGTGCATGTCCAAGTTTGTTAGGAAGCTGAGGTCATAGCACAGGCTAAGAAATGATACAGCATTGCTCAGGTGGCCCAACAGGGGCAGCTTGGTGGTGCTGGAACTTGAACCGTTGTGTTTGTCTGTCTCTCTGAGTCATTCCAGCTTAAACATGAAACATTTTACCACAGAGTGACACTAATAAAGCGAGTAGCCATGCTGTAAAGCAGCACTCACGCATGAAGCAACACACAAATCACCTAGCAAAAGAAGGGAATCGCATCTCCGCTCAGCTCTTGTTGCCTCATGAACCAGAACGAGTTAAGCATATATAAATATATACTTGAAGGAAATGTATCATTATCTATTTCACAGAAATTGTGTAAGCAGCTTTCAGAGTTAAAATAGTAAAAATAAACTTATTTCCTTTTTATTTATGAACTGTAAGTTGTAATCTCAGCCTAGTCTGTCACTACTGCTCTCATGTCTCTTATGCCAGCTATACGCTGTGACTTCGGGCAATCTTAAATGAAAGAAGGGAAAACTGAATGAAATGTGGTGATATGTTTGTTCGTGGCTCAAAGACGCTGGTTCTGAACAGTGACCAGAATCGTGGAGGGCTTCTAAGATAATCACTGTCATGATCTTACAGGCAGTGATAGCCTGGAACAATATTTTGATGGTGTCAGGCTGACCATCTCACACTGTGACTGCTATTAGGGCAGTATATTAGCTTGTATTGTATATACTGTGAATTGGGTTGTAGCCCATGATTAAGTAGGTGTTCGCATCGTACAGTCTACATCCATCAAACTTGATGTATCTGGATTTGAGGTCCATGTTGGACATTATGGCTTGAAGTAAACTTTATCGTTGCTGAAATCTCACAGTCTGTAGGCATCATTCTGGTATGTCCACACGTGTATGTCCTGGGTAAATTTGAAACTGCAAATTTCACATAAAGGTGCTCTCTGTATACAATATTGTTGTATTGTACCCATTTCTAAATGTTTTACATCCACACCATAACTCTGAAAGGCCTTTTTCTTCCCCACACCACTCCTCGGGAAAAACTACTTGGGTTCATCAAGTCATGATGACTAAAATCTCATTTTTCTTCAGACTAATAACAGACAAGGACAGAAAATCCACCATCACCCAAGAGCTAGCTACAGTCTTCCTTATTTCTCTCTGGCATTTCTCTGACTTTAATCCTACTAAATAAAACCTTGCAGTATTTCCTAGCCACTTGGCCACTATATGCTTGAAGAAGTTTTAGTCACACTTAAATCTATTGCTAAGAAATCCTTGGTTGTATTAGATGGTATATTAGAGGAGTGTATTAGTGGCCTTTCAGAAAGATTATCTCAGATTGGTTATGACCATTTTTCAGGGGAATGTTTATCAATCATCTAAACATACAAGTTCAGAAAAAATGCCTGCGAATTTGGCATCCGTCAGTGTTTCTTGTTGTTGTTGTTATTGTGTCTGGGCCGTCATACAGAAATGTGCCAAAGGTTCTTTCACTCATCAGGCACATACAGGAAAAACAAGTGTGAAACAGGGCTGTCTGAAGATCACTTCCTGTCACCTCATCTGCGAAAGATTGTGCTTGAACGCACTGGAAAAACAGCATCTAAATCTGTATAAGAGGAAATAGTCATACTAGGACCTGGCATTAGTCTTGATAGCTCATAAAAAGTCACGTTTCCTAATTTAAAAACATTTAGATACCAGAGAGGCTGTACTTGTTTATGGGCAATTTGACAGTCATTGGGCCAACTGCAGTTTTCATAATTTCAGCACTTAAACTTTTAAATTAAAACTTAATGTTATTTTTACAGTGTGTCTGAAAGAGTGCTGCACAAAAAGACATGAAGAGAAAACAAAATGAAAACATCTTGATCCTGTGACTCAAATTAGTCTAATTAAGGGACTTGAATTAGTGCAATATTTTATCTCATTTTAATAAAATCCTACTTCAGACACAGTAATATTTAAAATATGTAAAATAGTAAAAAAATTCTTCATTTTGAAATATTCAGAAAGTTGTCTTTATTCTTTTTGCCTCTTGGGAGGAATGTGTATTTTATTCATATTTTGACAAACATCACAAAAATCATACTTTTAATTTTGTCCCTTATGAGACACATTTGGCCTTATTACTGTAAAACTGCCCGCATACTAATAAGTGTAGTAGTACGCGATTTGGGACACTCGGACTTATCTGCCATTTTTTTGCATATTCAGGCTCAGTTCAGTTTTCTATCCTCCACTGATAGCAAAGTTGTAAAGTAATTATAAACTAATGATACTCCACAAATACACTAAAAAGGATATTGCAGTATAAAGCATTACTCAGACTGGATTAGGTTTACAGAGTGCAGTGGGGTAATGGAATAATTACCAGAGTTTCTGAATGATTTATTCAAGTCCCAATGGAACAAAACGGTAATTTTTATGGACTCTACATCAGTAAAGATTCTAGTCCCTTTTTCCTTTTGTAAAACAAGTCATAAAAATACCTTCAGGTTACACTAATCCCCTGTGAGTAGTCCAGTGGAAATTTTCCATCATACACAGTAAAATTCACCTTATTAAATTAAGTTTATTAGTAAACTTAATTGTGCTCTGAAAATTGTACTGCATTCCCTGTAAAAAATCACTGCAGAAATAAATTGATCCTAAGGGCAACTTAGAACAGCCAATTAGCCTAATGTGCCTGTCTTTGGACTGTGGGAGGAAACCAGAGTACACAGAGGAGACCCACACAAGCATGAAGAGAACATGCAAACTCCACACAGGAACCCCCAAGCCAGGGATTTAAACCCAGGACCTTGTTGTTGTGAGGCGGACGTGCTAACCACTACACCACTGTGCCAAAGTTTTTTATGTACCGTACCTGAATAAGATGTGGTCAGTATTAAAACAATTGCCTAAGTGTAAAATAAATAAGAGATTCTAGCTCAGTTTCTGCTTCTGTACTGAGCTCAGTTAAAATGGCTTGTCTTGGAATGGATAAGAAAAACTGATCATATAGCAGGTGAGAGAATGAGGGAGTGAACAGTATTGCTAAAAAGCCCTTGCCCTTCTCAGGAGTGGCTTCTAAACATACTAGTGAACAAATCTCAAAGTCTGACAGGCACTCTGGCCTAGACTCATCTTTCTGCTTAAAAGACTGTGTAAAGTATGCTCCAAACAGTTACTATCCCCACTGATGGTTTTGCCCTGCAACAAGTTTTTTCAAGGACAGCTTTTACTTTTTTTTTTTCTTTCTTTCTTTTTTTTTAACCAGAAAATCTCCAATAAGAGAGTTTTTCCAGTCCATCCTGTTCCAGCAGAGTGTCATTTGTACCTGCTTTTGCTATTTTCCAATTAACTTATTGGTCCTGTGTATATCCTGTGTAAGCCAATATGAATCTGAGTGGGTTAAAGCATGAATGAATGTAAGCAGTAAACGCTGTGTCACACTGTGTCACATAAACACCATAAATTCTTTCATATAAATGAATTTGACCTTTGTTTGTCCATCAAGCTTTATGTCTGACTGGCCAGTCCTGTGATTTTTGAGTAGGACCTGCAGGAAGCCACTGCCGATCTCTGAATACACGCTGTAAAAAGTTAAAGGAAATGTTGTATTTGTAGTTGAATCATTTTATCAGTTAGAAAGGAAGAAAATGCCTTCTGTCAAACTGATTTAGATTTTTCATATAACTATTCATATGTTTTTCTTTTTATTTTTTTGATTAGTATATTTGTTATTGTTATAATGAAGAAACATCTGTAAAAACCTATTAAATGCTTTTTAGGCTATCTATTTTTTTCCAATAGAATATGCTAATTTTGAACTTTTTTTTTTTTTACAACAGGTCCGCATTGCTGCCAATTTTGTCAATCATGCACCACCTGGAGAATTCAATGAAGTTTTCAATGGTGAGATCTAATCTCTGGATTAGAACTGTAGGCTAGGAAACATTTTCACAAGAAACTAATGTTAATGTGAGGTGTCAGTGCATGTAAAGAAATACTGGGGCTCCCGAGTGGCACATCAACAAGGTGCACTGCTATTATCCTGAATATTGCAAGTTCAAATGATGCAGCTTTCTGAGACCAGGAGAGCCCATGGGAGCTAATTTATCCGAGCGCTCACATGCTTGAGGGTTGCCATATACATGCTTTCCTGTCACTTAAGTGATGACCAACCAATCATGTGAGTCTGTGAGCTCATGCATACAAGGGAGCGGATAGCACCTTCCCTCAGAAGTGTTACATGTGTTACGTGTGTTACACTTCCCTCCTGAATATTCATGTGCAGCAGCTCGAGAAGATGTGGACAGCTGACATTGTGTTTCAGAGGAAGCATGTGCTTGTTCCTGCCCCTCCCTAGGGCAATACTTTTGTTAGGGGAGAAAAAAATTAGGGTGGGGGTGGTGTTACCCAAATAGGTGAGTTATCATGTTAGAGCGGATTCCCATTGGTGGTGGTATGTTATGCACTGCTTTTGTGTAGAAGTAGAGAAGTGTGTCCCAACCAGTACATACTGAGAATGCTGTTGTGTGATTTCAGATGTGCGGCTACTGCTCAACAATGACAATCTTCTCAGGGAAGGGGCGGCACAGTGAGTGTTCCCTTTTATTCAGAATGGATATTTCAGCAGGACTGAAGTTTATTTATTTATTTTTTTCCAGGCCGTTATTTTGACATTGTTGTAGCTAATATCTGCTCTTTCTAGGAAACGGATTTTATTGCCTTCATTAGAACAACATGTTTCTTATAAAATATTTCCAAGTGTTTTGTTGTCATTGTCAGATGTGGCTAGCGTTCAAGTCGTGTTATTAGAGGAAAATGTCTCATGTTCACAGACTGGCCACTTAAGATAACGTCCATTTTAATGTTTTGTTATGATGGTTCCCTCTAAGGTAACTTCAGTCTTACTTAACATCTTAACCTTGCTTGTTAGTTCTGAATAGTTTGGGAGTGAGATTAACTATACTGTTATGACTTGGCTGGAATGGAATGTTTTTAAACCTTTACTCTGGCTTCTAATCCATTCTTTTCTTCTCTTTGTGAAACAGTGCTTTTGCCCAGTATAACATGGATCAGTTTACACCCGTCAAACTTAAAGATGATCAGGTAATTTTCACCTTCATATCAGTTTAATGTGTATTAATATGATCAGTTGTTGGTCTGCGCAATGTCCTGATCTTTTGATGAAATTGTCATCATTCCTCTTATTCATTCTTATACTGTAATATAAGGGCAGTATATTTTAGTTTGGTAGTGTATATTGACTGTGACTAGCAGTTAGAGTTTTTAATTGTTTACCGCAGGCTATTGTTGTTAATACTTTTCCAGTACATTCACTGACTGTAAGAAGCATTTAAAGTTATAATTTTAGGTCATCTTTGTAAAGTGTTGGAGAGCATGTTATGATTTGCGGTGCTATCTAAGCATTAAAATAAATGTTAAAAAGAAAAAGAAAAAGAAAACGAATGACCTGAAAGGGAACAAAGGTAAGCGGTATATCAAAACTACCTTAGAAGAAAAGAACAAGACGAAAGGCTTCAAATCATGGAATGGCAGCACAGTCTCCAGACTTAATCCCCATCGAGCTGGTTCGGGATGAAGTTAACAGAAGGGTGAAGGCAAAGCAACCAACAAGTGGAACACATTTGTGGGAAATTCTGCAACAATATTGGGAAGACGTTCCAGAACAATATTTGATTTGTTAGCATTGAAAGAATGCCACGAGGATGCTCTGCTGGAATTTGAAGCAGATATTTTTTCCTGGATTTAGCGACAATCATGGCCAAATGTTGTGATCATTTCCAGTAAGTGCACGACTTGCCGTATTTGATTTGCGACAACTGTTCAAATTCATACACTATACAAGTCAGTACATAGTGTGCATGGTGTACTACATGGAAATGTACTGAGAAGTATGTTAATTGAGAGACCTTGTTCCACTAAACCTCTTTAAAAATGCAGGTGTTGATCACAGAACATGGAGACCTGGGAAACGGGCGCTTCTTTGATCCACGGAACAAGCTGTCGTTTAAGTTTGATCACCTGAAGAAGGAGACCAGTGACCTGCAGCCCTACGTGGGTGAAGCAGCTCTGGAGCCATGGAGGGAGGCGTGTGATGCTGCACTCAGGACCTACATAAAAGATCACTACCCAAGCGGAGTGTGCACGGTGAGTGAGCTCAATCCTCACCTGCCTCTGGATTTGGAAGCTTTGGGTCCAGTCTCGCATCTTTCCCAGCATCTCTCATAACCATACATCATTATTTTCAGTTTCTTTTTAAATCCTTAAAGGTGCTTAGTACATGTGTAGATTTAACCCTGTCTCAGTCTGTTGTAATGTTTTGTAGTACCTTCCCTCAGAGTGTGTTACGTTTCCCTCCTGAAAGCGTTCAGTGTTTATGCTCTTATACAACCATCTTGTTTTCTGTAGGTTTATGGGAAAACGATTGATGGCCACCAAACAGTCATTGCCTGCATTGAAGGACATCAGTTTCAACCCAAAAACTTTTGGTAAAATACCATTTGTTCACTGAGTCACTGCCTCTGTTTTTGCCTCCCACGCTATCCGAGGAAGACAAAACGGTCTTGTCCTGTGTGTCCAGGAACGGTCGGTGTCGGTCAGAGTGGAAGTTCAGCGTGTCTCAAGGCGTGACCCGGCTTTTGGGTGTGCTTAAGATCCAGGTGCATTATTATGAAGATGGCAATGTGCAACTGGTCAGCCACAAGGACATTCAAGAGTCGCTCACCATTTCTGTGAGTTACGGCAACACGTTTAACATTCATGTCTTTGAGAAATGATAAGAAGTTACTAACAGAGGTTACTGGAATAAATACACAGCAAAATATCCAAAAAAAAGTGGTTGGAGGAGGAATATTTCATATTACCTGCATTATTGATGATCCCTGTAGTTTACCATTAGCTGTCATGGGAAGAAAAACATCTACTTTGCATAGAATTATTTACATATGTTGGAGGTGAGAAAACAAGCTGAGTTTTTATTTATTTTTTAATTTTGATCAAATCATTATCAGATCTATACAGTTATGTTGACAAAGTTTTATTACCGCCCCTTTACTTCTAAATTAACACTTTGGTAGAGTCAAGAAACCTTCTGCAGATAGTTATGTCCTCAAAAAGAAGGAATCCAGCCTTAATAGCCAGTTTTAAATGATTTTAGCATGACAGTTGCGTTGAGAGGAGCCAGTTGAGGTGGCTCGGGCATCTGATTAGAATGCCTAATGAACGTCTCCCTGGTGTGGTGTTTCGGGCATGTCCAGCCGAATAAAGACCCCGGGGCCAACCCAAAACACGCTGGAGGCACTGTGTCTCTCGGCTGGGAATGCCTTGGTATCACCCCGGAAGAGCTGGAGGAAGTGGCTGGGAAGAAGGACGTCTGGACCTCATTGCTCCGGCTGCAATGAGGCTCCCGATCCTGGATCAAGCGGAAGATGATAATGATGAACATGACAGTTGCCCCCTGAAATTTTTATTTTTATTTTTCACACAAAGATCTTACTACTTTGGAGGCCAAATAACTGATAAACTAAAAGAGTTAAGTAATTTCTGACCAATTTACATAGAATAGAAAATTTCAGGCAGATATCTTATTGGAAACGGATAGATTCCGTTTCAGAGATATTGGCATCCAAAAGTGGGTGCACAGGGACACAATTCACAAGTCGCAAAAATGGGTGTGAGACCCTTTTTTCCAAGGCCACAGCACAGAAACCCTTTGGATTTTTTACCTACAATTTGGCACATTATTTATGAACTATGAATTGATATGTTTCACAGTTGGAACTATCTGATAAATGTATGTTTTTCTCTAATAAAGCTAGTAATAGAGGAAAGCAGGCAAGATTTTTTTTTTCCTCCTTCAGTTATTCTGTGAACCTAACAAGCTTGTACATGTCAGTATTTTTAATAAACACGATGGGTGCAGGTCTCCAAAGAATAATTATATAATTAATTATAATATTGATTTAACACAAAACGCAGGACAATGGTTTTCAACTGCAGTATTTAATGCCAGTCACATTTAGACTATAATAATCTATAAGCTGTCAGATTGTGAATGTAATTTGTCTGGCAAAGGAAATGATACGCATATTATCAAAAGTGGGCATAGTGATTAGCATGTCTGCCTCACAGTGAGAATGTCCTAGGTTCATGATTCTTTATCACACCTTCACCCCCCAATCTTCCTCCAAAGTACGTGCTGCCAGCCGATTGCAATTTTTTTTTAGGAAAGTGAGCATATCCCTCCCTTTCTAAAACCTCGGCCAGTTGGCTCTCATCCTGGCCACGGAAGACTGCGTGCATCAACCTGGGCTGGAGCTCCTGGGTGAAAGTCTCATCACTGCCCCACTTAGGAGCCCCTTAGATAGTCTTTAAAAACACATTTCTGTACTGGATCAGAATTTAGGAGTTTTAATATAAGACTAGAAATTCTCTTAGAGAAGCAGAGTGCTGTGAGGGGCAGTTAGTCCAAGTCTATATAGTCCGCTTGTACACGTTTTTTTAATCTTTCCAGGCCCATTTATTCCTGCATGGAAGCTACCAAGCCCAACCATAGTAGTTCCCTCAACCTTCCTACAATCGTGCCGCGAATGTGCTGCCACATGAATGGAGACGCCCATGGAATTCTGGGAGGGCTACTGAGCCTAACCAAATACTGGCTTTAGCATTCAGGTGGGAAAGCACAATTAGTGTTGCTGTTCTGTTTGCTGCGCTCGCTTCACAGTAATAAGGTTCTAATTTTCGCCCCACCAGGCTGCCACTGAAGGGTACCAAAGCTAGTGCCGTAAACCTTAAGTATGGATGTGTGTGATAATAAACATTAGTGGTGTGTAGTATCTTTGTTCTGTTAAAAAAGGCATTAATTATCCTTAATTGCTCATTAGTAATTTTTCTCATAGTCTGTGTTCTGATTGCTATCCATATGAGGGTTGTTTATTCCCATTTTATAATTCCTATCCTGGACCATCAGGGCTTATTCCTTTTGTCCTTAACACTTTCAGGTCTATAATTGCACCTCTCCGGTAGCTACTCCTTATGATGATGAGGTGTGAGCCCCCAGCACACACCCAGGGCACTGGTTCTGGTTTCTTCAAGCTCACATTGTTTTTGTCTGTATCTGTTAACAGAATCCGAAGCAGACTGCTGAGGAGTTTGTTAAACTTATTGACAATGCAGAGACGGAATACCAGGTAGGAATGTCTTTGAATCATTTTTAACATTTATTATTATTAAATTCCTTTTATGTGTTGATAAGGACAACACTCATTCATCAACATGTCTGTATGTAAATGGTTCCGCTGTCTAATTTTCAACTGTAGTCCTTTGGGGAAATGTTTTGAAAACTGTTAATGTGATAAAATTAAGAACAAAACAAACAAAATGCCATGTATGACAGCAACAGATGAGAGTTATCAAGACAGAAAGCAAACCATGCAAAGCAACAGGGGGGAGTGAAGAAACACTATTTTTGCACATATAGCCCTGAATGCAGCGAAACACAACCAGGAAATATGGCCACCTGTAACTTTTGATACAGGATTGCTGCACTGTGTCTGGTGTTGTGCGTTAAACATTAAAACGGCATAACCAAAATGTTTCTTTGTCTCTCAGACAGCAATCAACGAAAACTACCAGAACATGTCAGACACCACCTTTAAAGCCTTACGTCGACCGCTTCCTGTCACCCGTACCAAGATCGACTGGAACAAGATCCTCAGCTACAAGATCGGCAAAGAGATGCAGAACGCTTAGAATCAAGCCGGCATGCCTCCCCTCTGCACGCAATACAAGCCAAGGAATGACCAGTGGGAGGTCAGGGCTTGAGCTCGAGGCTTGGGCACAGGCACTTAGGACAAACATGATTAAAATGTCCTTGTTTCCAAACATCGCCTCTCAAGCCCTATATAAGTAGTCCTATATAACTCTGACATTTTTAGTAATACCCACATTATTTTTCTTATTTAAATATTTTGAATGGTTTTGGGTTTAGCTGAAAGTTGTTTAAAGTTAGATGTTCAGTTAATGTTTTGTTTTTGTCAGTGTTATATTGCCTGGCCAAAACAAAGTCATGCACTCTAATATTTGGTTGGACCACATTTATCCTTTGTTACAGCATGTAATCACCATGGAGTTGTTTTTTTACAAACTTAAGTAACTTTACATTTATTTCCATTTAGAGTTGGGTTCATTTTTCACTGACGTCTTGTCTTGATGATGAGGAAAATTGAACCACTCAAGAAAGTCTTCTCCAGCACATCACAAAGACTTTCAATGTTACTCCAAGTTTGAGAAGGTCAGTTTAGTATAGTTTCAGTCGGACTAATATGTTTACATGTATTTAGTAGTCAATTTTTATTCTGACTAACACAGTTTTACATTTTCATATAAACATACTGAATATGGTTCAGGTCAGGACTCTCTGGTGCCAGTTGATTTCCAATTTTATATCCGTGCCATCAGGGAAGAAAAAGTCCACTGATGGAATAACCTGGTCATTCAGTTCATTTAGGTCATCAGATATCTTCATTTTATTGCCACATGATGCAGCTGAACCTTGACCTGACCAGCTAAAACAACAATGCTATGGTAATTAGGTGCTGTAATCAAGGCTAATGGCGGTCCATCTAAAATATTAGAGTTCATGACTTTTTGGCCAGACAGTGTGCCTCTCTTAACATTAGCTGTGTCCTGAAAACTCCTCAGTACCTGAGTGATAGAAGCACATGTATGCTATTAAAGCTCCGCAAACAAAATCATTGCTATAGCAATGTATTATTCTATACAAAAACTAAATACTCTGGAAATCATTTGTGAGGTATGATGTTCTACTTCACCTGATGAGCCCCAAACAAAGGGTTTCTGTTCTCATCTATTTTTTAAGTTGATGCCCATTTTAAGCCACTGTGTTTAATCTGCACAATAATGTCTTGCCTGAAAAGTGTTTACTGGCGGTGCTTTTTATGTGTACTGTTATTTGACATTATATTCATGTGTATTTTGCCAAAAGGGGAAAAAACACCACTGTTCTTATGGTCCACAGTTTCAGTTGGAAATGATTGCAATATCGCCCCCTGGTGTCTCCGACTGGTAGCATTACTGTGCAGTTGCACAGCTTAGCCTCAGTTTCTTCTTCCTTCACAAACATTTACTGCTATTTTTTACAAAGTGTATGAACAAATAGGATTCCAGAGAAATAAAGTATTTGCACCAACTTGTGTCTAACTTGCTTATATACATATATATATATATATATATATATATATAGAGAGAGAGAGAGAGAGACATAATGTATATACAGTCGTGAAAAAATTAGGACACATCAAAGCCTGTTTTTGTAACAATTTAGGTTTTATGACTATTTAATCTAAATGCTAACAATACTGAGAGATGCAAGTAATATAGCTGAACATTTGAAACTGAATAAAAGACTTCAAGATCTGTAAAATGAAATTCTACAGAAATACACTGTGTGCACAATTATTAGGCAAGTGATTATTTTGACCATATCATTTTATCCATAATTTCCAACTCTAAGCTGTATAAACTTGAACGCTTATTGGATTTAATGCATATCAGGTGGTGTATTTGTGTAACGAGGGAGGGTGTGGCTTAAGGAGATCAACACCCTATATCAAGGTGTGCATAATTATTAGGCAGATTCTTCTCCTCAGGAAAAATGGGCCAAAA
>JAQMYF010000006.1:20927079-20948425 GCA_030014195.1 Neosilurus mollespiculum
TATTGACCAAATACTTATTTTCCACCATAATTTGCAAATAAATTCTTTAAAAATCAGACAATGTGATTTTCTGGATTCTTTCCCTATTCTGTCTCTCATAGTTGAGGTGTACCTATGATGAAAATTGGAGGCCGCTCTCATCTTTTAAGTGGGAGAACCTGCACAATTGGTGGCTGACTAAATACTTTCTTGCCCCACTGTATAAGGAAGCAGACTATGAAGACATGTTTTAGTCAGATCATGAAACCTGTGGATGACCAAAATCATGAAAATGTTAAGTTTAATCAGAGTCTGACATTTGTTTTATTTCATCGTTTTATTAGTAGACAGATGTTCCATTCAGCCAGTGCAATGGAAACTTGTTTTGTATTAGATAAGTTAGAAGAAGTCTGGATTTCACTGTGTAGAGCATCGTGTCTGTCTGTCTATCTGAAAGCGCGGGGCCATGGGAAAAGGGAGGTGTGTAAGCTTTCTGCTGGGCAAATAATTCACACCTCTACAAAGCTGCTGCAGAGAGAAAACTTACCACACAACTAAAACTTAAAACTATTTTGATAGCAAATCATCACATCATCACAACTACCTCAGTAATATTCTTGCATTTAAACCTGAATACCAGCCATTTCTAAATACTACAGTATCCTTCCTTCTTATCTTCAGGGAAGAAAATCCATCTCAGCTCCAGTTTTATAAATCATGTACATTTCCAACAGGGTTTGCGAAGGGAAAAAATGCAAAGCTCCACATTTACTCACTGATGTCATCTCCAAAATGTAAAAAGTGTTTTGGTATTCACATGTCACGAAATTTAATAAGCTATATACAATAGTTACAAACTGTGCTTTCTTTGCTTGACTAATGAAGATAGACATCACTAGGGACCACCTATCATGATGCTTGGGTGCCGATGCAGTTTTATTGCAGTTCTTTAAATATCCTAAATCGATATTACAATTGTTTGCACGTTTTTGTTAGTTGTAAAAGCTTGGACCATGTAAAAGAAAATTGAGTTCTTTTCCTTTATTCATTTGCGAACCACTTAATTCTATTAGGGTCGCAGGAAAGATGTAGCCCATGTCAGCCACGCAAAAGGTAATAACTTACTAGGACCGAGTGCACACTCTTGGACTGCAGACAGACAAACACACTCTCGCACACAATTTCCTGAGGAGCAAGAAACGGCACATTACAGTACCTTCCACATTGCTCACACGAAAGGTAACCAGTAGTGGACACTTTTACATTTCAAACAAGCCATCACCTGCCAAGAGTGTCCATTCAGAGAGAGAGCTGTTACAGTGTGGCGACGTCTCCATCCCTCACTTTTATGTACATGATTGGATGAAACAGTCAGGGAGATGGTGTTTGTGCAAGCTGTTAGAGAGTACAGGCATGCACTGCTCTGTAGTATTCACCTTCTTTGATCAGTGTCTTATAATGATGTCGTGTTCCCAAAAAAGCTGAATATGTCTGAGGTTTTGGATGAGGTATTTGGCAGTGCACCTCACAGCAAGAAGGCCTGGGTTCTATTCCCGGGCTCCAGGCGTCTGTGGAGTTTGTATTTTCACCCCGTGCTTGTGTGGGCTTCCGCCCACAGTCCAAAAACATGCACAGTAGGCTAACTGGCTGTTCCAAATCGCCCCTAGGTGTGAGTGTAAGTGTGAATGGTTGTATGAGTGTTGCCCCTGCGATGGCCTGGCGAGCTGTCCAGGGTGTACCCTGTCCTCGCCCAGAGTTGGCTGAGGTGGGTGCCAGCCTCCCCATGACCCTAATTAGGATTAAATGGCTTAGAAAATGAATGAATGTATTTGGCAGTGACTAGTGAAGACTTTGACGCATTTTAGTAGAAAGACATTGGGGATTCAGACTGAAGCTACGTACCTACTGTGTTTCCCCGATAATAAGACACTGTCTTATTTTTTTTTTTTTCAGTTCAAAAAACACCATAGGGCTTATTTTCGCAGTAGGTTTTATTTTAATTAACATTAACAGCAATTTCAATAAACAGGTAAGTGAGTCCTCCACAGTTGCTTTCTTGTACTCAGTGGTGTAGCTCTTCCTTTCTGCACTCATGTCTGGGGTCAAAACAGACAGGATAATACTGATTAATAAAGTGATGACCGTTATGCTCCCTCAGTCCTGCTTTTATCCCATCATGCCCCTCAGTCCTGCTTTATAGTACTTTGCCTACCGGGTTTTTTTTTTTCCTTAATTTCCTCTTTTTCTGTCTCTCCTCCGCGGTGCTGCTGTAAATAGCGCTGGCGCGCGTGCATTCACAGAAAATGAGGGGAAGGTGCGCACAAAATTTAGATTTAGCTAGGTCTTATTTTCGGGGTAGGGCTTATTTTGGACCGTTCTGCAGAAGCAAGGGTAGGTCTTTTTATCGGGGTAGGTCTTATTATCAGGGAAACAGTGTAATTGTGTGTGTAAATTCATCTTTAAGGAGGTTTTGAGGTGTTGAAGGATTTATCAATATCGATTCTGAGTACACAGTGTTTTAACTATAGATATCGTTCTACTAAGACGTTCAAGCAGCTTAAAATCAGTAGTTGCAATATCAGATGGTTCAATCTACTTGGATACAGCCTCGCTCAGGGACCTAACAATGGCAGCTTGGTGGTACTGGGGCTTGAACCCCTGAACTTCAGATCAGTAACCCAGAGTTCAAACCACTGTGCTACCTCTGCCCTTCCAGCTGGTTAAGGCTCTGACCTACTGCTACAAATAATAGAAAGAATAGAAAAAATAGAAACATACAGTACATTGCCTGTTGCTATCAATGAGGCTGCGTTGCTGCAGACCAGTATGGCAACTCTAGAAAAGCTGTTCCTTCTTGCATTTTCTCAAAAAAAAAAAAAAAGAATAATTTGTACTTGGAAACAAAATTTAACTGAACTATATTACTGAAATTGAGTGTTTGGTGAGAATAATAATTGGCAGGTTTTTTTTTTTGGTTTTTTTTGCTTTTGTGGTGACAAGGGAAAAAGGCCCTGCAAGTGTGTTTGGAGCATCTCTTGAATATGGATTGTCTACAACATGGGTGTCAAACTCATTTTCACTGAGGGCCACATCACTAAATTTAAATGTGATTGAGGGCTTAATAATCAACAGCTATTCTAAAAGGGCAACAATGAAATCTGCATGGCAAAATGATTCGAAAAGGCATTTCCTTTATTCACATGTATTTTCTAATGACACTTAGCAGCGACAGGCTAGCATGCAGTCTTTCTTGCATCATGAATGACTAGCTGTTTACTTGAAATAGGTTCCTGCCACCTTGTGCATGGATGATGAATTACATTTCATGCTAATGGTCGATGCAAAGAATGTACGATAATCATATTCTTTGAAAGCTCTTGCATGCCACATAAAATGAGTTGGTGGGCTGGATTTTGCTTTTGGGGCTTGAGTTTGACACGTGTAGTCTACAGTTTAGACAAGCTGTTCCTACTGGTTTCATTGAAAATGATTTTTGCTGGCTTTAGATTTCTTTTGTGAGGATCCAAAAATTGCTTCTTCAGCCACAGTGGTTCGGGGGCAGTTAATGAAAATGGCATTTTAAAATACCCGTATCTTTTTTTAATAAATTGTTTACAGCACTGAAACTGCTGTTACGTACACTTAAAGGGTAGAAAAGCCTGAGAAGTAAAAAGAAGTCAGGTTACATTGCTATATTGCTTAGTTTTTTGTTTATTGTCCTCCTTGTGCGCTACCCGCAAGTTCTAGGAATACACTTTTTTTATTTGGATCATTACTTTGTTTTAATGTCTTTCCTTCTACCTTTGTGTTTGTCCTCTTAGAGAGTCCACATGAAATTTGATTTGCATATATCTACACACCTCATAGTCAGCAGTGTAACATATTCAGCACCATTAACATTGCAGTCCTAATAAGCTGTATATAAATGTGCTTGACAAATGTTTTAACTACTTGGAAAATATCTTTAAAATGTTTTCATCTGCCTGGTAGTCATACAGAAATATTGCAGCAATGATGGGATTTAATTTTAAACCCTGTGTAGCACTTTAAGGGTGCCATGGTAGCGTAGTGGTTAGCATGTCTGCCTCAGAGCTAGAAGGTCCTGGGTTTGATTCCCGGGCTCGGGCGTTTCTGTGTGGAGTTTGAATGTTCTCCCTGTGCTTGTGTTCCCTGTGCCAGGCATGCACATTAGGCTAATTGGCCATTCCAAATATATGAGCCCTTATGTGTGAGTATGTGTGTGTTGGTCCTGCAATGATCTGGCGAGCTGTTCAGAGTGTACCCTGCTTTTGCCCAGTGATGGCTGAGATGGGCACGACCCTAACAGGATTGAGGGGTTCGGCGAATGACTGAAGGAAGGGATGAATGAATGAATGTGATACTTTGGAGGCATTTTATAAATTAAAAACATATCACTTGGTTAGGCAAATAGAAATGTCAGCTGTAGAACAGGAAGTGTTTTGGAGGTTGATTTTGATATGGACATCGATAAAGACATGTTTTCCTTTGTAGCAGAAACACTCATTGCTATTACTCAAATATTGCTAATCATTGGTTGTTGATGTAACACACCCTGAACTTGTATGGTTTGTCTGTTAGTAAGCTTTCACTGAAATGGCTATGTCATGTATCTGTTCTCAGAGTGTAAAGTATGGAGGAACCCCCTCAACCTTTTCCGAGGTGCAGAGTATAACAGGTAAGCTCTCCTTTTTTCTTAACCTGGGTTTACACTGGGGCCGCGATGTCCACAGTCTCCACGATTCAAAAAAGCATGGAGCTCCTCGGCTCCTCATGATCAGGGTATAGAAATGAGGCGTGGTGCATTCAGGGTATGAAACCTGAAGGAATTGTGTTTCCAGGCTCATCAAGATCCCATATGATGGTCTGTTAAGCTCTAATAAGCTCTACTATGATTCCCCCGTTCTATCACGATCGGTGTCAAGTCGTAATCAATCGTAATAATTGGCAAAATTTTTGACAGTCAGAAACTTTGTCATGATTCCACTAAGTTCCCTTAAGATCATCACGATTCAATCCCACAACCCCCCACGCTCATCACTGTTCTCTCAAATCATGAACAACGTGGACATCGTGGCACCAGTGTAAACCCAGGTTAACTGTTTTAACACATACACTGAATCCTTTTCTACACATTGTTTGGAGGGACTGTACATGTGAATGAATCACATGGCCTGGACATTTCTCAGACTTTAACCTGCCAGCTCTCTAGTACAAAGTCTGGGTACTGCTGCTATGATCCCAGGTTACAATAGCGCCGGTGATTTTCAGTGACCGACTGGGATGTAGATTAGTCAATTGTAGGTCAAGGTTTCTTTCTTTCACCGACCCTTTATTAGTGCCGTCTCGCCCTGCTAAAATACGAGTTCATTAACAAGATGTGCACCCACCTAGTTTAACCTGTATAACGAGAACAAATATTTGTTTCTTGAAGTTCTTACAGAACTATTATTCCTGTATAAGAAGTTGTCGGACAAACTTTTTTTGCTTTGCCCCATCCATAATATTTTTTTAGCAGACTGACCTAAAATCATCCGACTTGCAGATCTTACTGCACGTTCTACTGAGTCCCTGCCCCTCACGTAAACCGAACAGGTTATTTCAACTATGTGAATATGCATTTGACACAGAAAATCTCTTCCTCTGTACATTGCTCAGAGTTCTTATATGAAAATACCTTTAGTCATCAGTTCCCTTTGTCTTACTTATAACCTGTTCGCTGTGTGACACTATTTCCGTCACTCATCGTTCCCTTCCTGATTCCTCTCTCTATCCTAGGTACACATGGGTGACGGGGAAAGAACCGCTGACTTACTATGACATGAATCTGTCAGCGCAAGACCACCAAACCTTCTTTACCTCCGACACCCAACCACTCAAGCCAGAGGATACTGGTTAGTAAACAGGTTTCATTTTCAGTTTATAAAGCTGCAGAACATATTTACATAGTGACTCGTATACAGTCTGTGCAGATGGCAGTTCGTCAAAGTGTGTGTGTGTGTGTGTGTGTGTGTGTGTGTGTGTGTGTATTTAATTGGGTGTGAAACAGTGATGCAGAAGGCATGGCGAGAGAGGAATCCTCAAGCTCGTATCAGAGCTGCGTACCAGGCTATTGAGCTCAACCATGAGTGAGTAATAGTTTAAAGATTTAGTTTATATGTATAATCTTATTTCTTAAAAAAAAATCAAGCCTTTTAAATTTTTTTTGCTGTAGTTGGTTCCTTAGTACTGTCTGTGTGTTGTTATATGTTTAGATTCAGAGCAAATATTTAACAATTATTTACTGAAGGTGAGATGGTTGTCACCGAATGTGAACGTTCACAGAGTCTGAGGCGAATAATTGTTTTAGTATATACTACATGGGAACATACGAAAAGCACACTAAATCAAAATTTTTACAGTTTATTTTTTCAAGAAATTACAGTACCAGGTGAGCAAACTATAAGAAACAGTGCTTATATCAGCATGGTTTGTATCTGAGGCTAATAGAACTGCTGCAGCAGTGCAATAGAGGCTGGCAAGGAAGGCTCGTCAGAGCAGTCCTGCAGATGCTTCTCGAGGTGTAATCTACCTTACCTGCCAAAGATCCTGCCACACCCAGTTTGGCCTAATAAGCCACGTGAACACTACATCACGATGCTCACGTGTTTCATGACGGCACCTGTTTGAAAAAAGGGTTTCTTTGTTGGTCATATTGTGTAACTTTCTCCATAGTTTTTGGGATGGCATTTTCTTGAATTTCTAGGATTTCAGAATCAGTGATCATCAAGTACCTTTCTGGCTGCGGTTTAGATTCAAGCGTTATCCCGAGTGGATAATAAGCAATTATTGAATGAGGTAAAGTATGATATAGAGAATTATTCGGTTGAGGGGTTATCGTAGGGAAGCCGACTTGTATAATTGTTTTATTATTCATTAAAAATATTTTAAAGTAAGGTAGGATAACATAAGATATATTTATTCTCCTGAAGGAAATTTGTCTTGGGCCAAAGTGCATGGAAACAACTGCACAGATAAAACATACACAAACAACTGGATAACAACAATAAAATTATCAACAGCAACTAAAAACAGACAGTTATTTTCCCATGGCATTTATGCAATAATTCAGTTATTCCATGGCAACTATGTAGTAGTTCAGTTATCTCTTGGCAAATATGCAATATTTCACTTATCCCATGGCAACTATGTAGTAGTTCATGTCAACGATGCACCACCAAGGATTATTCAGTGGCTTTCCATTAAACAGAAACATAAAGAATCTCTTGAATGAATAGTGTCTATTATTCCTCAGATAGAGAACCAATCAGATTGCGCCATTCCCATGCAGTATATACTAAATTAGAATATACACATGTTTATATTACAGACATGTTGTCACCAGGCTATAATAAACAAATTATTCCTATAATATGGAGAAATATTTTTAAAAATGAAAATAAATGTATATTACTAAATAATAATAAGTGTATTGTGTTATGTAAGAGTCTTGCACATTAATGAATAATTATATCATAAATAAATTGTTCCTCCAGTCAATCAATTAATGAGTAAGTCGATGAATTAAGTGATGCATCATGCTACCTAAACTACTCTTTAAATTAAAACTGTCAAGGTTGCTCATCAAGCACAAAGAGTGTAGTGATTGGTAGAGTGTGGATGGCACGCCCACATCTTGTGCCATTTGCAACAATCACACAATGAACAGTTGGAATGCCAAGGCGGTTGCTGTCTTCACAGCAACATTCAGAGCTGTTAGTTAGATTGGCAGACAGGCAGTCATTCAGAGAACATGTAGGAAAGGCATTTCATTTTTCTTTTCTTCCTGATGTGTTCTAGAAAAAAGTAAACCATGATCACTGAATCTCTGGAGCTGTTTTGGTTTATGTAATTACATTGCTGTCCTATTGTCAGTATATTCATTTTGATATCAACTTGGGATTGGTGTTCCCTTAGCTAAATAATTATTATTTTTCATCTAAACTGGACACTGAAAATATATGTTTAATGTCAACTTGACATTCAGCAAAGATGCTCTGCAGAAAATTGTTCTGTGTCTGCTGCTAGATATTAATTTGATTCCAATTTTATCACCTATATAACCTCCCAGTCATTTTAGAAATGGTTTACAGTGTGTAATGAGCTTTGATCCCCAATTGGAACATTTTGCACAGTTGGTCACAGTGTGCTGTGACTCATTATAGTATGCAGAGATTTCACTTTCAAGATTAATCAGATACAAAGATTTATACCATTGATATTATTATTATTCTGTTTAGCACCCTATTTGAAAGATCACTCAGAATATCAGATGTTTCACATACTCACTCACAGACTCATTTGCTGAACTGCTTAATCCTGTTAGGGGTGTGGGGAGGCTGGAGCCTATCTCAGTCGACACTGGGCGAATTCGGGGTACACCCTGCATAGCTCGCCAGACCATCGTTAACCACTATGCCAGCATGCCGCCCCAGATGTTTCGTACAAAAAAAAAAAAATTCTTTAATCCACTTGAGTTGTCACAGCCTGTATTGCATGTTTTTTATTATAACTTCAGTTTTGCTTTATATCAGTATTTATTTTGTTTTAATATTTTTGTTTATTTTTGTTACACTGTTTATTAATTTTAGTAAGTTAGCTACTTTCTTGAATTGCTAATTATTACCTTTTTGTTTTAATATGTGTTAAAATATTCCTTCATACTGTGACTGATTACAGTAGACAAACTACTAGACAATGGGAAGCTGTTGTTCCGATGATTGAGAGGTAGTTGTATTTTTTTTTCTGTAAAGGGGAAAAATACAGAATATCAGCCTTAAATCCACATTTAAATGTGTTCAGATGTGCTGCTGCGTATGTGCTTCTGGCTGAAGAGGAAGCCACAACCATTATAGAAGCCGAAAGACTATTCAAACAAGCGCTAAAGTTTGGTAGGTGAAATACATATATACACACCTGTGCATGCTTGGTATGTTTCTGCTTGTAATGATTCTAATTGCCTTTGATTCATCAGCGGGAAAAGACACAAATCTTCTGGTGTACATCAAGCGCAGATTGGCCATGTGTGCTCGGAAACTGGGACGCATCAAGGAGGCTGTGAAGATGATGAGAGATGTAAGAGTGATTGTATATACTTTGCATGCAGGGTTTGGAGAGCAGAGTTGCATGCAGCATAGGCATTTTGAGATGTGATAAATTGCTCTTGTTTAAATATTTAAAAAAAAATATATTCCATCACTCGCTCCAGCGTGGCGCAAAAAAAAAAGTTCACCCCACCATCCGGAGATCACTGGTTCAAAATTCAAGAGTGTATTATTGCATATAAATCCATCATTCAGATTCGCTCACTCACTCACTCACTAACTCAATTACTCAGTTGGCGGACAGCTTAATCCTGCTAGGGTTGTGGGGAAGCTGAAGCCTATCTCAGCCAACACTGGGCGAAAGGCGTGTAATACCCGGAACAGCTCGCCAGACCATTGCAGGGCGAACTCGCACACAACCATTCGCACTCACGTCCACATTAAGGAGCAATTTGGAATAGCAAAGTAGCCTAATATGCATGTTTTTGGACTTTGGGAGGAAACCGTAGTACCTGGAGGAAACCCACGCAAGCATGGGGTGAACATGCAAACTCCACACCGAAACCCCCGAGCCCAAAACTCGAACCCAGGACCTTCTTGCTGTGAGGCAGATGTGCTAACCACTACACTATTGTGCCGCCCACAGTCACTCAGGCTATACTGTCCAAACAGGAATAATTTATTATACAGTACATTTTCCAACCATTCATTTTCTTTTGCTGGTTTGAATGGCTTTGTTCTGATTTATCTTCTTTCTTCTCTCCCATAGTTAATAAAAGAATATCCCTTACTTGGAATGTTAAATATACACGAGAACCTTCTAGAAGCATTATTGGAGTTACAGGCCTATGCTGATGTGCAAGCAGTTTTAGCAAAATATGATGGTGAGCTAAAGAAGCATGGCTATTTGGCATCTTACAACAATAATTTAGCTCCCAAGTCTCATTATTTATTTGTTGTATTTTTGTAGATATCAGCTTGCCAAAATCTGCCACTATATGCTACACATCTGCTTTACTTAAAGCACGAGCAGTGTCAGACAAGTAAGTGTTCTGTATATCTGCTTGGTGAGGAGTGTACATTTCCACTTAAACACATTCCTCTCAGCTTTAATAAAACCTCCTACCCATTTCTAATGTTTTATGTTATACACTATCAGCCAAAAGATGCCTGTGATCACAGTCCACTTTATTTTATATGTATGTCTTATTTATTTGTTTCTTTATTATTATTGTTGTTGTTTACTGTTTTTTGCTAGATTAGAGTAATTATGAAGACATTCCTGTTATTTTATGACACAAAATTAGTTTTTAAACTGGTTTCAGAGGTGTGAAACAAATCAAATGTATTTTATATTTATACCGTCTAACAGTATTCCTGGTGAGGTTTTGCATCTTCTTGCCTCTTGGCAATTTCTCAGCCAGCTTTATGGCAGAACTTCACCCAGGAGGAGTCTGTTAAAAGTACTTGCATGGAAACCAGAATCCTAAGAAACCAGAATCCTAAATCATATAATGTAACTACTTGTTAAACAGTTCAGTGCTTAGAATGTCCTGTCTTTTAACTGGAAGTGTTTTTTATTGGATTAGCAGGATGTAATTCGTTTCTGCATCTATGTTTGTGTTTGTGTCCCCAGATTTTCACCAGAGACAGCCTCTAGGCGAGGACTTAGCACTGCAGAAATGAATGCAGTGGAGGCTATACACAGAGCAGTAGAGTTCAACCCACACGTACCAAAGGTTAGACTCTATCTCCTTTGATTCTCGACACAAACATTTTTTTTTGTTTTTAGAGGTTTCCTGTATTTACATAAATACCTGTTTAATTTTCTGACTGACAGCATGTCTCAGTTGTGGTAGGAGCCACAGGCTTGGAATTAGATTTGATTACTATCACAGTTCTCATATGCAGTGATAAAATTATTCTCTTTGCATCTAGGATTATTTTCTGTATTTGTATTCATTTCGTATATTTGTTTATATATGTGTGTGTGTGTGTGTGTGTGTGTGTGTGTGTGTGTGTGTGTGTGTGTGTGTGTGTGTGTGTGTGTATAAAATTATTTTTTTAATGCATATATTCATCCATTATTTCCAAAGGTGAGGTGGATATTGCTAAATGTTCATTTAAGTTACATCCACTGAGCCTGAGGCAAATAATGTTTTAGTATGTACTACTGCATGGGAAGATAAAAAGCAAACTAAATTAGGAATTTTATTGTTTACATTTACATTGCGATTTGAAGTATGACAAAGGCAGATGAGCTCAACTTGCTTCATAAGCAGAGCTAAGTGCCGTATAATGACGTTTTTAAACTCATTCCAAACCTTAGTACATACTACATGGAAACACTAGTTACTAGTTGTACTCACAAGATTTCCCTGGTTTGTTTTTCCATTTTAAAATATGACATTGATGATACCACCTGCTTAATGGGACTGTTCCAAGCCACGAGTGTCTGTTGTTTTAATTCAAGCATTATCCATTCTGGATAATGTCTATTAACTCCAGGTAGTGGACCAATCAGATCATGCTATTCGCGTAGAGTATATACACTTTACCTTCAGTTTCCTGGATTATTAAGGAGGATAGGCTGTCCAGAAACCTCAAAAGTCCAGCAGTCGCTAATGTCCGGGGTCCCTACCCTTTCCTGGACATTTACCATAATCGGTCTGGCAATCGCCATTATTGTGTATCTCAGGAGTGTCTCTGCCCACCCAGCAGTATAAATGGGTACAAGTAGAATACTGTGATGGTAACCTCTGATGGAGTAGTGTCCCATCTAGGAAGAGGGGAACTTGCTACAGAAACTAGTAAGGGTGTAAAAAGCACAGCAGACTTTTGGAATTCTTTTTTTTTTTTATCCAATTCAGATAATGTTTATATTAACCCCTAGATAGCAAACCAATCAAGTTGCACTGTTCCCTTGTAGTATATAGTAATTGTTATTAGCTACTCTGTTCACACTGTCAGCTGATATTTGAAACACTGAGAGAGGCTTAAAGTAGTATTGTCAAAAAATTGTCCAGGCCAAATAGACTGTATCTAAATTTACTCTGTAGACCAGTAGATGCTGCTGTTGCATTATTACGGTGAGTCTGACTCCCATCAAAATTCCTCAGGTCTACAGAAGGATTTTTAAATCTTTTTTTAAATCATAAAGACATTTGGAGTTTTATGTTCTAATATAAATATTTAGGTAGAGCCGCTTTCTGAACAACAATAATGACCTGACAATTGTTTTGTTTTTTTCTATGAGTTTGTCCTCCTTTTGTTTTCTTTGTTGGGTTATTTATTTATTTGTTTGTTTGTTTATTTATTTATTTAATAGTTGTTTGTTTGTTTATTTATTTATTTAAAACTTTGCTCTTTTCAGATTAATTTAAACACCATTAAGCCCTCATGCTCTAGTTCTCTCAGTGTCAGGTTCTAACTTGTCCAGGCCCCATCACACAAACACATTGGATCTGACTACAAAGTGCACCTGTTTAAGATGAATACCACACACACAACAGCACACCCACCCACACACACACCTGTTCATTTAAGTGCGGTGGTACCTGTATGGCCCTACATAATAGGGGACACTGGACACATGCTGTTTTAAAACATTCATGTTGTAGTGGAACCTTTTGCACCAGAAAACCAAATCTATGCCTCTTTCTGGTACAAAAAGTTGTTTCAGAGTTTTTTTTGTTTTTATGTGTTGCACGACTTAGCAACATTTATACTAATGTCACTATCAATAGTTGTTGGCACCCATTTAATAAAAATTAGCATAATTGATAGAACTAAACAATCCACAGTGATTCAACGGGAGAACATGTATCTTTGCTCTAACCAGAATAATTATCATGTGTCAAAACTGACACCTATTATGAATATTATAAATAAATTCACTTTGTCCCCAGGACCACTGATAACTTTAAACGTGCCCACTTTCTTTGTGGTATAAATATGAGGTTGTACACATGAACAATTTTGTAAACCAATACCTTGTAGGGGAAAAAACTCACATAAGAAACAGACTGTCTAGTTGTTGAAATGCACACACGTGGTAATGGGTATTAAAACTAGATAAGCAATTAAAAGTATAGATAGGGCTGTATACAAATATTTCACATCTGTGGCAGCATTGAAAGAAATGCAGTGTCTGAACTTCGCGAGGCATCATGAGTTGTGGTTAGTATGTTTGGTGACAGAAGGGACTGCATACAGTACATGGAAAAGTACTTGACCTCCCATGGTATAATCTGATGCCAAATCAGTGATACAGACTTGGTCAAAGGTGCAGGATTTTAGAAGACGAGCCAAACATCAAACTTCTCAATTAACACAGGAATATTAAAAGAAATCTAAAATTAGTGTTTTGCAATATCTCTTTCAGTCTTCTGTAATTGAAGAGATTGTCCAAATCTAAGAATGTTGTTCTCTTGGGTTGCACAAATTAGTAATTAAAATGGTGCCAAAAATGGTTTCAAGTGAAATGAAAGCCAAGCCTTCCAAATTCTCCTGTTATAGATGAACATATACATATTTTTATAGTCGGGTGTTTTTTACTTACATTTTTGAAGTTGTAGTCTTCTAAAATTCGTTTGCTAGTTTGCATTAGCCATTTAAAAAAGACTGCTGTTTTACTCTTGCGAGAGCATGAAATAGCAAGAATAGGACCCAGTTCATTAACCAAGTTAATGACAAAATAAGAGTATACAGATATTAATTCAACAAATCAAATATAAATATGTGAATTTCTGAATAAAATAAAGCTAGGCACTTTTACAATTAATACACAGTTCCATTTACATACATGCATATAAAAGAAAGAATAATGTGCCATGTACTTGTATAGAAATTGGTTTGGTGTTGCCTGCAGAAAAAGAAGATGATCGCATGAGTTTTCACTACTTTTCGCATTACAATGTCGCCCCCCTGTGTGCGGAGTAATTGCTGGTTTTATTCTCTAAACGAAACAAATGTTTATGAGAGCACAATTTAACAGAAACAGACATAAACTATGCATGCAGCGTTTTTTTTGAGTTTGGGTTTAATTTACTTTTAAATAAAAATATTTGAATCTTTGAGCTTTATTTTCTTGAATTCTGCCCATAATTCAGGGCAGCAGTATTATAAGCAATATTAATAAATGGTTTTTCACTTGCCTGACTAACATTGAGGAAACTACAGTTGTTCATCTTGCGTGTGTGTTTACATGTTGAATATCTGTGCACTTGTCTGAGTTCTGTTGGCAGAGTGTAAGAATGATGATCAGTATGAGGCAAACAGAGGCTTAGCTGAGAAACACTGTATTAGGAGAGCCAGCGACATAAAAGGCATGGACATTCTATCCCCACTTCAAAGGAGTGTGTGTGTGTGCACGCCAGGGGATGCCACCAAGGACAGATACCAGTCTAATGCCAGGGGTAGTCAGGAAGGGTAGATGGCTGTTTGTTGGTGGCACGTGGACACATTTATGACTCCTCTGTGCCCATGAAGGGGTCATTTAGCCACCTGATGAGGCGTTTTGATGTATGTCTGTTATTCTCAGCAGACTGAATGAGCTTCCTGTCCTCTGAAACTGTTCTTTGTCCATAGACAGGAGTTTGAAAGTGTAGGTGCTATCCACCAGAGCTTTAATGCAGTATATTATTAATAACTGTACATTTGTTTATGTGCACAAGAGCGAACTCAGTCACAGACAGTGGCACAATTCACATTATTTTTTTTATTTGTGTGTGTTTGTGTAGTATCTTTTAGAGATGAAGAGTCTGATCCTACCACCAGAACACATTCTGAAGAGAGGTGACAGTGAAGCAGTGGCATACGCATTCTTTCACCTGCAGCACTGGAAGCGAGCAGAGGGAGCACTCAACCTGCTCCATTGCACTTGGGAGGGAAGTAAGTACACACACATACCACATTACACATTGGTTTAACTATTATTGCAGTAAAGCTCATACCCAAGTTAAACAAAACCCAGAAATACTTTGAATTCACATAATGCAGGTTGCCATATATAAATAAACACCCAGGGCTCTAAGCATTACTAGGCGTTTAAATGCCTTTCTCCTATTCAAGACTCTGATATATTTGTCAAGTGTGAACCTGGGTTTGATCCAGTTTTCTTCAAAATAATGGCTTGAATGAGCTTTTGGAGTGAGCTTTGTGTAGAATAGAACTGGGTGATATATCAGTATACACTGTTCAAAAAAATAAAGGGAACACTAAAATAACACATCCTAGATTTGAATGAATGAAATATTCTTATTAAATAATTTGTTCTTTATATAGTTGAATGTGCTGACATCAAAATCACACAAAAATATGTATGTATATAATTTATGTAAATTTATTAACCAATGGAGGTCTGGATTTGGAGTCACACTCAAAATTAAAGTGGAAAAACACACTACACTCTGATTTAACTTTGATGTAATGTCCTTAAAACAAGTCAAAATGAGGCTCAGTAGTGTTTGTGGCCTCCACGTGCCTGTATGACCTCCCTACAACGCCTGGGCATGCTCCTGATGAGGTGGCGGATGGTGAGGGGTCTCCTCCCAGACCTGGACTAAAGCATCCACCAACTCCTGAACAGTCTGTGGTGCAACCGTCTCGTTGGTGGATGGAGCAAAAAATGATGTCCCAGATGTGCTCAATTGGATTCAGGTCTGGGGAACGGGCGGGCCAGTCCATAGCATCAATGTCTTCGTCTTGCAGGAACTGCTGACACACTCCAGCCACATGATGTTTAGCATTGTCTTGTATTAGGAGGAACCCAGGGCCAACCGCACCAGCATATGGTCTCACAAGGGGTCTGAGGATCTCATCTCGGTACCCAATGGCAGTCAGGCAACCTCTGGCGAGCACAGGGCGCCGGTGGCAAATTTGCCAATCTTGGTGTTCTCTGACAAATGCCAAACGTCCTGCACGGTGTTGGGCTGTAAGCACAACCCCCACCGGTGGACATCGGGCCCTCATACCACCTTCATGGAGTCTGTTTCTGACTGTTTCTGACACATGCACATTTGTGGCCTACTGGAGGTCATTTTGCAGGGCTCTGGCAGTGCTCCTCCTGTTCCTCCTTGCACAAAGGTGGAGGTAGCGGTCCTGCTGCTGGGTTGTTGCCCTCCTACGACCTCCTCCGCGTCTCCTGATGTACTGGCCTGTCTCCTGGTAGCGCCTCCATGCTCTGGACACTACGCTTGCAGACACAGCAAACCTTCTTGCCACAGCTCGCATTGATGTGCCGTCCTGGATGAGCTGCACAACCTGAGCCACTTGTCATGCTACCACTAGAGTAAAAGCACCGGCAGCATCCAAAAGTGACCAAAACATCAGCCAGAAAGCATAGGAACTGAGAAGTGGTCTGTGGTCACCACCTGCAGAACCAGTCCTTTATTGGGGGTTTCTTGCAAATGCCTATAATTTCCACCTGTTGTCTATTCCATTTGCACAACAGCCTGTGAAATTGATTGTCAGTCAGTGTTGCTTCCTAAGTGGGCAGTTTGATTTCACAGAAGTGTGATTGACTTGGAGTTACATTGTGTTGTTTAAGTGTTCCATTTATTTTTTTGAGCAGTGTATTTTCATACATGATCTAGCATGAGACTTTTGTTTACATTGCTATAGTTTATGTTGCGTTAAAGTTATAGTCTCAAGCGACCAGTTTGCATATTTCTCCTTCCCCTGCCGTGCCTCTCTCCCTGTCTCCACACAATCCTGCCCTGCCTCTCCCCACCCACTCACTCAATCACTAACTCACTGCAAGCATGAAAACTAAGTGATGGACACTGAGATGAAAAGAAAAGCAATGTTTTAATTATTTGGAGATGGTTCAAATCCAAAGTGGCTGAAGAGCTGAGAAGAAGTTATACTGTACAAAGTCCTGAAAACAAGTTCCAAAGGTTCAAGCTTAACAAATTTAAAATAGGTATGGGACTCGGAATTCAGGGCCGCTATGTACCGATTATACCCAGCAGTTATTTCTGAGAATAAAAAACAAAGTCAGCCTTTTCATCATTAGAATGAAACTCAGTCATTTTTTTAGAAGTAGTAATCTAAAGAAATGTCTGTCTGGTTTAAACAATGTCCATACACAGGAACATGTTGCATTCCGTCATTTAACTGGATGGTATGACATGCGCAAACCAGTAGCAGAATTAAGCTATCATCCAATTAAATACTGAAATTACTGTAATGCACACGCAGTAATGGGGTCCTCTGTTTATTCACTACCAAAATGTTTGTAACTTTCTTGTTAATTACCATATTTTATATCAGAATTTTTGTCATTTTCTTTTTTTTTTTTTACATGCTATCTAATGGTGTCATTTTTTTTTCGCATGCTTACCCTATCTCAACTGTAGAACAAGACGGCTTTATACAGCTGCTAAAAACCCTTAACCCATGATACCAAGTTACTTGCAGGAGGAAGCACTTTATCTGGCAAAGAAAGAACTGTCTACCTCAGTGGGGAAAAAACATTTTAAAGAGCAATTTGGCCTTTTGTTATTTTTTTCTCTGTACCTTTTCTGTTTATATTTGTACAGCTGTGAGTATTTTGTTATCCAGGAAAATATCATTCTTTATTTTATTCTATTTAAGGACCATTTTTATGCAATATATGTCGGTAGTTTATTTTTAAGCTATTTTTTCTGTACACAAACAGCTGTCTGATAATAAAAGTGCCTGTGTGACAATTGGAACATGTGGCTTTGACTTTTAACTGTTTTTTTTTTTTTTGTTTGTTTGTTTGTTTTAAGTTTATGGTGAAAAAATATTGAGATACTGTATATATACATCTTATATCACCATTGAGCTGAAAAGTATAGAGAGATATATATATATATATATATATTTCACCATTCAGTTAAAAAAAATTCCACGATGTATATAAAATTTCACCATTCAGCTAAAATATATCGAAATGTATACATTTATATTTCACCATTCAACTAAAGAAATACCATGATATATATATATATAATTTCACTTTTCAGATAAACGATATTGAGATGATTTTTGGTCCATATCGCCCAGCCCTAGTGTAGGCAATGCTGCTGACTGTAGATGAGTTACATCTGAATACATCTCATAAAAAGATGATTGAAATTTTATTTTTTTTGCATTGTGTGCAGATAACCCATATGTTATTTGAAGTAGCTAATAAATATATACAAATAAGATCATTATAGGCATGTGTCTCTTGTCTTGATTTGGCAAAAAACTGCCCAGAAAGCAGATGCTTTGGTTTGTTATTGTCAATAAGCCCAGAATTAATTCTTTTGATTTCTAATTAAATTTAATACTCTTAATTTCTATATCCAGCATTCCGGATTATTCCCTACCCACTGGAGAAAGGTCATCTGTTCTACCCATATCCAGGCTGCACAGAGACAGCAGACAGAGAACTACTGCCATGTGAGTGCATCCTTTTTATTTCAGGCTAGACCTGTCATTCAAATCATATTTTGAATATATATATATATATATATATATATATATATACATCTAGAGTTGATCTGTTTTTACTTATCTGTTTCAGCTTTTCATGAGGTATCAGTGTACCCCAAGAAGGAACTGCCATTCTTTATCCTGTTTACAGCAGGCCTGTGCTCCTTTACTGCCATGTTGGCAATGCTCACACACCAGTTCCCTGATCTCATGGGCGTCTTTGTGAAAGCTGTAAGTCTTTTTAACACTCATTTGAAGTAGCACCACCATAAGCATTGTACCAGATCACTGTTTTATTTGTTATTCGTCAGACGTTTAGTGGTTGAGATTTAACAGCATCTTTCTGACCTTAATTTGATATTATTCTCTATTATTGCTGTTACAAAATCAATATCATAGCTCATATAAATGGAAAATATGGCCAGTCCAAAAGCTGTGATTTGCATTACAGCCAGCACTAGTGTCAGAGCTGTGCTGTTCTAGAAAAATTAGCCAACCTTCTGACCCATCAAATTTGAGAAATCAGCACCACTATGGTACTTTTCTTCATATTACTTAGTGTTACTGTTAGTTTTATAAGTATTATTTCATGTCGCATATGTGCCTTATTACACTCACTCTTTTATTAGGCCTTTGTCTACACTTAGCCTGGTTCGCACTCTTTAAATAAAGCCTAACACTGGAGACTTACTTTATAAGATTTTGTTTTGAGAAAGACTCCACATGCGCTCAGCGTTTACAGTACAAACCCGAGCCTGCTTAATGTAACCCTTGGTTCGAAGAAATGAATGGAGTAGGCCAAGAGGAAGAGAGGTGAGAAAAAGCAGAGCTCACAGGCCAGCCCTTCTAAATCTCCCCCAGATTAGACATGACTGTGGTGATCGCTGTTCAGATTTTAACTTAGTTGTTCGTGTGGCTTGACTTCTGGTCTGCAGAAACTTTAAAGCCTCTTGTATTTTAGAATGGGTAGCCTAAGGAGCTAGGCATCGACACAGAATGTTCCATTCAGGATATCTTTCACAGCATACACTCAATGACACGTGTACAGTTCAGCATCCACCCCATCAAGTGCTCGTGTCCATTTGTAAACACGCTGTTCCCCAAGAGGAATAGTACCCCTGTGTGTCATAACAATAAACTAAGCAATATGAGGACACCAACCTTCACTACCTTGTATCTTTTTATCGTTCTCGTTTGTCATGCATGTTTACATTAGCAATATCTGTTCCCTGGATCTGCGCTTATATAGATGATGCCTCTCCAGCTCCAACGCCGACCGTCAGCATTTTCCCTCCCTTGTTCGCACTGCAATCGAAACATGCCCTGTTCAGTTGTAAACACCTGTTCATATGTGAAATGCATCACTTCATAAACACGTTAAGTGCTTGTTTATGGTCAGTTGAGCTGTAAGCCTTCAAATGCTATTCAGATGCATGCTTTCAAGCTCACTTCTAGACTTGGAGCTATGTGTTGGCTTTAATTTGGAGAAACACTTCCCTAGTATTTGTGTCTGGCCTGCGCCCCTCTTTAGCTATGACTCAAAGTGTAGTAGTCAGAGGGGCAAGTTTGATTATTTTTATGATGTATCTAAGATAAGCTGAACTTAATAAATGATTGTTTAAAGCATTATTTCAGGATTATATTTTCATAGCTGATGGTCAGTGGACAGAATGAATCAGCAACCTAGTTATAATAATTCTACCTTTTTTTTCATTCATTCATTCATCATCATCTGCTTGTTCCGGGGTCGGGTCGCAGGGGCAGCTAAACAGTAAAGGCCAGACGTCCCTCTCCCCAGCCACTTTCTCCAGCTCTTCCGGTGGGATGCCAGGGCTTTTCCAGACCAGCCGAGAGACATAGTCCCTCCAGCGTGTTCTGGGTTGACCCCGAGGTCTCTACCCAGTTGGACATGCCCGAAATACCACACCAGGAAGGCGTTCGGGAGGCATTCTAATCAGATGCCCGAGCCACCTCAAGTGGCCCCTCTCAATGCAGAGTTGCAGCGGTTCTACTCCGAGCTCCTCCTGGATGACAGAACTTCTCACCCTATCTCTGAGGGAGAAACCTGCCACCCTGCAAATTAAGCTCATTTCAGCCGCTTGTATTCACGACCTTGTTCTTTCGGTCACTACCCAAAACTTGTGACCATAGGTGAGGGTAGGAACGTAGATCATCTGGTAAATTGAGAGCTTTGCCTTCAAGCTCAGCTCCCTCTTCACCACGACGGACCAGTACAAGCTCCGCTTTACAGCAGAGGCTGCACCAATCCGCCTGTCGATCTCCGCTCCGTCCTTCCCTCACTCGTGAACAAGACCCCGAGATGCTTGAACTCCTCCACTTGGGGCAGGACCTCATTCCACACCCGGAGGGTGCATTCTACCCTTTTCCGGCTGAGAACCATGGCTTCGGACTTGGAGTTGCTTCACACTCAGCTGTGAATCGCTCCAGCGAGAGCTGAAGGTCCTGGCTTGATGAAGGCAAAAGGAAAGCAGAGACGAGATCCTATGGCCACCAAAACAAAACCCCTCAATGCCTTGGCTGTGTCTAGAATTTCTATCCATAAAAATTATGAACAGAACCGATGACAAAGGACAGCCTTTGTCCAAACCCCACTGGAAATGAATTTGACATGTTACCAATGCGGACCAAGCTCTGGCTCCGACAATACAGAGACCGAATGGCCCGTAGCAACGGGTCCGGCATTCCATATTCCCGGAGCACACCCCACAAGATAGCCCAAGGGTACGGTGGCCGGGAAGTGCAAAACAAAAATACATTTTAAGAAAACAAAAATACATTTTCAGAAAACAAAAATACAT
>JAQMYF010000006.1:20948525-20964851 GCA_030014195.1 Neosilurus mollespiculum
TATCTGTTTGTACTAATCACACATGTTGATATTGAATGTTTGGGTTGGAGGCTGTGGATCTTTAACGAGGATGAATGCACTTCCCGGCCACCGTACAAGGGACATGGTTGAAAGCCTTCACCAAGTCCACAAAGCATATGTAAACAGGCTGGGCAAACTCCCATGCCCCCTCCAGGATCCTGTAGAGTGTGTAGAGCTGGTCAAGAGTGCTGCGGCCGTGACGAAAACCACATTGCTCCTTCTGAATCCGAGGTTAAACCATTGGCCAGATCCTCCTCTCCAGAACTTCTGAATAGACTTGCCTGGGTAGGCTGAGGAGTGTGATTCCATGATAGTTGGAACACACCCTACGGTTCCCTTTTTTAAAAAGGGGAACTACCACCCCAATCCAGAGATATGGCCCCAGATGACCACGCAATGTTGCAGAGACGTGTCAACCAAGGCTCTGGATGTTGTAGGACTGTCTCCAAGGCGGATCTTGTGCACTCCCGGAGCCCGGCAACCGAGCATCTTTTTAACTACTTTGACGACCTTTACCCCAGTGATGGGCAGACCCCACTTTGAACCCCCAGGCTCTTCCTCTTCCACAGAGGGTGTGTTGGTGGGATTGAGGAGGCTCTCTAAGTATTCCTTCCACCTCCTGTCAACATCCCCAGTCAAGGTGAGCAGCTCCCCACTTCCACTGTAAACACTGTACTGCTTCCCCCTCCTGAGGCATCTGATTGTGGTCCAGAACCTTTTCAAGGCCCTCACCGAACTCCTCCCATGCCCGAGATTATGCATCGGTGACAGCCCGGGCTGCAGCACGTTTGGCCTGTCGGTACCCGTCCGCTGGCTCAGGAGTTCCACAGGCCATAAGGACCTGATAGGCCTCCTTCTGACAGGAGACTCTGCCAAACATTGCCAGGAGACCCTAGCTATACGCTTGGGTCTCCCAGGTCTGGAGAACCACCCATCTCGAGAGGGGCTTGATGTTTTTTATTTAAACAATTCAATGCTTTATTTATCAGAAGCACAAAAAAAGCAGCATTTACAATGACTGTTTACTGTAGAGGTCTGCATCGCCACTTCTTTTCACTTTTAGAATGTCAAAACAACATATAAATTGTGCAAAAGGACAAAGATGAAACAGAGTGGTGAATTGAACCAGCTGTGACTGAACTAACACAAACCTCTTCTTTAAAATTGTACCTTTACTCTTTAATGCAGGTTTTTCTTTTATTAATTGATGTATTTTTTTTCTCTCTTTCTCTTTTCCCACAGTTCTTCAGCACCCTTTTTGCACCATTGGGCTTTTTTGCAGACAAGATGGAGAACTTTATGCCTTCCTGCCTTTGGTACCAGCTGACGAGAATCTAAAACACAACCCCTATTACCTTCCCCACAAATTACATGCAGACATCCCGGTGTCAGGCTATTGGATGTGTAGCATTAAATGTGCTAAGAAGTTCTGTGTGATCCGTGCTGATCGTAATAAAATGTTCTGAGCGATGTATTTTTTTTATTTTTTATTTTTTTAATTGAATCCTGACCTGTTTTTTTTTTTTTTTTTTTTTTGTCTGACTGTGTCGTTAACTTTTTATAAATGCACTGTTTGTAGCACACACTCTTGAATGCTCAACCCCTAGTACCAAAAATACGAGATACACTTCCCTTCCCTTGGTTATGAGTGCTGCGGTGATATATAGAGGCAAGGCATTCTGCCATAGCAACAACTGGCAGAACTGGTTGGCCTTGTACATGTTGGAGATTGACAGAGGAGGTAAATCATGACTGTTTTGTTTTTTGTTTTTTTTAGCAGCTCCAACATGCAAGTTCTTTCCACAACTCCTCAACAGGATCAAAACAACTCCTTTTGTAATTTGGATGGGGGTAAAGAGAGCTACCCAGTTGCAGGATCTGATTGTTGTTGGCTAGTCAATTTCCAAAACCTTGTGTATTAGAAAATTCAAGATATAATGTGAAGTAAGAATATTTCCAGGAAGGACATTTAACTGATGGATTTGCTTGCTGCTTCTCGCACACAGTGCTGTTTATTCACTGGTCTGTTTACAAACAAATACTGGTTGAAGAGGCCTTTCTCCTAGGGAAAACAAGCTTAACAGGCAACCCGAGAGCCAAAGAGGCTTATGTTGTTATATGGTGTAACTTCAGCCTTGTTGTGAAGTTGTGGAATCAAACTACATGAATTGTTAACACAAACTACATGTTCACCACAGACACTTGCAGGCCAGTGCTTTCTGGTGGGAAACCAGAAACTTGATCGTGTATGTAAGATTCATCCGTTATGTGATGGTGCTCTCAGAGGAACCTAAAGTGCCATAAATATAAATTCATATTAAGTGATTTTATATTAACAGTTTGATATTCTGATCTCAGGACTCCTGAAAGCTAAAGATTCTCAACTTTATACTCAACAGGTCTGAATCATTTCTTTTAATACTCTAGTTAAAAGTGAGATAGAAATTGGTCTATCTAGCCATTCATCCATGCATTTCGTATCCCCTGATGCATTGGGCCACTTCTGTAGTTTTCTTTGCAATGTATGTTTTTTATTACCTTTGTGGATTTCCTTCTGTTGAACCTATACCCTTGTACAAACATCAGTTCAATACATTTATCGCATTTGAAAATTGAGCATTTGAGGGTTAAGGGCCTTGCACGAAGCCCCAAAAGTGGCAGATTAGTGGCATTGGGGCTTGAATCCTCAACCTTTTGATGATTAACCCAAAGCCCACATTCACACTTATGGACAATTTAAAGTGGCTAGTTGACCTAATGTACATGTCTTTGAACTGTGGGAGAAAACCGGAGAACCAGGAGAACATGCAAACTCCACATGGATTCCCTGGCCAACCATGGGGCTTGAACCCAGGACCTTCCTGCAATGAGGTGAGAGTGCTAACCACTACGTCACCCCACATAGAAATGAAACGATGCTTATGCCTTTTGTTTTTTCCCTCCCAGCATTTACAAAAAGAATTAATGTTTATGAAGATCGGATATTTAACTATGGTCCACAGGTAACCCTTAAAGTTTCTTAACTGTACAGCTCTGCTAATCGTTAGTGGTTTTGCATAAGACCTCATAACTGTAACAGGTATACGCTATCACAATATATTTATTTATTTGTTTAAAAATCTTTTTTCCACAAGAAAGCAGCAGATGAGCCATGAATCTGGAATGACAGTTGTGTAGGTATTTGGAATTCTGATTGAAGCTAATTCTCTGGATGTGAAATGTGTGATTTCACATTATTTCCATACCCTCTTGATTCTCCCATTTGTAAGACGTGCCTAGGCTGTACTCTTGCATTTTTCAGGGTAGATGAAAAATGTTTTGATTTCATTTATGTGAAACAAAATCTATCAATTATTTTTTTTTTATTTTTTATTTTTTTAAATAGAGTGCAGTAATTATTAGACCATAATTAAATCCAGTGCTATGTCCCATGTATAAGGAGTATTAGAGTAACCATCAGGCAAGTGAAAAATATAGACCTATACGGGGTCTGCGGTGCCTCAGTGGTTAAGGCTTTGGGTGATCTGAAGGTTGGTGGATCAAGCCCTACTCCCACCAAGCTGCCACTTTCAGGCCCTTAAGCAAGGCCCTTAATTCTCAGCTACCCTGTTGTATAAATGAGGTAAAAATGTAAGTTTCTCTGGGTAAGGGTGCCCCCATAAATGTATTCCATGTCCATGAAAATGTTAAATCTTAAAGACAAGAATTTCCCTAAAACTAGTTTAGAGTGCCAGTTCTCATCCATTTAAGATGGAACTACTACTCCAGGAGGAAGCCACTACTGTATTCCAAGGTCTTGCCAGCCATCTCGAGGCCACTAGCAACATACAAGGAATCAGTGTCATTGGAGACACCATACTGCATACACCAATCAACCATACATTTAAAACCAACTGCCTAACATTGTGTAGATCCCTCCTGTGCCACCAAAACAACATCGACCCATCAAGGCGTGGACTCCACAAAACCTTTGAAGGTATTTGTCACCAAGACAGATCATTTAAGTCCTGAAAGTGGAGGCCTTAGATAGATCCAGACCATAGATCAGACTTGTTTTTTTCCACTACATCCTGCAGATGGTTGTTTGGATTGAGACATGGGGAATTTGGAGGCCAGGACAACACTTTGAACTCTTGTCATGTTCCTCAAATCATTTCTGAACAATGTTTGCGGTGTGTCGGGATGCATTATCCTGCTGAAAGAGGCCAATGCCATTAGGGAATATTGCTGCCATTAAGCAATGTGCCTGGTATGTAGCAATGTTTATGGAAGTGGTACATGTCAAAGCAACATCCACATGAATACCATGCCCCAAGGGTTCCCTTCAGAACTTCACATACCATTTAAAAAAAAAAAAAAAAAAAACATTCTTCTGGCCAGGTCAATTTCTTTTATTTTCACATGGTTCAATTCTGATGTTCACGTGGCCATAGTAGGTGCTTTCGGCAGTGGACATGGGTCAGCTTGCCCAAACTGCCCTGCAGTAACACATTCCAATATGTGTTACTCCAACAAGCCTACCATTTTCCAATATTCCAACAAGCCTACCACTCACATTAGTAATCCTTGGGCACCTATAGGAACTCCATAGGATCACTTTTGATAGATATTAGCCACTGCATAACAGGAACATTCCATGCAATTTTGGAGATACACTGACCCACTTTTCTAGCCATCACATTTTGGCAGAGGGTTAATATAGGTAGTGCAATCTAAGACTAAAACTAGGTGTGAGAATATTTTATAACTGGAAATAAAATTATTTATCATAAAAAATCAAAACTAAATAAAAAAACTAACATGAAATACGATTGCAGGTAAAATCAGCTTCATGTGCATTTCCAGTCCATTTTCCTCATTGATTTGCAATGCAGTTGCTATGCCACTTTGAAGATGAAGATGAGACAGTGATGAACTAGTTTCCGAAGGTGGCAGTAATGTAAAAAGCTAATGCTGAATCCCAGTTCTTGTGCAGAATTCTTTAAGGGTGGCAATTGGTGGCTGAATGCTATGTCTTATTTTGAAGGCTTCTTCAAATGAAGCCAAGAAATGCAGCCTTTGTTTTCTAAGCCAAGAAGACTCCAACAGGTGAATCCTTCATGTTCTAACCTATCCTAAGATTCATTGCGTGCCACCATAAAATTTTATTGAGTCTGTCACAGCTCTGAAGGTTGCTATGTTGTGTCAGGAGCAGGAACAGCTAATGACACAAATAAGAAATCTGTTGACTAGACTGTCTCATACCACTTGGTTCATAATGGCTTGGTTGTTGGCTTGGCAGAAACACAAGGCCACTCCTTTATAGATGGCGTTCCCAAAGGATTTGGCAACTGAATTGGGATTCAGCTTGCAAATAAATTAAAACTGAATTAAGCTAGTCAGTTACTTAAAGTTACTGCTTCCAATCCATTGATTTTAGGAACTGATTGTATACTTGGTGCTTAATCTCTTAAAAGGTACCACTGAAACAAGATAATTGATGCTCACATCATGTCACCTCACAGTGCTTTCAATTATGACTAATCAGTGTGTAAGTGATGTTGCCAGTTGAAATATACACCTTTCTAACTGTCCTATTTGTGTTGCTGCCTTCAACAGTGCATTCACTGGAGAATGCCCATATCTACAGATAGCTTATTGTGACTAACCGTACAAATGGCATCAGCATTCCTAGCATTTTCAACAAGCACTTATTGAATCTGACTGGCAAGAGTCAGGATATCCACACATCCTCCTGCAGTTATGCTGATGACCTGCTTTGGCACTTTTCCGAGATATTGGTGTAGCAAAAGAGAGTGCAGCAATAAGGACAAGATGAAAACTGCTAGCTCTGCAATTCCTTTTAACAGACCACATGTGTGCGCTCTTAAACCTCAAGCATGCCACTTCATTATATAAAGACTAGCACTGCTTAAACGTAGAGCTCCTAACAGATATTACTACTGATCGTTGTCTGAGACTGGTATTATCAGAGTAGCGTGGGTTCTTCAAGGGTCATGTCAGCATCAGTTTCATTTGTATCACCTGTCTTGTTAGTATAATTATCCATTTTACAAGTTTATGTTCTGTTTTGTGTTGTTTACTTGATGAAAATGGTGCTCCACTCAGGAGTAGCACTATAAATGAGGAAAGTAAATGTCTCAGATTCTCCTAGACTGTACTGTACACTGTAGGGTCATAAGTCTGAAAGTAAGGAGAGTTTCATTTTTGCCAGTTACACACAAGAATTGTAATGTGTTAATCCCATACCATGAGCCTGGCAAGTTCTTGCTGCCATCATGTGCACTAATCTTCACAACTGTTCACCTCTGGGAGTGATTTCACCACTGACACAAACGTCATGTATACATTACACTAGGCTCCACTATAAATCTGGCTTCAGGGCCAAACCCAACCTTGGCACTGACCAGAGCCATGAACTACAACCATGAGAGGGACGTGCAGTAGATGACTCCATACACCATGGCAGAAATGAGTTTATATGTTAAGTCAATTACTTTTGCCTATGTAGCACATTTGTGTAAATAAATCAAGTAACAGCTTAAATTTAGCAAAAGTCAAATGGTAGACAAACTCTACAAGCAAGAATCATGTTCTCTTGTAATACTAGGATTTACCATCTATTTTGAAAATTAATGAAATGGTAGCATACATAATATTTCATAAGTGTTCATGAGCCAACTCTCAAATAACTACCCTATTTGGCCTAATTGAAAACAGCTGGAAGGAGTTCAGGCTGACGACATCATTATTTCGAACATCTAACTCCAAACAAAAGCAATTACTGGGACCACACGCACTTGGCAAAATGTAAAAATGGTCATGTAATGTTTATGTTCATTATCCCTTCAATCAACCATTGCTAATGCCACTTTCCTCAGGAAACCAAAATGACATTCAAGAACCAAGCCTTCACCCAAAACCCGTCACATTTTAGAGATTAGTTGTGTTAATTAAGATGGTGGGGTGCTTTGTTTAAGAACATGTATAAATTGTAAATTTTAACATCGGCCATAAAGCATCAAGGGGCGATTTTTAAAAAATTCTCTAAAAGTAAACACACTGACATGCATTCCTGCAGTCTTTTTCAACATAATCTTTTCCTCTTCTTCCTCTGAAATGAGTAAAATAGTGCTGTTGAATTAGAGAAAACAGGATCTGACAGGGGTTTCAGCAATAAATGGATGAAAATGTCCTTTGATAAGACCCTGAAAGCGAAACTATTAAACTATACATAATCGAGTTTTATATATATATATATATATAAATATGTATAGAAAATTTACAGAATATTAATAAGAATTTTTTTTTTTTAATCATTCATTTTATAAGCCACCTAATCTCATCTCAGCTGACTCTGGGCGCGGGCGGAGTACACCCTGGACAGCTTGCCAGGCCATTGCAGGGCCATATAATATTTATATGAAATGTAATATTTATATAGTTCAATTAAAAATAATATAAAATTTTGATATACATATATCTTTATCTCTTCATTTTTTACCTTCCATCCAGTTTAACCCAAATGAGTGCAAGTCTCCTGTACATGACAAAGCTTCAGGTTGCTTTAGATTAAAAGAATTGGCATTTTATATATGCACTGTCCCACCAGTATGCCAAAGCCCTGACTCGATTAATCCATCTTAATAGCAAATTTAGAAACAGAAGGTTTGGTGTAGCAAACTGATTGCTGCCCATGATCTCCTGGCTATTTTTACTGTTCCATCATGGTACACTACTCTATATCTTTATATAGTTATTATTTGACATTTAGTATCACATTTACTTTTGCAGCATGACATAAAAATGGTGAACCATTAAGACATTTGCAAAGGATAAATAACCACTGATTTTATGATAAACATCTAATTTAGGAACTACTACTGTGTCACATTAGCTTGTGCTTTAGTTCAGGGTATATGTAACTACACAGTGACACAAACAGGCTTGCCTGGCCACCACATTATAACTCATGAGAGGATGAGCAAGCTTACAAATGAGAATGCACCAATCCCACTTTTTCCATTTGTGATATGATACTGATATTAGAGTATTAAATATTATCCAATACCCAATGCTGCTCCATTACTGATATCCTCTTCGTCGCCAAAAGACTTTCTGCAAAGTTCTTCTGCCAAGTTATGTGAAACATCATACTAGGCTTGATGCTTGATGGTGACATGCTTTCGAAAAAGCTGTCTGTATTCACGTCCAAATTCTGTGTCATGTCAGTCAACAGCACACATGTAATACATCACTGTGCCCCTGACTGGAAAATCTTTCAAATCCAGCCTGTTATTAATCCAATCTTTCAGGTCAGTATTAACTCGAAACTGAAACTTGTGTCAGATTGTTGCATCTACAATAAAAGTACAAGTAAATTAATCAGAATGACATTTTCACTGGGTATCAGCTTGTTTTTGATTTTCTTTTTATTTCATTTCAATGTAAACAATATTCAACTTTTGAGAGAATCTAACAGTCTTTGATCACAGTCTAATTTAAACCCTCCCAAAAAGTGCTTACATGTAAAAATGATGCGTAAGTGCATATATATCCCATTTTCAATAACAAAAGATTAAAAGGCAGACATCTTATAATGTGTAATAAAAATAGGCTTTACAGGGAAATTGATCTTTCTGTATTCGTCCAAGTCAAATATATTAAATTGGAAAGAATTTTGAAAGAACGTAACTGTAGCACTGTGTCATTTTAAATGCTGCGTCCTCTCATCTATATATAAAAAAGAGTGTGGCCTCCTCCTGCAGATTTGTTGTTATTAGTGTAAAAATCATACAGCGGGGGTATGCTTCCAGTCAGTTTCAATTTGAGTAGGTTCTATTATGTTTCCAGGCAGTGATTGCAAATAATATTTATGATGCACTGCATCCAGTGTCTAGTGCTCAGAAAGTCCACAACCGATACTAAAAGAAGTTCCTGCCAAACACGTTGTCGAAATCGTTTTGTATATATTAAAGCAATGAGCAGCAATTTCTATGCTCTTATTAGAGGTCATTAAACCATAACAGCAACAATGAAAAAACAAACATTACATTCTTTTTTCTTTCTTTAGATGTCCAAAGACTAGCAATGTTCCAGATTGAAGAACAGTTGTACTTCTGCACTGTTGCCTTGGAAGTCCAACAAGGAGTATCATTCTGCAGACAGAGACCAGAAAGTCAGTCCCATGATTCTTTGGTTCACTTGTGAGCCCTGAGAAGAGAAAGTTTTACACTGTAGCCTACACCCACGGAAGTCAAGTAAGATCTAGCCAATCCGGTCGCTTGTGTGGTTTGCATGTGTGAACATCCACGGTGTCTTCACAGTCTTGGCACTCTACCGAGCAACACCACTTGAATTTGCACTCGCACTTGGTGACCCGTTTAACCCGTGTGGTGTCATATCCACGACCACAGCACATAACTTCACAGCCGTCCATACCCTTGGAAGATTTATTGCACACCCTCCCTGCTGTGCCTAGTGAACCTGAAACAAACACAAAGAAACAGATATAGTATAATGACACATCCAGTGTTATCCATGCAGCTAGTAAGTGTTATTTCCTTTGTCACGCATATGGGCAGAGAGCCCAATGGTCTATAAATAAAATATGATTGCACCCAGGATCATCATGTTTTGCTTTTTGGCCTTTGAAACAAAAGCACATCCTGGAATAAGAGATGTGTGAAAGCTTACAGTTAAAGTAGAACATCCAATGTTTATCTTCTCTTTTTTCTTTTGCATTACATCACATCTTTTAAAATATTAGACCAAGTAGATTACAAGAGCTTAATGGCTGTGCCTATTCACTCACCTGCTGTTCTGTCCATGAGGCAATAGTCTGGAGAGTTTTCTACGTACACTAGTTCGTTTTTGGTTGTACCTTTGAAGTTCCTGTCTGCGGCCATAAACCCTGTGCCATCCTGGTTCATTGTGACCTCCACCGCCATGTTGTACTTCTTCCTCAAATAGACTCCTGTGCGTCGGAAGTCAGACATAGCGAGCCAACATGTCCGCAGAGCGCATGAGCCACTGACACCATGGCACTTGCATACCAGCTTCATGAAGCGTTTCACTGCCTAGGATTAACAAGTTAAACAACTTTATAAGGCAAGAACTGACTTTAACTTTAAAAGTGTTATCACAGGAGTAGTGTGGAATGTAGTCTATGTGAGAGTCAATTGTACAACCTACAGCTAGTATATTCATTTTTGTATGGGATTTGTCTTAATGTAGGACAGAGAAGTCAACTCAGATTTCTGATTTAATAACCATCTCCTGAATTACTACCATTATGCAATCCTCACCATTCTGCCACAGCGGTTGTTATGCAGGTTCATCAATGCTCGAGCATCTTTTACCATTCTCTCCCTGGCATCCACAAAAGCTTTGGCGAAATTGATACCATAGTTCACGTTGTCGCTACATCCACCCCAGTCAAAGTCACCCATTTCATCACTCTCTCTTCCTCTTTTGGGGGCGCCACACCTACAGCTCTTGAGCTCCCCCTGGCTGCAGGCTCGAGTAACTGCATACACCACTCCAGCAGAGGAGATGGCATACACAAATGCTGCCTCACGGCTACCTGCCATGATAAGAACAAAGTGATCAGCTATGAATTACAGAAAGAAAAGACAACGGGAGTATTTAATAGTACTAGAAAATTCATTTAGATATCTGAACTAGTATTTAAACAGGTGTGACGATGTGCTAGTCCTTGTGTTGGTGTGATGGATCATCACATAATCATCATCCTCTCAGGTTTAAGCTCTTGATATGCTGGGCCTACTCAAGTGTGAAAGGCCACCCTGGAGCTTCCTACTCTCAGACTGATTTAGACCGGTGCTCCCTCACCTTCAGTGTCTGGATGACTGCACTCATAGCCTTGAGGTGTGCTTTTTCCTTCAGTGGAGAACACGATGACCCCTATTCCCCTCATTTTTCATCCTCCCGCTTATGCACTTAGCCAAAACAGAGGGTGATATGTCAAAGTGAGCAGTTTTGTCTGTCTGCCAGACTCATCTTCATAAATATTTACATCTCCTATTACTGTTTATACATTGGCCGTGCAGATCCCCTGCTCACCATTTGTATTTGGAGAATATCCACTCTCTTTCTGACTCCCAGCCATTCTAGAAATCTGAGACATGATTTTTTTTTCTTTTTTTACATTGCAGAGTACTGAATAGATTATTTTTGTGACTGTAATTAATCCCTTATTAATGTGTTCTGTAAGTGCACTGTAAGTTAATGTTGGACGCACTCCGGAGCATGACACGGCCAAAGACGGTGTGGTCACGTTCCAGTGTGCTACAGTTCCAGCGATGGTGCTGGAACTGGTGTTGACACTCGCGAATCCATTCCTTGGCTCCCTCACCAATGGACTGCATTAAATCTGGGTGTCTCTGGCACAACTGCCGCTGCTTGTTGACTAGGCCAGGAATGTTGTCACATATGACTCTTGTGCCAAGTGCACCAATGTACCTGTGGAAGAAGAAAACCACACAAGTGATGTGGATCTACATAATCAACCACAATGCAAGAACAGTTTTTTAACTATGCACATGGGGTTTGAGAAGGATCAGAAGGTCTATGGTTCAAGCCTCAGTACCAACAAGTTGCCACTGTTGGGTCCTTAATCAAGACACTTCACCATCAATTATTCACTTGTATGAATGACATGTAAATGCAAGTTGCTCTGGGTAAGGATGTCTGCCAAAATCTTAAAAAAATAAAAATCTAGGGTATATAACAGTATCTGGTTCAGTTACAGGAGCAGATAATTCAAAAGATAAGACTTCTTCCACATGTTTAGAAAAGGGGTTCGTCAAGACTTCATGAGATAATTAATTTTCAAACTAAAACTCTTTCTGTTAAAGAAAACCAATTGAGTAAGCTTCAGTAAAGAGCCATTAAGTATTCCTCCAGAGAGACAAGAAAACCTTTTTATGTTATATATCGAACGTTTCTAACATATTACCTTTGTAATATATTCTATTGCTGTATATATTTTAGTTCATCATGTTTTTTCTGGATTAATAATGATTCTTAAAGTAGTCCATAGGAGGCAGAATGGGGACTACTGTATACGCTAACTGACCTTTTTTCACATCTCTCTCTCTCTCTCTCTCTCCCTCTTACAGACACACACCATAAGGTTTATGCTATTCTTGCTGGATCTCATTATACAATCAATTGAACACAGTGTTTAATTTCCACTCCAGTTATGGATGTCCTTTATTCACACACACATACACACGCACACACGCACGCACACACGCATGCATGCTGCACAAGACCTTTCACCAACAACCAGGGAGGCCTTGCTTTACCGAGTTACCCGATTTACACACCCCCCAGCCACACACACACACACACACACACACACACACACACGTTTTCTCTACAGCAAAAGACTTATCAGCAGCCACGTGTGTTTGGGGTTGCGAAAGACTAATGCTCTCAAGCAGAAAAGCACTGTATGAGTTGATTACTGTGATGACAACAATCCCCATAACTGAATAAATTACTGTAGGAAAAGGGAGACTTTTTTTTCACTATGGTTCTTGTGGCCACGGGAGCATTGCCATAGCTGTCTTACTGGCGAAACTTCACACTGCCTTATTTGAAGCAGTAGCACCCATCAAGTTACTTCAGCACAGCTACAAAGATACAGGTACAGTGCTGACATTGCCTGCTTGGTTGAGAAAGGGGACATTCACAGTGGTAGGGGGCAAGTATCTAAAAATGTCGACTACTGAGACATTTTGTTGTTTACACAGCTGTAGGCTGCAAAGAAATCGGCCAAAAGTGTGGTAAGATGTTGGGCTATGTTGATATTGCTACCACTAAGATGTGATGGAATGCCCACAGATCCCTCAATTAGTGACAGAGAGAAATATTTAATTGAGAAATCTATGAGTGTTTCATCACATCTTCTGTTAGGAGCTGAAAAGCAATAACCTGTGACTAAAGTGAAACAAAGTCTGTGGCCCTGAACAAGAATGTCAGATGGTCATGAGCAATAGCACACATCAGTACAGCTCTTAAGGCGGCTCTGACTCAGAAGAATTTAATTCATTGCTTAACATCCTGTAGAACTTTGCAAAAACTTAGAGGAAGCATACCTTTCAGTTTTATCATAAGAAAATAAAAATTGGCTTATTGCAAGAAAGATTTCCAAAGAAGTCATTAATTAACTGTAACCATTCAACCATTCAACTATTTAAAGATAACAGAAGTAATTAAAACAGCCTATAGATTATAACCATTATGGATCTTGGTGTCTTTCTGGTGATTTTAAAAATGCCTACACCACTACTAAACCTTGCTGAAATATTTAGCTTGGTCTGACTGGCTATCAGCTGCAGGTCAAACTGGTAAACCATCTTTGCCAGCTGTTAATTTGATTTACAACTTTCTTATCAATAATTGTTTGAGTTTGAGATTTCATAATTGGTTTACTGTTGTGTTATTGTCCTAAAAATAACTTCGCAGTATTGGGTTACAATGTTCTAACACACTCCAATGATGTCACTAGCATGTTTAAAGCATAGGTTTCACCTGTTGTTTTACCAATTCATTTTCTTTCAGCGGATATGCAGATAGTTTTTCATTCATTCATTTATTAATAAACTAACAAACTTGCTGACTTACTTACTCATCTACTTATTTACGTACTTACCTATTTATTCTGGTCAGTGTAATGGTGGATCTGGGGCCTATCCCAGGAACACCGGGCCAATGGTGAAAATAAACCCTGGGTGGGACTCCAGTCCATCAAATATTCATACACATGTTCATGCCTGGGGCAATTTAGCATAGCCAATATATCTAACAGTTTGTTGTTTTAAATAGGTGGGAGGAACCCAAACAGACACAGGGTGATCATGCAAAACTGCCCACAGAACACAGACTGTACTCACGATCAAGATCAAAATGGGGAACGTCAACTGTACAGTAATGAAATGTCAAATGCCTTGTTTTTGTTTTCAGCTTTATTATATATCTGCCTAACATGACTTGTTTTAAAATTTAAGACATGTCATCTTACTACCTTTCCTAGCATCACAGATACAGATGTGGGGAAAAAAGTACAACCGATGCAAACATTCTTTGAACAAGCAACCATTACACCCTTCACAAATAACATTTTGGAGTCATTTTCATAATAATATTAATTAAAAAACAAAAACAGGTCACACACATAGACACAGTATGTACACCGTTACATTTATCACACATTTATCAGGTGTTCCAGATTATGTGCCATTAATTAGAAACTACTGCGGGTGAAACCTAAGTAAGAAGTCGGGTCTGGTTTTCCCTTTGTAATTTAAATGTGTGGCATCATCATGCCAAGATGCAAAGTGCTCTCTAAAGCCTTTAGAATACAAGGTTTTGGATGTTGATTAGTCTGGCAAATGATTTAAAAAGTCAAAAAAGTTAAGTCTAAATTATTTCAAAGAAATAGGAAACTGTAAGGAAAATCATCTACAACTGCCATACATTTTATATGACTGCTAGTCTGTCCAGGCCTGACCTCCTCAGCAAATTCAGCTCAAGAAAGACCATTTGATGTAAAAGAAAGACTTCAAGATCCCTCAGATTTCACAGAGATCACAGTATCTCCATGTAACATGCAACTGTTAGTGTGAAAGAGCATACATTTAAAATCACAAAGACAAATTTAATCTGCATATAGTGCAAGACTACAGTGTTCCAATGAACATATAAGTAAAGACCAAATATTTTTATTTAATTATGTGCTCTGGACAGATGAATCAAAGTTAGAGTTGTTTGAACACAGTAAAATATGTAGAACCTAATGTATATAAGAACCTCATACTAGCTGTGAAGAATAGTGGTGAAATGTCATGGATTGGGATTGTTTTGCTGCCTCAGGAATTGGAGTCACTGATACAATTAATTGTGCATCAAAAAAGTGCTTGTCCATCTGTTCATAAAATGAATTTGAACCAGAGGTGAACCTTTCGACAGGATAATTACCTTTCATGTGAGCTACACAGAAGGTAGTGTGATGTGCCGATTTTCATTCCGCAGGAAATTGTGTGTGTGTTTGTCTGTCCGTAGTCCATGAGTGTGTGTTCGGTCTTTTTTTATAACGGTATTATTATAAGGAAGTTATTACCTTTTGCTGTTCAGGTACACCCTGAACAGCTCGCGAGTCCATTGCAGGGTCAAAACGCACACAAACATTCACACCTGGGGTAATTTAGAACAGCCAATTTGCATAATGTGCATGTCTTTTGACTGTGGGAGGAAACTGGAGTACCCAGATTAAACCCAAGAACCTAGGACCTCTTTGCTGTGAGGTGGAAGTCCAAACAACTATGCAATTGTGCCCCCATCCTACTGAAATGTAGTGGGAGGTTTTAAAAAGGGCCACTACATGCAAGAAAACCCATAAATATCAATAATCTCAGCAAGCTGATGGCAGAAACTAGTTGAAAATTACACAAAATGCTTACAAGAAGTTATTTCTGCTTAAAGAGCAATGCTAGCTTCTCAGACCAAATTTGTACTTACCTTTGCCACAATAGGTTATTACATCTTTTTACATTTTTGTTGTTTTTGAATAAATTATTAAAGTTTTTAAATTAGTAATGGGTGCTGATCAAATATTTTGAGAAAATCAACATTTTCCTTGACTGTAGATACAATTTTCTTAGTCCACAGTAGAAGTATTCAGCTAAGAAATGCAGTTTAACATCTAGCAGAAGTGTGAATAGTGTACAAAGAGATCTTCAGGTGAACAAAGAGGTCTCCAGGTGTTCTGTGTCATCACTGAATTAACAGACCATAGTCATGATACAATAAACTTCCAGTGGGAAACTGTGGGTATTAACTTTATATTTTATTTAGTGAAGGATTTAGATTAATATTAAACTCATGGTTATTTACTGGGTGTGTGTAAAGTAGGCTACTACTGTGTAAGCAGGTTATATTTCAGTGATTTTTACATGTATTCATACCAGATATATACGTACGCTTTTGTTGGAGTATGGCATAAACGTAGGACATATCCTGTAGATTACACTATATTCACACTTTCAAATTTCAAAAATTATTTTCATTGTTGGTTAAATTGTACCATCAATCAGATGTCTTTAATATCTTTCACTTCTTTCACCTTTAAATATAATTTATTGTCTGTAATTGAGCTTGGTGTTCACTTTAAATAATACATTAATATAATATTACATTATTGGTAGTATTTATTACAGCCTATTATATGAAATAATAAGAAAGTTCTACAGTACAGAGTAAAAATAAATATATATA
>JAQMYF010000006.1:21003249-21043879 GCA_030014195.1 Neosilurus mollespiculum
TTCCTCACCCCCGGGTCCCTGGTTCCCTCTGCTTCCCCTCCGTCTTCAAATAAAAGCCTTTAAATTTTCATCTCGCCCCCGGGTTTGTTTTTGGGTTCAACCTCACGTCTGGTTTTCAAACCATAACAGCATCCTTCCTTTCCCCTCTGTTTGTTCATGTCACCCTTTATACTCACTCACAAATCCAGGGTCATCCCAAATAAAGAACCCCAATGTATCTGCCAAAAAGTAAATACCACCAAAATACCAACACTAATCTAATTTGAAGAAACTGTGCGAGTTACTCATGTGAACATAATCTAAGGAAATAGTTCTAGGTCTAGGTCTAGAAAAAGGTCTAGGAACTAAGCTATCCAATCAATAAGAGCCATCATTTGGATTCAAACAAGCCGATAGTTAAGAGCCATTGATTTGACAATTACTGCAGTGATGAATATGAATAAGCAAGCAGAAATTCTTTTAACCCTAACTGATGCAGTGAGTAGCTTCCTATTTCTTAAACAACCATTTCAAAAGGCTTTCAAAAGATTGCTGAAATGAATGGAGTTGGGTTAAGAACTGTCCAACACATTAGTAAAAACTGGAAGGATTTTTGCAAACCATCAATTTTGTGGAAGTGATAAAAAATTCTTGATCGACCATGACCAGAGATCAATTAAATGCTTGGAAAGATGAAATCATAAAAACTGACACCTATGTTTAATAGTGAAAGTAAGAGTGCATGCATGTGATGAGAACTCTCATCACTGATTAGCCTAACTAAATGTTAGTTAGGCTTGTCAGACGAAATGGCATCAATTTACTTGGAAACATAAAGATTGCACTCTGGAGACTGGGAGAAAGTCTAATGTGATGGGTGTGTCTGGGTAACTGCATCGCCACTTCAGACTTGACCTTGCAGCAAGATGCTTTAGGAGATGCTAGAGAAGAAATTAGAGTGGATCAACTCTGCCATCCTCAATACAAGACCTTTTGTGTTGGGGTGGTTGGGGGTTCAGGGGGGTGTGTACACCAATGCTAAGGCTACAGCGAGGCTTCGTAGTTTACTTATACTCTACTGATATTGTACAAAGAAAACAAATGAAAGAACTGCTACGAGTTACAAATGAAAACTTGCCTGCTGAAACTCAGCTGTGCTTACAAGACTGGTTTCCACAAGTGTGGCTTCAGGGCCATCAATAAAGACTGCATTACAAGTCCCAGGAAACAAATATTTCTCAGGAAATTAAAAGAATGCTCGAGAGATAGAGAGACACAGTAAAATAAGCACAGGTGTCATTAGGCATTGAAGACATGGTACATACACAGAGACATGGGACATACATGAGTGGTACTGTGGGATATTTTTGCCATCCTGCAAGCCATAAAAAGCTTTACACCTGTCCAACAACAGAATGATTCCTAGAGGGCATCTGATGAAGAACGGATGCTAGGGCATTAATTCTTTTAGGTTGTATGGGAATCCAGCTCAAATTAGCTAGCCAACTCCAAGTGCTCATCAAATACAAACACAAACCACAATGGAGTGTTTGGATAAGACCCACTTTGTATTCAAGTATAGCTAGTCTTAAGCAATAGTTCCACTTTTATATTCCAAACATATGAATCTTTGTGTTTGTCACTGTTTATATTAAAGCCTTTGGTTTTGTTGGTATTTCGCAGGATTTTAACATTCCTACAGTCCAGAATGCACACTCTTAAAATAGTTTAAAATTGTTGAGGTATTTCACATAACACTTTATGATCTGACACAACTGGGCTGAAATACACTTGTGAGTGTTTTCAATTCATTATTTTGTTTTTATCTAGATTCAAATGTTCATGCATTCTATTTGTATGGACAGAATTTCTTCTGTGGCATTGACTGTCAGGTATGATGGAGTCCTCCGTGGCTGCAGAAGAGGGCAGAAAGCACTTTTCTACAAGTGTGTTATTCTGGCATGGGATTCAACATGAGAAACAGTTTAAAAAGGTGCATTGTGTTTGCTTCATGTTTCTATGGGCAAGATCTAATTACATTCATTTTCCCTAAGATGGTAGCTATTGTATGAGGGGGGAGAGCTAGCTGCTAGGTATAAATTGGCCAGGGTGAAAAAAATATCGGCGGAGTAAAAAATAGAAATGTGGACAGAGCCTTAGTAGCACATGGTGGTGAGACTAGTTTAAGTGTTGCTCACTCAGAGATCTGCATGGACTAGCCCTGATGAATGACTCCACGTAGGTGGCCGAGATTCCACTGGTTACTCAATAGACAAGCGAAGACTTGAACTTGAAGCCTGCAGCTACATGGGCCAATGGAATGAGGTGAAGAATGGCAAATAACAATACACTCACTGAAGCATAGTTTAGTTGTTCTCTAAATTATTTGTGGTCTAAGTTAGTGGTGTTTTAACAATTCCTGCCAGTGGTTTCAGAATGCAATATCCCACCAAGATATCTTTAGACAGCTCATGTCTCATATCCTTAGACTCTCAGATGACTCATGTAGTCTTGGTCATATGACAATATCTAGGCGTGTTAGAATAAAGAATAACAGCATCAGACTTAGAGCAGCTCTAAAGAGCAGGACTCACTCTCACTCACCCTAAGTGCCTGGATGATGAGGTCTCGGGCCTCCAGTTCTCCCTCCAGCATACTGAAGAGGAGCAGCATATCTTTCTTACTCAGCGCATCAACGTTCAACTTGGACTCCTGCATTCAGAACACAACAGCAAATTAGCTTTGGCTTTTTTTAACAGTATTTCTGATTGATTCATGGGCAAATGAGCTCAGTTACTGATGTGAGGAAATAATCATGAGCCATGTAAAGGAGTAGAACATGCACAAAGCTAGGTGGCTAGTGAGTAGACAAAAATAACCTAATTGGTCATTCCATGCCAATTCACCTAGAGGTTCCCAGGTGACCATCTCAGAATTTAATGGAACTTTAACCACACATAGAACATGTTTCAATATGAACACATGCAACATTTCAAGGTCCTAGTTCAAAAACCTTCCGAAATATGTTAATTTAAAGATCGCAGGCTAGTGCCCATTTGTCGGCCCGCGATTCGACTTGCAATTTACCATTTTGGGCATTTTTGAAAGAAAATTACTTTATTTGTCAGGCTTAAGTTGCTATTGATACTGCAATTTTGAAAAAAGTGCAATTTTGACTAAAGTATTTTCGAATTTTTGACACAGAAAACATATTCAACACCCCCCAAAAGTATTTTTATAGCAAATTTAAGCATGTTTCCATGTAAAACAAACAGTTTTTATTAAATGTGATATGGTGTTCTAGTGAGTGTTCAAAAACTGTACAGTAGGTCAAAATTTTCTCATCTTGTGAGCCCCTGAAGAAGATATGAACAGTTCATCAAGGTTATGAAACTTTACCACATGCAACATGTATATCAGCCCTAGCAACACACAAAATTTCAGCCTTGTTGCTCATTTCCTTCATACTTAGCTATCATTTTTCACTCACAAGTGAATTTTTTTTTCTTTTTTGCACTTTCATTCTGAAGAGGAATAATTTATGCATAAATATTTTGTATGAGATCAGAGTATAGTCTCAAACTGGTATCAGAGTAACAATAAGCGAAAACAAATGTTTAAAATTTGCTTTTATAACAATTAGAAAAGTGACATTTGTCACGCATAATTATCTGTCATAGATTTTATTATCGAATAGTACATGTACAATATAAGTTAAATAACTTAAATTTATCATTTCAAATGATGTATTTATATCCTCACTAAATAATTAATATAGGTTATAGATATATAATATAGATATATTATGATAGAGATTATACACATCTTATTTTCATAAGCTTTGATCAAATATTATGGAACTTCATTATAATAATGAAGTAATAATAACATTTATTATATAATTACAATAATAACAATCTACCAGTAAACAGTACATCCATATATGTTTCAGTTTTACTGAAAATTTGGCAAAAGTCCCATTATTTCTTGGAAGTCTTTTTGGGAGAGTGTGTAGTTACGTGCACTTAAGCTTATGAAAAGATGAGATATCTCTATAATCTCTATCATAATATAAAACTTCCTGGCTGTGACAAAGTGCTGACTCTGAAGACTCTTCCCGAAAACACTAAATAAATGTATTCTACCAGAAAACCCCAAAGACACATTTTTAATTCTGCCTATATGAGTCATTTAGGTCTGTTACTGTATCTTAACACTTTGCCTTGGTTAAATTGAACTGTTTAATACTTTAAATAAAAAAGCAATGTTTCAGTACAAGTAGCTTATGTTGTCTGCTGAAAGTACAGTGAGTTCAGAAAGTTTCATACCTGGTTATTTTTTTGACACTTTTTTTTTCTTCTTACATTTTCTTAAAGTTCTTACATTTTGTTTCAAATCTATACACTGCAACCCATACTACAAATGTATTAAAAATTAAAACTCAAATTACTTATTAAAAAAACAAAAAAACAAAAAACATTTGCCAAGTTTTCAGGAATACAAATAATAACATTCTGTCAGGATATCAGTGCAAGTTGGGGGGGTGTCTTAGAGACTACAAAAATGGGCTGCTATTTCATCTGAAGTAGGTAGTAGTTGCTTTCTTATGGTAAATGTTTTAATGAGCTCAGTGCTGGTATCATTTAATGGTATCCTTTCACTCCCCCTGGTAATAATATCCCTGATAGTTGAGAACAGTTTAACTCTGTAGCATTAAGAACAGTTGAGAACAATTTAACTCCATGTTGCATTGCTAGTCATTGTTTGTCATGTCGTGACCACATGGCATTAACTTAGATGGAATACATGGATGCTCATCACCACGCTGCTGCAAATCACTTCCTGTGTGTATGTACCTTAAAGCTTTAAAATGTTCCATAGGACCACGGAGGGCTCTTTTACTGTGAAATTTAAAAAATTTGGCATACCTAGGTCTCTTAGTTCTGCTGGCCATCTAGCCAGACTCAGTAACTGGGCTACTAAGGCCATGGTCATGGAGGCCACCAAGAACCCAATGTTCACTTTAACATTGGTTCACAAGTAGACAAAAGCAACATCTAAGTAAAAGGACTCAGAGAATGAGGAAGAAAAATTTCTGGTGTGATGAGTCAAAAATTATGGTGCATTATGGTCATGGTAGCATCATCCTATGAGGGTACTTTTCAGTGGCAAGGACAGGAAAACTGCTCTAAAGTGGTCTTGTAGAAAGCCTGCTTCAGACTACACAGAACCTCCTCCCCAAAGCATAAAGGCAGGACAATGCTGAAGTGTCTTCTGGACAATTGCCTGAATGAGAACTGCTTTGGAAAGACCTGAATATGGCAGTTTCAAGCAGCTCCTCATTTAATATGACCAAAGTTGAGAGGATCGCACAATCTTCCCAAGTATGCAAGCCTCATAGATTCTTGTAAAGACTTATATGCAAATCCTATGGTGCCATTTCTGGAGTTTTAATGTAAAAACAGTGGACTATTTTGGATAAATATCAGCATCACAAGCAATATTTTTCCCTCATTGTATCACCAGTCACATAATCGAAGTTGACATATTTAGAACATGTACCGGGTATGATTCCTAATGCACCAGAATGCTCTTTGAAGGTATCATTACATTTTAAGTGCCATTCAAACAGGCAACACAAACAGAACTCAAGGTCTTTCTGGACGTATTTTAGAGTAGGGATAAAAATAGGGAAGGCATATGGGAATAATTAACCCAGGTAGAGAACTGAGTAGGTGCACTGTTTGGGGAGCAGAAGAATGGCCTGATATAGCTCAGTCAATGCCTGGGGGGAAAAAACACTCAAGAGTCAAACAAAGGGAGTCGGGGGAAATCTGATGCTTACTTAGTAGCTTGCTCACACAAATTTGAGTGCTGGGAATCCCCGTTTTTTTGGGTTTTTTTAAAGTACGAACACTGCACACTATTTATGCCATTCTCTGCAGTTCTACAAAATTTATCGAAATAGAGAAATATATGAAATTTGCAGCAAGCCTGGAAAAAAGAAAAGTTCTCACTGAGTTATTTATAGAACCAGGCATACACATGTTCTATATGCATGATGTTCATGAGGGAAAAAAAAGCCATCAAGGGCCACCCGTTTTCTCCTCATGAGCCAAAGTTACAAGCCGTCCATCAGTGCTGTCATGTCTCAGCAGTCATCAGAATGTTGAAAGTCTAAAATGAATGGTGGCTTAACTAGATGCAAATAGAGTAGCTCAATAGATAAACTTATGGAAATCGCATATTCAACAGTCCCTCACTGCGCTCAATAAAGAATGCGGGGGGAAACGTTTTGGTAAATGTAATTCCCATCATCGCGCATAAAGCGCCCTGAGCTCAAGCCGAGCACTCTTTACCTCTCTGCAGAGCCAGTACTCTGCTTTCTGCAAAACTGCAGGCTCACACTGAGATTGGTTTGGTCAGCCAAAGTTTCCACATCAGGAAGTGATGTGGATTGAGTTACATAATACACTTTAAAACCACAATCTGGGGCTACTGTACTAGATCAAGAATTCAGACTGCAAAGATCTACAGTTTTCTCCCTCATCAAAGTGTTACCACTAATCTCAACATGGCCGTGTTAACACTTTCATGTTTGCACTAACTTGCCAAGTTGTTCCCAACGAGCTGTTATTGTTTTATGGACTAAATTGGTAATGAGTAGTTCTGTGGTCTGTAGTGGTGTTGACAGCTTTCAGGGTTTGTGTCTACCCACACAAAAATTCTCCTCCCCTTAACAGTCATCTATCCTCGCCTCCTCTTCCAAAGCATACATGTTATAGAAAGATATGCATCTGAAGTACTGAACAGCATGGAAGGTAAGATCTGCAGCATAAGCAGGGCAAAAGATTGCTATGCCGGATCCACACAAGAAGTGACCATGCTAAGTCAATGATCGCCAGCGAATGGAGCAATGAGAGGGTAAATGTTTCCAAGCGAAGTGAAGTGTGCAGGCGTGGAGTTCAACTGAACTGAGCAATTCGAGCAATTACAAATCAGAGCTTAAAGACACTGTTGATTGACAGATGCCACCAAGCTCAGAGTACCTCAAAATCTTTTCATATTCACTTCCACAGACTGTAAAACAGGCGATTTCCTATGCAGTTCAGTGGCAAATCGACTCGCTTGCTGCTTGTTGTTTTTTGTGTAAATCCAGCTTTACAATATGTACTGTAGGTCACTTTTTAAAATCAAAAAATGCAAAATCATATTCAAGGTGTCCTCTAGTTGATATGATTTGGTTGTTTCTTGGCATTAAAGCCATACTGATCACTATACCTTCACGAAGAACTGACCAACTACATTTATGTAGCATGTTATCATATAATCATTGCTGCTACATTGATTGTATAGACTTTGTTTAAAACAAGAGCATGCGGAGAGAACAAACCTTGGCCAAGCAATCCCAGATATATAGGGAAATGTCCAGAATCGTCCTATCCCACAATGTTTAAGGGCCCACTCACTTCCCAGCATATTAAATAAACATGAAATACAATGTTATCTCTTGGAAATAAAATGGAATCTGCCACAATGTCTTTTGGAAAAATATTTGGGTACCTCTGTATATGAGTGTCAATGCCCCTGAAATGGACACAATGATAAGTAAACATCGCCATCTTTTGTATTTCTCTTGAAATCATACACCTTCTTCTGTACCTAGACCTCAGACTTTTTCACGTTCTACAAATCGGTGTTGGACTGCCAAGATATCATGCATACGCAAGATTGTTCAGCTGGTTACATGCTCTTGTCATTATTGTAATCTGTCACAGAACCAAAACAAAATCTAAAACAGGTGAATAAGAGATACTAAGCCTGTAAGCTATGATTTACTGGTGAATAGGCAACTTTAAAGAATCCTTTAGAAACTTTCTGGATCCAGAATTTGATCTGGATCATCACCAAAATCTAATGGAGTCTACCTTATCCGAAGTCTCTCCTCTGGTAGAAATTTCATGAACGTAACTTTTTGGGAAATCGTGCTAACAATCAAACACATACAAACTGCAGGTAAAGCATAACCTCCTTGGTGGAGATAATAAGGCTGACCAGATCTTAACCGTGTCACTTTAAGGGTTCACCAGCTAGTTCGTCCCACAGTTTTAAAGTTCTCCACCACCTCAGATCAATTCTGATAATGAAGACCTAAAATCCAAATGTCTCTCCATACAGGGGACAAGCAGATGGCTTGCACACTCAGTGAAGTGCACTTGGGATTCAGCCCAGCTTTGGAGTGCTCCTTATATGGTTCAGTAATATGGCATTTCCTCTCTGGGCCCTGAGCATTCAGCAGGGCCATGGTGTTAAACATACCCCACCACTTCAGAAAGGGTGCCAACATTCTTTTAGGCTCCACAGCAGACAACACTTGACTGAATTTCAAGAGCTTTCATGGGGGATACAACATCCAGGACTTCCTCCCTATAGTTTCTGCAGTGCAAAGGGAGCCATTTGGATTCAACCCCCCCCAAAAAAAAAAAAAAATAAAATAAAATAAAACCACCACCCAGGAGTAAAATAAGTGCTGTAATGAAACTCTAGAAAAGCCCACAGCCTTTCAGTGCACAGTGAACTAGATGATGATGGTTGATGAGTTATTCCTGACTTTAATAGTGTAGGTCCTACATCACTTCTTTTACATGCATAAGACACAAACAGCCATTTGCTGGACTGCAAATCCTCGGTGTGTATGAAAAGCCTTGTGTTTCGGATATGTGACAGCAATCCTGTGGTTATTTGATATCCGACTCCTTCACTGCAAAGTAACAAAGACCAGGCTGTCTGTGATCTTCTCCACTAAACCCGCAGCACCCCGGAGAGGTTTCATCCCCCCAAAGCGCGAGCGCGTCGTCACCGAGCATTTCATTCTAAACACTCAAGTCTGCAAACTGTTGCGTTAAACTTCCATCCCACGCATTTTAAAGAGAAAAATACAAACATACACGAAGACAAATTAAACGTGTGTAGTTTAAACGATGGAACTTCTTACCGTCGTCGGCGCCATTGCAGCTCTGTTCACTTTCTAACGCTATTCATCAGACTTTGATTTAAAGACGAATTAACCTACATACCGCATTCCGTGATGTAGAGACAACGGGAACGGGCTACAAGGAATGACATCCCAGGCAGCCAATTAGCTTAAACGGGATTAATATTATGCACCAATAGGAATGGCGAAGTAGGCACGAGGAGGCAGGAATTGAAGAAAGAAGGTGGACGAAGGGCTCTTGTTCTTTGTGCTGCCTCCTTCTCCCTCTAACTGCCCCACTGTGACTGGGGTAATGTCTAGCGGAGGATAGAGGTGTTTACTCAACAGTATAATATAGGATACATACCATTTCTAACATCTAAATACGCTGTTAAACAGATATTAATCTCACACCTTATGTTTTGCCTACATTAAATACACCTTCACCCTTGAACGATAGCATTACAGAGATCCTATAATAAACTAATTAACCACTAACTTTTAGTGGGACACTGAAACTTACAGATGACACCAATCAATTTAAAATACACCCCGGTTAGCGACATTAAAAATCATGATTCATAACACCACACATTTTAAAAGTCCCCATTCACTAATCATTATTAGCCTGTGTGTGTCTTCCATCAGCTTAGTGTCTCTAAATCACCTGTTTTACATCTTGTTTTGGTTCTGTATCTTTTACACTAACAGTAATAAGACCTCAGGACTAGAGGAATGAGCTTGCGTAGTGTTTTTTCACCTCTTGGGATGTCCATGTCTGTGTGCTGACAGCCGATATTCTTTGTTATGATAGTTCTGCTCTGCTCTCTTGCCTCCAGAAGGCTATGTGTACTTATATCATCGCGCCCGTTGCAGGGCTCGTCGACTCTCCCGTACAGGAGTAAGCAAATAGTTTAAGAAAGCCATCATGACCGATTTCATTTTATTTCTAGGAGATTGCACGACACAGACGTGGCGTGGTGGCATAATGGTTAGCACATCCACCTCAAGAAAGTTCTGGGTTTGATTCCCGGGCTCGCGGATTTCTGTGTGGAATTTGCATGTTCTCCCAGTGCTTGTGTGGGTTTCCTCCGGGTACTCTGGTTTCCTCCCACAATCCAATGACATGCACATTAAACTAACTAAGCAAAATTAAAAGTGATATATTTGAACTTTTATAGATTTAACTGATTTCAGTAGGTCGAAAGCTCACTTACGCTTTGAAATTATTTGGTGTCAGTGATTTTTATTTGCTTCAACTAGAATCACATGGGGCAGTCTTCCTCATGCTTTCCACAATACTTTCCTGGAATGTTTGCTGTTTCCTGTAGAACTGGTGTAACTCAGTCATGTTTGTCCTTGATTAAACATATTTATTCATCAGTCCACAAGTGTTTTTTTTTTTTTTTAAAAGGAATGCAGGTCTGGGCTTTCCAATGCTTTTACATTCTGTTAGAAGTTTGTAGGGTTATAAACTACTTATTAACATGCTTGGTCTGTACAGAGAAATCTCAGACCGAGGTCTTTAATAAAGTCAGAGTCGATGGTGAGGTTTATACACAGAACAAGGTGTTGAGATTTATCTGTACAGACTGAGCAAATGAGGTTATTAAACAATTTATTATGGCATTTTAAAATGCCAGCCTTTCTTATTTTACTTCAGGCACTGTTCCTTGCCGCTTTTGAACAAGGAGTCTTCATTTATGTTCCAGAGGACTTTGGTAGTGTCACAACACCACTTCTGATTTGCCAGAGAATTGTGTTTCCCAGAGTGGGTGGCATTCACAAGCGCAAGAAGTGGATTTAAGCCCTCTCCTTATCGCCAACATATGGTTCGTTATGCCCTTCAGTGGCCGTCACAGCAACAGCCTTGGTTTTCTTTGTTGTGTTCTAGTTTTCTTATTTTCAGTATATTCCATAGTATGATTGGTTGTGTGTTGACCCTGCAATGGTTTGTGTGCACACTGTCTTCGCCCAGTGTCACTGAGATAGGCTCCAGCCTCTCCATGACTCTAATAGGATTAAGCAGCTTGTAAAATGAGTGAATGAATAATTATTTCACATTCTTGGTGTTTTCTTTGCCCACTTATTTTGCTTAGTTTGTGCTTTGTTAGCCAGCTACATGCTACTTGTTTCAGTTTGTGTTTCATTTCCTGTATCTTTTAGGATAGAAGTTTACAATAAACTTCTCATTAGGTGTATGCATCTTGTCTCCACATGCATTCATGACAGGTAGTTTTTGGCTTGTTTTACCTTCCCATGGAAGCTGTTAAAGGTCATAGTGCACAATGCAGCTAACTAACAGTTAATTTACAGGGTGACACGCACCAGTCCATATGTGATTTGCTGCTCATGCACCGACCAATCAGATTGCGCATGCTGTCTTTGCCATACGGTGGAACCTCGGTTTACGAACATAAATGTTGTTCTAAAACCAATTTGTTTTTAAACCGAAACATATTTTCCCATAGGAAACAAAGTATAATGGATTAATCCGTTCCTGACCTTCTCCTCACACCATACTTATTATATGACATACCAACTGAATACAGATTAGTTTTAAGTAAGAAAAGACAATTTTATTCATTACCTGAACCAACTGAATAAAGAATACAGTTTAAAATAAGAATGTTTCATTCACTAGACGCAAACGCCATTTTCATACTTTCGCATCATTTCTTTGTTCTCCTCTATCATTTGTTCTCACTAGATAGGAAAGGCAATTCTTGATAGGTGGGAATGGGATACAACTACAATTATATAGAAGGAGAAAATTGTTTTGGGGACCATGATGCTGCAACCATGGTGCGTAGTAACAGCAGACCCATCTTTTGAACATTACTTCCCAAGACTAGCTTTTCATCTTGGTGATCACCTGCAAATGTCCATTGGCTTTTTTTTTATATGTTGGTCTTAGAAGAGGAGATTCTTTCTTTACTGGCAGTCTTTCATGAAATATAGTGATATAATGTTTGCTTTTGGAGCAACCTTTTGCACGTAATGGGGAACCAAAGTTTCTTCATTGATGTGGTTAATTTGTGACTCTTTCCTCAACAATGCAACATGCAGTCCCTTTAACATTTGCCTGTACTGATGTTTGAAGTACGTGTTTGGACTTGTGGAGGTTTGTGATGATGCTGGTGGTAATGCTGATTATCACTCATTCATTTTCTGAACCGCTTAATCCTAATTAGGGTCGCGGGGAAGCTGGCGCCCATCTCGACTCTAGGCGAGGGCAGAGTACACCCTGGACAGCTCGCCAGGCCATCACAGGGCAATGCGGATTATTATAATTATTAAGGAGTTGCTTAAATTCCACTTAGTATTATGGGCACTTATTCAAAAAGTGGGCTCTTTTATAGACTTTTGTTTTAATGTGCACTCACAGTTAACTTCTAACTATGTTACTGAGCTTTTAAAAATCAGATGCTTTTAAAAATATTTTAAACATTTCTTTCTGTATAAAGAGACAATGTGGTGTATGTAAATGGTGATCCACTGAAATTCGGATCTGATGTTGGTTTTCCATTACCATCTCCCTAAATCCTTGATCATGACTCTAACTTTACTGAGAATGCAAGGAGGTTGAGCATTGAACATCTTTTATGGCATCAATGGGCCAGTAATGTCACTTCCTGGCTGACAAAGGAAATGCTAGATTTTGGGTGAAAGTAACCACATTTAAGAAGAGTTAAGTTTAAGTCACTGCTGTAATTTTTCATGTAGTAAATTTGATTTGTTGCCAACACTTAGCAAGACATCCACAAAAGTTCAGTTCAGATAGAAAATAGCAGCCTGAGTTAGTCATCAGTTTTTCATATGTGATGTACATAAAGGTGCTATTTGCCAAACCGCTTATTCCTATTAAGGCCGCGTGGAGGTGCGATCTTTACTCGGCTGACTGCTGGCATAGGTGGGGTACACCCTGGACAGTTCGACAGTTCACCACAGGGCAACACACAACCATTCACACTCACACCTAGGGTTAATTTGAAACAGCCAATTAGCCTATTGTGAATGTCTTTTGGATTGTGTGAGGAAAGCGGAGTACCTGAAGGAAACCCACGCAAGCACGGGGAGAACATGCAAATTCCACTCAGAAACGCCCAAGCCCAGGATTCAAACCGAGGACCCTCTTGCTGTTAGTGGATATGCTAACTACTACACCACTGTGCCGCCCCATTACTCATGTTGATATAAGAAAATAACCAACAAAAATCTGGTGTAAAAATGCCACACCAGGATGATTATTGTCATATATAAGCAAATCCTGAATCCGACCCTACCAATTATTTATGTACCTTGTATCACAGAAATTTGTTGAAGCTACCTTTCTGTTTCAAAAATGATACCTTTACTTTTTAATCCATTTATAGTAACATTTAATGTTTTGGAATGTTGTAAAACAATTGAGCTTCCGTATTTAATTACATTATAGCAGCTATAAATAGTTTCCCACCAGTTCAGTTTCATAATAAAAGTTTAACCCGATAGAGTCATCACTGTATATTTGCCAATTTTTAAGCAGCATGTCTTCAGTAAGGAAGAGCACATAAAATCTTACCGGTTTGATTTTTGTTTAAAATCGCTTAGTGCAGCTTTAAATGCTGAGGTAATGCAGCGCTAATTGGCAAGCACACATATTTTATAGAAAGTAAGATTACAGGGTGTGCAGAAACATTATGCAAACAAAAATGTTATGGAAAAACACCCCCCCCCCTTTTTTTTTTTTCTATTTAAAAATTAAAATTGTATTACCCATTTGAATCCATTTGATAAATACAGGCATTTCACAAGGCATGCCCACCAAAGACACAAGACGTTATTACAATTCTGGCTAACACACACTGAAATCCTGCAACATGTTAAAGAACATTGTTATCGTCAAAAAAAAAAAAAAAAAGGGTCTCACTGAGGAAGAGTGTTTGGGCTGTCGTTTGGAGTAATGAAAAAATTATTCTAATAAAGGTATAACCCAATAAAAAGGTATGAAAGAATTACCCACAGTGCTTTTCTCAATGTAAAACAACAGAGTATGGATCATTCCCATACTGTTTAGCACCAATTTTCTGTGGCTTCATTTAGAGACACTTTCACACACATACACACATATGAATAATTTACTTGAACATAATTATATAAAAGGATCAGGCATGTACAAAAAAAGATAAAATAACTTCTGAAATCAACAATATTATACAGTTTTAAATAGGACAAGGTATAAAATGCTGAAATGTTGTTGTAATGGTAGTACAATCCAAGCTAGTCTGTTCACATATGGATGTAAGCTGCTGGGTGTGGAAGTTTAGACCTTGTGCCATTTGTAAGCCCTGTATCAAGAGTGTCTTTATGTGCAGATGTACTGCTCTTCCACATTTTCAAAAGTACTGGGAACTTTGTGAGCGGACATTAGTAATTTGTGCCATCCTTCATAGATACTTTGTCTTTCTTTCCTTCCTTTTTTACCTTCAGGAGGTACTGTTTGTTTAAAAAAAACATTATAGTGCATTTCTCTTTGTGAGATCACCTTTAGATGGCCATTGAAAAAAGCGTAACATTTTCACAGACCCACACACTATCTATCTCTCTCTCTCTCTTTCTCAGCCTTCTGAGGCTAAGAATCTTTGAGCATGTTAATGCGGGCGAAGATCTTGAGCGCCGGACCCAGTTTGATGTTCATAGCACTCATTAAGTGGTCCTCCTTTAATAGCAGCATGGCCTGTCCATCAATCTCTTGAGAACGGAACTCATCCGCAATCTCCTGACAGCCTGGCATGTTCACAGAACAAACTTCAGTGTCATGAGAAAAGTTACTTAAGTATTTATAGCAAGTATTTATTTTATAAACTATCAATCACTGACCTGGCAGAGATCGGATGAACTCAAACACCTCCTGCACGTTCCATTTGGTAGGGTCACATGGCAGGAAGTGCTCGCTGAGTGTAGGAACGTCTTCTGGATCTGATGTGGAGGGCCTTCGGGGTGGCCCCACAGGGCTGGAGCTGGCAGCAGATAAAGGAGATGGCGGCTCCTCATAACTAGAGATGTCTGAGCAGGGACTGGACTCTCCTTGACTCGGTTGAGAAGGGAGTGGAGATGACACAGACTCGCCCTGAGACTGCTGGCACACGGAGAGCCTCTGAAAAAGCACAAACAGAAGAGTGACAGAGGTGTAGACTTTAAATGAAGATCCTGGTTTTGAATAATGAAACTACACCACCAAGCCAAATGTTTGTGGATGCGACCCAAACTGTGTATCTTCCTCAAACTGTTGGCATAGAACTGTAGCATTACAAGATAATACACAAGGTGTGGATACTATATAGGCTATAGCCTTCCCACAACCCTAATAGAGGATATAGAAGCGGTTTGCCAAATGAGTGAGCTACCAAGTCTTTTTAAATGATAACAGATATTTATAGGGAAGAATGTATGTCATGTCCACATGTGTAAAAGATTTTGAGAGGGTCGAGAGGATTTTAAAGATAATGAACATTGTAGACACCAGTGCACATCAAGAACAACCATTTCAAAAATTTGTTTGAAATGATCAATGACTCAGTATCAGAATTACAGAAAAGGTCTCCATATCGACGATCTCCATGATTTGAGAGAATTGTGATGAGCGTGGGGGGTCATGAGTTCGAATCGTGATGACCTTGAGGAACCTTGGTGGAATCATGATGATCGCGCCAAAGTTTTTGACTTCCACGATTATTGTGATGAATTATAATTTGACGGCAATTGTGATTATAATATAAATATCACAAGAGATCTGTGCTGACATTTTGGAACAAATTTAAGCAAACCCCCCAAAATTTAAAAAACTTGATCACATGCGATGAGATGTAAATCTTCAGATTCAATCCTGAAACAAACAGCAATCAATGCACTGGAAAACACCTGGGTTGCCAAAAGGATGGGTCAAGTCTGTTCTCAAGGGAACTCATTTTAATCTATTCCAGAAAAGACAAAGAAAATGAATGAATTCTTGAGACAACTGACAGAAGAAGACCTACTGCATTGCTTTGTGGAAAACCAGAATGCAGTGGCGTGTAGTTGCAGAAGAGAAATACATTGAGGGGGGGAAAGTAAATGAAATGTAAGCCTTTTTTTTTGGCTATATTAGGTTTTTGGTATTTACTAGATAGTACATTACATATTCCTTCATTCATTCATTCATTTTCTAAGCCGCTTAATCCTAATTAGGGTCGCGGGGAGGCTGGTGCCCATCTCAGCTGACTCCAGGCAAAGGGGGGGATACACCCTGAACAGCTCGCCAGGCCATTGCAGGGCCAACACACAACCATTCACACACACACCTAGGTACGATTTGGAACAGCCAATTAGCCTACTGTGCTTGTTTTTGAACTTTGGGAGGAAACCGGAGTACTCTGAGGAAACCCACGCAAGCACTGGGAAAAACATGCAAACTCCACACAGAAACACCTGAGCCCGGGACTCGGACCCAGGACCTTCTTTCTGTAAGGCAGATGTGCTAACCACTACGACACCATACCGCCCCATAACAGCATTATGTAATATCCAATTCATTACATGGAACCAAACTTAGATTTGTGTGTTGTGATTGTGGAATGGTTCTGCAGGTGGCTACACTAAATTGCCCATTGGTGTAAATGTGAATGATTGTTTGTTTCTGTGTTAGCACCATGATAGATGTGCACCTGTCCAGGGTGTACCCCACCTCTCATCTGAAGTCATCTGGGATTGGCTCCATCTCCCCCCATGAGCTGGGTAGTATAGACAATGGATAAAAAGAGGGTGTGTGTTGTGTTGGGAAGATGTTAACCTGCTTCTTTGCCTCTGTAGTTCTGCATCTTTGACTGTGTGACCGTCGTCTCCACCGATTGGCAGTTTTGGAACGGTCAGGGTGGAAGAGACCAATTCGTTTTGTGCACCCGACGTTGTACCTGGTTAAGAGCAACACAAACTATGGTTACTAAATGAGCATCTCCTTTACCATAGCTATGTGATATTAAATAAAACATTCGCTTTCAATTGCTTTACCTTTTTGCACACACTACAGAGCAGAATCGCTTGGAGCCTTTAAACTTGTAAGCAAAATCGACCCAGCCACACAACTCGCACGTCAACTTGGGCTCTTCTGGCTCCTCCTCATCTCTCGCTGCTGGATCTGAAAACAACACAAAGAACAGACACAAAAAAGTAGGCATAAGAAAGAATAGATCTCAGATGATTGACACCAAAACTGATTTATGTGGAATAACTATGTAATATTTGAAATATCCAGCATAAATCAATAAATGTTTAAGATGCAACCCCGAACCAGATAGAGTTGGGAAAGCATTCATTTCCAAATTGACTCATACTGCAGACAGTATGAACCCAAGGTATTTGGGTATTATATATGTTCTGTCTGGTCAGCTTCCTTTCATTTGTAAATATACATCCATTCCTACATTTCAGGTCTCCAACACATTCCTAAAAAATTGGGACAGAGCAATTTGGTGCTAGTAATGAGATAAAACAAATAAATAATCATGTAATTTGAAAGAGGTGATGTCATCAGGTGACCATATTGGTACAAAAACAAAATTGAATAAAGGCCTAGTTGCAAAGATGGCATGAGGATATTCACTTTGTCAACAAAATGCATGAGAAAATTATTGAAGCATTAAAAAAATCAAGTTCCTTAAGGAAAGACAGAAAGAGATTTGGATATTTCATCCTCTGTGGTACATAATATCATGATTCAAGGGATCTGGAGAAATAATAGTGCATAAAAGGCAAGGGCACAAGCCTAAGCTGAACACCGATTGAGCTGTCATCCTTCAAACGACACTGAATCAAGAACCATCATTCATCTAGTGCTGATATAATCACATGAGCTTTGGATTACTTTGGTAAAGATTTGTGAAGCATTACAAAACAGGTTTACATCCACAAATCTCCAGTGATCTGAAAAACCTAGTAAGTGTACATTGGTAAAGGTTCGATCTCATTTGGGCGGTTCTTTGGCAACTGCCTGTGATTTTTTGAGTTGGCGGCTGTCAGAGTGTCTTCTTTGTAGTGGTTGACCATAACTATCCCCAACTATGGTGGCAGACATGGTTGCAGACAGTCACGGACAGTTGCAGGTTGTCTGAGACTGTCTGAGACTTTGTTGACTACAATCAGTAACCTTGCGGACCAAGCTGACGATATCTGTGACCATAAAGCTTAGATGAAAATCTGTGGTGGTCGGCAACTAGGTCTGAGACTGTCCGCAACTAAGTCTCCAACTACCTGTGACTATCTGTGATCGACCACAACGGTCTCAGACAGTCAGCAATATAATCGCAGATAGTTGGCAATAGTTGGCACAGATTAGTAGATTATCGTGTGTAATTGTCCAACATTTTAAAACAGGTTAATAAAAACACAACGACTGTACACAACAGGTGGATTCCTCACTGACAGTCACTGACAGTCAGCGATATGGTCAACGATATCGTTTTGCAATCCCCTCATGCTCGCTCTGGACCTAAAAATTTAGCAAATTGTGGGTATTATCGGGTGTTATCGCCCAAATGAGATCTGCGCTTAAGGGAGACTTGCTCAGTTACTCCAGAACAAAATACACCAACGTATGGGTTCATTTACTAGGGGCAACCACTAGTATGTGCAAATTTGGGTCTAACTCAAATTTGCCCAAAATTCAACATCAGGGGAGAAATACCAATTACAACTTTACAGGGCAGAAAGAAAGCTTTATTTTAACTGTGTCCAGAAACGCCAATGACTTTTCTGGGCTAAGAAGAATCTGTCTGCACACATTACAGAGGCATGACTTCATGACTGCAGGAGAAGCTGAACTGGCCTGCTTACAGACCTGGGATGAAAAATGTGACAATGATCCTGAGCTTTTGCACACCTTAAGACCTGTTTGCAGGGAGAATGGGATGAAATAACACCTAAAATGCTTAATGTCTTGGTGTCTTCAGTGACTAAAACTCTTTTAGGGTGGTGTGAGCAGGAATGGCAACATTACAAAGTAATAAATGGAATAAAAATCATGTGGTATCCCATAAAATAATATATATTATTCTGAGTGAAATACAGATCAATAATTATTCACAAATCATCATTTTCTGTCTTAATTTCAATTTCAAAATATCATTCCAACTTTTTATGATTTGGGCTTGTTTTGTTTTTAATTCCACCACATGTGAAGCAATATTACATTAATAGGTAAATGGAATTTAATAAAGGCTCATCCCACCTTGTTGTGAGGGTTCCTCTGGCTCAGAGTCCATGGCTGTGGGGGCGTTGTTCAATGAGGTTTTTTGTGAGTTTGAAGGTAGTGACTTCTCTCCTTTCTTAAGGCTGTCTGTCTGAACTGGAGGCCTCTCAACCTGAAAACATGTACAATCAGCCATAAATATGCAACAAACAATGCCCTGTTGTTGAGATAAGTCATAAAAGAATGGCCAGACTGTTTTAAGCTGAGAGTATAGGTACTGTATGTAAATAAGTGAATAAGTGAGAAAGTAAAAAGTTAAAAAATGCATTATAAAGGTATAAAAAAAAGCAAACAATTAGTAGAAAAGTTAGATTGAATAGAAATAAGGTGGTATGGTGGTTTAGTAGTTAGCACATCCACCTCACAGCAAGAAGGTCCTGGGTTCAAGTCATGGGCCCAGGCACTAAATGGCTATTCTAAATTGCCCCTAGGTGTGAGTTTAAATGGTCATCTGTGTGTTGCCCTGTGATGGTCTGTCGAGCTGTTCAGTATGTACCCCACCTTTGCCCAGAGTCGGCTGAGATAGGCTCCAGCCTCCCCATAACCCTAGTAGGATTAAGCAGTTCAGCAAATGAGTGATTGAATACGAATAAAATCACAACATGTATGACAATCATTTTTCTTGAAATATTTCTCTTCTTGAAATATTTTTGAAACATTTCTTCTGGTTCCAATTAGTCTATTACCCAAAGAAAGGGCATTCCATAGTGCAGGAGTGTAAACTTTAACTCAAATAACCATTCTTAACAATCGTGGTTGGTGTAAACTCATGTTAGGGGGCACAGCATGCTGAACCTTGAGTTGGATAAGTAATAAAAGGAGAAGATCACATTGTATTCCACTACTGTCAGCCCAAAATAGGCAATTGAGGCTATGGGCACAGGCGCACCAAAACAAGACCAGGTGATGTACACCACACTCTTACAAGTTTGTTGACAGATGATCATCTACTTGTGTATGTTGGTATTTCCCAAATTGTTGCCACAAAGCAGGAAGAATACAACTGTATAGAACATCTTAGTATGCTATAGAACGACAGTGCCATATTAACAAGGCATAGCCCATAAAGACATGGTGTTAGAGTGGAGACTCGGGAGACCTGACCTCAACCCCGCTGACTACCTTTCGAATAAACTGGAATGCAGACCGTGCTCCAGGTTTTCTCACCAGATATCAGTGCCTGACTGACTGAGCAAATATCTATGGTCATGCCCCACAACCTAGCTGAAATCCTTGTCAGAAATGTGGTTATTATAACAGCAAAGGGGAACCAAATCTGGAATGAGATTTGCCAAAAAAAAGAGATTTGATGGTCAGGTGTCCACCAAATTTTGTCTTTACACAGGGGCTGTAAAAGTATTCACACCACCATGGAACTTGTTAATTTGTAACTGCCTGTGCTTATCTATGACACCCCCCCGATCTTCAGACATTAAAGGGATAATCCTTAAAACAATGTAAAGTCACCCCTTGTAGTCTGAGCTGCCCTTAGGTTTTTCATGAAAGAGGTATTAATACTTAGGCAACATAATTCCAAATTTTCTGTATTTTTTTTTTATGCAGTAGACATTAGCTAAAGTTTAGAATTACTCACTCATTTGATGAGCTTCTTAATCCTACTTAATCCTAGGTTCACGAGGAGGCTAGTGCTTATCTCAGCCAACACTGGGTTCACCCTGAACAGCTTGCCAGACCATCGCAGGGTCAACGCACACACAACCATTTACAATCATACCTAGGGGCAATTTGAAACAGCCAGTTAGCCTAACATGCATGTAAAAGTAAACCAAAGTTCGCAGAGGAAACCTGCGCAAGCATGGGGAGAACATGAAACTCCACACGGAAACACCCGAGCTATGTCACCATGCTGTAAACTTAAAAGCATGCAACATAATTCAGTTCAAGGGGCGACATGGTGGCGTAGTGGTTAGCACTTCCACCTCACGGTCAGAAGGTCCTGGGTTTGAGCCCCATTTGCATGTGTTTCCTCTGGGTACTCTAGATTCCGCCAACAATCCAAAGATGTGCACATAAGGCTAATTGAATATTGGTTGTGTGTTGGCCCTGCTGTCTTTTGTGTTTGTTGAGATGTTCGGGGGTTGTATCACCCCTGGGATGGACTTCAGCCTTCCCGTAACCCTAATAAAGGATAAAATAGTTTGTAAATGATGTATTCAGTATACAAAACAATCCATTTTATTAGACCATGTCAAAAACAGTAGTTTTCCCTGTGTAGTGTAAATATTTTTGCAACCCACTGTAGTGTACCAAACTTTAACTATGAAGTTTCACTGTGGGTTCCTGCCAGCTCAAACCAGTCTAGCCACTCATGTATACTGTAATCACCTGCAGGTTTGCCACTCATTGCATAATTGTTGTGTTTCACACCATTTAGTTTAAACTCTTATTGCGGATGTGTGAAATATACAGGTCAGAAGGATACCAAAATACTCCATCAAAGTCAAAGTAATGGTTTCACGTGAAGAGCAACTGAAGCTGTTGACCTATTGTGTTGCTGCTACATTATTGGCTAACTGGATAATTGTATGATTGAGCATTAGTCTATGAGTTTTTATTGAAATGTTCAGTGAACATTCACAGTGATTCACAGTTTTTTTATTAACAATAATAGGCCACATGAGGGCAGCATGACACTCACCATTCATATCTTTTCTGAATTGTAGTCTAAATTAAGTATGTGTGTCACTATTAACAAACTGGGATGGATTTCTGCCCAAATGGGGTTCTTACTGGGTAGATGTTGTTGACTGGACTGTGTAAAGAAAAATATGCTGTAGTGCAATAGTCATAAGAGGGGCAATTTGGAACATACAATTAACCTAATGTGCCTGTGTTTTGACTGTGGGAGGAAGCTGGAGTACCCAGAGGAAACCCATGCAAGCACAGGGAGAACATGCAAGCTCCACACAGAAACACCCCAGCACTAGACTTGAACCCTGGTCCTTCTTGCTGAGAGGCAGATATGCTAACCACTACACCACCGTGCCGCACTTGTTTATTATTAATTTCTCCTTTGTATTTTTAATCAACTGTTACTTTTTTAAAGTTGAAACTGTAACAAATTTTACAACTAAATTTTTTTGGTGCAATATGGAATTTTTACAAAGTCTTTTATCTATTCTTATATCCTGAGATCTGATATGTAATTCTGATAAGCAAAACACTGGGCTACAGACTTTATGTCATATATGCAAACTTATGTGGCTGGAAGTGATGTATGCACTCATATGGCTAAGTTAGCTAGATAAAAGAGACTCCATACTAGATGTGGAGCATGTAGAAGTTAGATTCTATAGCAGTATATAGCAGTAGATTTGCTTAGAGGAATGCTGGTTTTATGTTATTATATATTCAGTTATGAGAAGAGTACCTGAAACTGACAGCACTGACAAATCAGTCAGCTCGACCCAAATGAACCCGTCCTTTATTTTTTATTCTGGTTCTGGTATCTCATCTACATTAAAGGTTTAAGAGGTGAATAAACAGCAAGGAAGCCCCTCCATGAGCCATCATCAGAATTACACCACTGTTCAGTGGCCTGGTCTTGCAACAACTTATGATTCAGAGTCTTTCTAGACAGCTCTACCATGTAGCCTAGACTTCAGAATGACTAGGATGATTTAAAGCAGGGGTGTCAAACTCATTTTTACTGAGGTCCACCTCACTAACTTTCAAGGTCATCAAGGGCCGGATAATCTAGTCAAAAAGGGAAACCTGCATGGCGGAATGATTAGTTTAGTTTACAGGTTAAGCTTATGATATTTCTCTTTAACTTTATTTGTTCGCAGCACGGTGGTGCAGTGGTTAGCATGTTCGCCTGACAGCAAATAGTTCTGGGTTCGATTCCCAGGCTCGGTGGTGTTTCTGTGTGGAGTTTGCATGTTCTCCCTATTCTTAGGTGGGTTTCCTCCAGGTACTCCGGTTTCCTCAGACAGTCCAAAAACAAGCACAGTAGGCTAACTGGCTGTTCCAAATCACCCTTAGGTGTGAGTGTGAATGGTTGTGTGTGTGTGTGTTGCCCTGTGATGGCCTGGCGAGCTATCCAGGGTGTACCTCCAGCCTGATTAGACCCTAATTAGGATTAAGCGGCTTAGAAAAAGAATGAATGAATGGACTTTATTTACTTTCCTTTTCTGAAAATGCTTGACAGCAACATTCTAACATGCAAGCTTTCTTGAGGCATGGCAGTTGAGGTCTGCTGCCACCGAATGGATGCACGATGAATTTTTATGTTTCATGGTAATGGTTGATGTGAAGAAGGAACCATAATCATATACTTTCAAAGCACTCGCAGGCAACATAAAATGAGTTGGCGGGCCAGATTTGGCACGCAGGCTTTGAGTTTGACACCTGTGATTTAAAGCATCTCATATTTATTCAGAGCTGTAGCATGAGTTTTTAAATGACAAATCTTTCAGTGTAAAAATGAATATATACAGTATATCTTAATAAATGTGTTGATATGGTTAGCATGGACACGGTCTTAGGCCTTCTATATCGTTCCAGACATATGGTTTCATCCAGGATGCCGTGTTCTGGCTGCCAGATTCAGATGAGTTCATTGTTGCCATTCCACTGCTGTGTGTGGGCAAGATGAAATCAGCAAATATGGGCCAGACCTGGGCCTTTACACATTTGTTTGGCTTGCAGGGATGTCCCACAATAGCAGCTCTGTTGTTCTGTGACTAAACAGCTGAGATCTGATCTGGCTTTAATTGATGCTGTCACCAGTCAGACTTACAGGCTACGCTATGAGTATTCTAGGATACGGTTCATGAAATTTATTCCAGGTTTGTCTATTTTTGTTTGTTCAAATTGGCTTTCAGTGTAACAGTAGATTGTACTCACTGGGAATGGTTCAGCTCCCTCCTGGATGACAAAGCCTTCAATCACATGTGTAAGCACATGAGGCTTCACAATGGCTTGAGGCGGTTTGTTTTCTCCGTTAGTCGGCTCACTTTCTCCTCGGGGGGTCATGGCAACTGTACACTGGGTCTCCACTGAGCCTGAAGGAAAATGGCAAGTGTTTACCTATTTGTAGCAGTTATGGTTTCAGAAGCAATCTACAATATGTAGTAAATAATTAAACACAATCAGAATTACACTGCACATTCAGTAACCTTTATTCCTACTACTCAATTCAGAGACTTAGCAGACAGCTCCAACACTTAGACAACATTTCACAATGGTCAGGATGACTCAATACTACTACAGACAGCAACCGTGTATAGGACAATGTCTCTAATAAAGATTAGATATGATTTAATAATAAGAGCTATACTAAATAAGTACTAATTTACTAAATAAGTACTGTTTTTTTATAGCTATTTTATAATATCTGATATATATGCAGCTACACTTGAAGTGAGATCTGAGATTTTATCCGAAACCAAAGGAGAGTACTGTCATACTGCTCTAGAAATAAACATCCATCAATAAACTGTATGATACAGTATGTAATGAGGCAAATTGCTCACCAAGGTAGACTAAAACCTGCTTGGCTTCAGCAGCGCTGTCCAGTTCCATGTGGAAGCGTGTAAGTGCTCTCATCTCATAGGTCTATGAAGAAAAACTACACACTAAATCTACTAGTGCTGCTAATCTTACAGCCTTTACGCTCTCTTCCCTTCTTCATGGAACACAACTACACCCTGCCTCCTGTTTCATGGGAAACTCACCCTCCTGCTTTAGCTCAACGCCCCTTCAACTCCCCCAAAGGAGTTCTCTTACACGAACACACAGACACACACACACACACTCATTGCAAGAAGTCTGTATATTTTTTTTGTGGTGTGGGAGGAATACAATAATATATTTTTTTTCTGCAGCTGAGGCTACAGCGTATTCAGAATCCCCGCTTATTTTTTTTTCTGAGGAATAATCATATGGCATTCTTTACTTAACTGCTTTGATGTTAATAACATCGCAGAACTGAACGTCTCCTTGCTGGCTGGGACGTTAATCTATAATCCATATTAAGTATTTTTTGTATTTGAAATGCTGTTTATAATTATGTAACCTGAGTTTTGCACATTGTGTTCTGTCTTTACAAGCTGCATAAGGGTAATAAAGGGCTGTTTGATTTGAATGTAATTCCAAGTTTATTGAAGTGAGTGTAAAGGGGCTCTATGAGGAAAGGATAAAGCAGTTGAAAAGACTGCAACAGAGTGACTCATACAGACAGTGCCGCTTTATCCTACTAGGGTCACGAGGAGGCTGGAGCCTATCTCAGCCGACATTGGCAGTGGCAAGGTACACCCTGAACAGCTCACCAAACCATCACAGGGCAACACACACACAACCATTCATACTCATATTCACACCCAGGGTGTATTAAGAACAGCCAGTTAGCATTATGTGCATCTCTCTGGAATGTGGGAGGAAACCAGAGTACCCAGAGGGAACCCACACAAGCACGTGAAGAACATGCAAACTATACACAGAAATGGCTGATTGCAGTAATTGAACCCATCACCCTCTTGCAGTACGGTAGACATGCTAAACAGTACGCCAGCGTGCTGCCCACAGTCATTGCTTTGATAAAAATTCTATAAACCATACAGTATACCATGAGATTTGCAGTCACCAGATATAAACTCAACTGAACACTTATAATAAAGTTTAGACAAGTGTGTTAGACATCTCTACCATCCTCAATCCATCATTCATTCATTCATTCATTCATCTAGTCCCTCACAATGCCAACACACACACAACCGGTCACACTCGCATTCAGGGGCAATTTGGAAAAGCCAACTGGCCAAATGTGCATAATGTGGACTGTAGCAAGAAACTGTATAACCAGAGGAAACCCACCCAAGCACAGGGAGACCATGCAAATTCCACACAAAAAATGCCCTCACTAAGCCTCGGACTCAAACCCTGTGAGTGGACATGCTAATCACTACACCACCATGCCGCCCCATCACCAACGCATCCACCAACCTTTAAGTAAAAGACATTTTCACAGACTTGTAGAATCTGTCACAAGGCACATTAAAGCTCTCCTGGAAGCTACCTGTGGCCTAGCGCCTTACCAAGACACTCTTAGTAAATCAATAAGTAGCTTAATCACTAAGACATAATAGGGTCGTTCCATGTCAAACTTTCAGAAAACTTCCCAGGTGACCATCTCAGAAGTCATTGAAACTTTAACCAGTCATAGGACATGTTTCAACATAAACACATGCAACAGTTCAAAAACTTGCTGAGATATGTTCATTTAAACATCGCAGGCTAGTACCCATTTTTCAGCCCGCAACTTGCAATTTACCATTTTGGGCATTTTTGAAAGCTTGTAACTCCTCTAATAATTACTGTATAGGGTACTTTGCATACGAACAGACCAGGACCCACTCTGTTAGAATCTGCAGTCAAAATTACTCAGGGTTGTCAGGGTTAGGTTGATATTGATACTGCAATTTTGAAAACAGTGCAATTTAAATTTTTTTTTTTTTTGGACACAGAAAATATATTCACCACCCCCAAAAGTATTTTTATAGCAAATTTAAGCATGTTTTCATGTAAAACAAACAATATTTTAAGAAGAATAAATGTAATATGGTGTTTTAGTGAGTGTCCAAAAACTGAACAGTAGGTGAAAAAAATTTGCTCATCTTGCGAGCCCCTGAAGATGTTCACCAATGAAACTTTACCACATGCAACATGTATATCAGATCTGGCAACACACAAAATTTCAGCCTTGTTGCTCATTTCCTTCATACTTGCCATCATATAACATTTATTCTTCTTAAAAACTGTTTGTTCTACATGGAAATATGCTCACATTTGCTATACAAATACTTTTGGGGGGTGGTGAATATAATTTCTGTGTCAAAAATTCAAAAATACTTTGTTCGAAATGGTACTTTTTCAAAATTGCAGTATCAATAGCAACCTAAGCCTGACAGCCCTGAGTAATTTTGACTGCAGATTCTGACAGAATGGGTCCTGGTCTGTTAGTATGCAAAGTTTCAGATACACATTACTTCCGATACAGTAATTATCAGGAGAGTTACAAGCTTTCAAATATGCCCAGAATGGTAAACTGCAAGTCGCGGGCCGACAAATGGGTACTAGCCTGCGATCTTTAAATGAACATATCTCGGAAAGTTTTTGAACTAGGACCTTGAAATGTTGTTTAAGTGTTTATGTTGAAAAATGTTCTATGTCTGGTTAAAGTTCCATTAAATTCTGAGATGGTCACCTGGGAACCTCTAGGTGACTTGTCATGGAATGACCCAATACAACACAGCTGGAATGAAGCACGACTGCTACCAGGAGAACCTAAAACTTCCTTGAATACATTAATCCTTTAAAAGCACTGCACATTTTTACTGTTCTTTCTTCTCCCATTGATATCCTCGGCTATGGCCATTTTAAGCATCAGTGATGTATAGCAAAGATGTTTTAGACCATGGTACCTTGATTTTGGCCTGTGGCGGTCCCAGTATCAGCTTTAGGTGCCTCTGGAGGATTAGTGTCCTGTGATGGGGCAGATGTGGGTACCTGAGCACCAAGAGGCTGGCAAATTTCTCTTATAACCAGAGATGTGGGCTTTTCTTTATTGTCCTGAGCAAGTCTGGAGGCCTGAGACAAGACAACGTTGCAAAATGTGTAGGTTACAGGAAAACCAGAAAAGCTCAGGTTATATCCAAAATCACATGCAATTCAGTATATTTGTATGGAAATCAGCTTTTGTAGTCATGTCTGAAAGTGCAGTCAGGAACTTTAAGTGCACTCATGAATGTAATGTTCTGCAGTAACAAAGGATGTAACCTAGAGGGTACACAATACCCACAGTGTACTGTGCAGTAAATAATGGGAGGTACACCCTGAACAGCTCACCAGACCATCACAGGGCAATACACACAACCATTCACACTCACACTCAAAGATGTGGCAATTTAGAACAGTGAAGTAGCCTACTGTGCATGTCTTTGGACTGTGGGAGGAGACCACGGGGAGAACATGCAAACTCCACACAAGCCCGGCAATCGAACCCAGGACCTTCTTGCTGTGAAGTGGACGTGCTACAATGCCGCCCCAATTATTCCATAAATTGCAATATTGCATGTCAGGTAAATTTGGGCACACACTATTTGTTTGGTTTTGTTTCTCTTCTTTCATGCTTTTTGTACACAAAGGCGCACATGTTCTAATGAGGAAAACCCTGCGTCTGCACAGATAACTAGCCATGCCTGTACAAATTACCTCTCTCTAATGAGTCTATCCTGTGAACCACAGGTAATGCTTTCTTTAAATTGACCAATCTTGTGTCTTCTTACCTCAATGACTGTCTGTGTATAAGCCCTAAATGTCACAAAATAAACTAGAGACATGCTAAAGAAAGCGTGTGTGTTGTGTATGTGTTTCTTCCCAAGCCTGGAGGTAAGGTCGGTTCTGAGTGGTGAAGGGAAGGCTAAAACCAAGCAAATTCTTTGTCTGTACGGCAATAAATTTTCTCTTAATATTTAGGGTTCACAAAATGAAAAAGGTGAAATCTAAACAGAATGGTCTATTTATCCATCCATTGTACACCACTTATCCATCAGGGTCGTCATGAATACAGAAGCTGGAACAAAGCAGAATTGAATCTCAGCTGACTTTGGGTGAGAATTTGGGTGTATCCTGGACAGGTCACAATTCTATTGCAGGGTTAACACAGGGATGAACAATCACTCACACCCACATTCGCACCTACAGGCAATATAAAGTAGCCAGGTGACTTAATCCTCATAATGTTGGACTGTGGGAGGAAACCAGAGCACCCAGAGGAAACCTACACATGCATGGAGAGAAGCAGCAAACTCCACAGAACAGCTCCGGTCAGCTGCAAAATTTGAACCCAGAACCTTCTTGCTGTGAGGTGGCAATGCTAACCACTGTACAACCAATATTGTATAGTTAAATCACAAAATGTGTTAATTCTTTGTGTTATTTAATGTATTAATGTGAGAATTAGTGGAAATTAGTAGACAAAGCATTACACAATAGCCTTAAGCCTTTATACTAAGTCACTGAGAGTGCTGTAGTAGCTTACCTGGTTATGTGCAGGCTGGATCTGCAGGTTTATGGCTGTAAGCTGGACAGGCTGAGCTTTAGACTGGCTCAGACCTGAGTGCTGGCTAACTGTTGAATGGAAGATGGTGGCTTGTTGGCTCGGAGCTGGTCCCTGGCTGAGAGCTGGTGGTTTGAGCAAGACAGGGACAGGTCCTCCAGCTGAGGAACTCTGGAGGCCAAGCGAGGCAGTCTGTGGGTGGGGATGGATTGAAGCGGTCTGTAGTAAGTGGGTCTGCATTCGAGGAGTGGGTTGAGCTTGAGGTTGAATGACAAACTGTTGCGGTTGCTGCTTGATTAGGGCTTGGGGTTGAATCTGGGTGTATGCTAGAGAAATCACAAACATGCAAAGGCATCTCATTTCGCTGCACCTTTGTATCAGTAAATAAAACTGTGAGATCTTGAATGAGAATGGAAAATGAAATATTCTCACATTGCCTCAGTTCATTCATGCTGTTCATAATTTATGTAACTCTTGTTCATTCACCACCAGAGAAAGAAAAAAAAAACTACTGACTTCTACAAAGAAAACATTTCATATATATAAATTTTTACTTTTTGGCATCTATGCATTTGTGTACATCTATGCATTAATGTTACTAAGTAAACTTACTTACCACCATAACTGACCATACGTTATTCTCTTAATCACTGTTTCTGGGCAGCGAAAGCATAATTGCTGTGTTGGTGTGATGGCGTTTTCTGAAACTAATTCAGAATTTTAGTATATGCTGCACAGTAACATAAGAAAACCATGCTCCATAATGGCATTTTTAAACTAATTTAAAGTTTTAGTATATACTATGTGGAATTTATTTATTTATTTTCATTTTAAAGCATGATGATAAAGACGCCGCCTCCTCCGAGTAACTGTGACAGATTATGTATGTCTGTTGTTTTGATTCAAGCATTATCCACTCGGGATAATGTTTTTTTATTCCCTAGATAATGAACCAATCAGACTGTGACGTCGCTGGATAGTATATAATAACATGTTTTATTTAGAGCAGTTAATCTGCTTCTGCTTTGGTATATACTGTGTAAAAAAAAAAGAAAAAGCAAAAAGAAAGTTGGTGCTTTCGGTAGCCATGTGCTGCATAGCTTGCTGGAAATTGTGCTTAATTATGTGGTCAGTTCACGCTCCTTCAGCACACACTGTATTGCAAGGAATCATTATGAGGCATTGCAGTGTTGACAGGCTGTACAGTTGGTATGGGTGTGTGTGAGTGTGTGTGTGTGTGTGTGTGTGGGTGGATGTATGTCAAGAGCAGAGGCACTACTGAATGCTGGATGCAAGTAGCAGATCTTTGGGTTGCCTTGAGCCTTCCTGAATAACAAACAGAATGAAAATGTAGTTTCTCTCTATTTGGATGGCGTGGGATAGAGGATTCAGATGACTCAATCCAGATGACCATCCCCTCCCATTTCTTTCTCTCCCTCCCTCTTTCACTTCTCTCTCTCTCTCTCTCTCTCTCTCTCACAGAAAGAGGGCTGATGAGTTAATCCCTCCAGATTGCTAAACCCAGCCCTGGAAAACCCCAGACTTTCCGGTAACAATTTTTCACCAATACCATGACACATACATACATTTTATACAATTATGCTAATCAGCAATGACTTATTTGTCTTCTTACCGTTACTGTAATAAAAACTTAATACTTAAATGAAAAGCAGTAATTTCTTTAAATTATACAGAAATTTAGTAATGTAACCAATAATAATAATAGTGAAACATGTAAACTGAGAAGTTATTAAGAGATTACATTGTGTCTCAGTGCACATCCAAGCATGCATATAAACAGACATTCCCTTGATACAGGGTTCCTCTGTAGACATTTCTTCCATAGCAACTACACCTGTACCCAACATGTGAGATGTGTCTGATAGCTCACTTCTACAGAAACTATAATCATTATGCAATAAATGACAAGCCCAGCCTACATTACTGCAGTAAGCACATATAATCAATTATAAAGCTAAACTGATTTTCATTGTTCATGCAACAGTTGACAATATAGATCTCTTTATCTTTATATTTAATTAATTATGTCATTTTCCAAGTTTCTAGCAAATATTTTATGGACTTTAATTAAAAATCATGATAAGGAAAAGAATCAGTGATGTTGTGATATGAAAATACTGAAAACTATTGGGGTAAGAGAAGTACATACCTGTCACTGGCCTGTGTTAAAATAAAATGGTAGTGAGTAATATTGCTTTAGGATTCCCACTTCAATCTTGAGCTTAGGTTACTGTCTAGGCTAACTTTTGTACTTTCTCCCTGTATCTATGTGGGCTACATCCCATTTCCTCACACAAGTCTTATAAACATGCTGGCAAGTGAACTGACTATTCTAAATTGGCTGCAGGTGTGTACGTGTGTGTGTGCATGCTTCCCTGCAATAGACTGGCCTCCCATTTAGGGTACATTCAGACATAACACAGATTGTAGGATTTGAGCCAGGTCTTGGACTTAAGTAAATTCTCGAGGCATTGGACTTGTATTGGATGTGTGGGCATTTCTACAGGGATTTATAGTCTTTACTATCAGTCTCAAATGAGAGTTTGCTCAAGATTGACAAGAAATTGTAATTCGTTCTTCTAAAAAAAAAAGAATAATTGTTGGTGCAATGAAAGTTAGTTAAAGAAAGACTTGGCCTCAAAATCTCAAGCTGGACTTGGTCTTGCTTTTATTTGTACTCAACCTTTGACTGGAACTCGGCTAGTCTGGGTTTTGGGCTTGTCTTGGACGTTGTAGTGACAATCTTGACTAAAGCCCTACTAGCATGACCCTGACAAGAATAAAGCAGTAGAGGTGAATGAGTGATAATATCCATGTTTCAGTAATGTCTATGTAACACAGAACAGGCACATGAGAACTTAACATTACTCATGCACTCAATCATTTGTCAAACCGCTTAATCCTTCTAGGGTCGCGGGGAGGCTGGAGCCTATCTCAGCCAACACTGGGCAAAGGCGGGGTACAACCTGAACAGCTCACCAGACCATCACAGGGCCAACATGCACAACACTATTCATAATCACATCCACACCTAGGTTCAATTTGGAACAGCAAATTAGCCAAATATGTATGTCTTTGGACTGTGGAAGGAAACCGGAGTACCCGAAGGAAACCCATGCAAGCACGGGTGAACATGCAACCTGCACACAGAAACCCCTAAGCCCGGGTGTCTAACCCAGGACCTTTTTGCTGTAAGGCGCTCTTGCTAATCGCTAGGCCACCTATGCTGCCCTTAACTGTAATAAGTTCACAAAGCATTTGTTGGGTTGCTTCTGAGACCAGAGATGTCTCCCCAACCATTTAATGGAAGCAGCAAGCCTTAACATGTCCCCAACACCAAAGGCAGCTCAACAAAGCAGTCAGACTGGTTGACAGTTTAAGCACAGGAATCAGCTAGTATTTCACCATCAGAAAGTGCTGGCAAGTGAGGAAGACTAAGTTTATGAAGTGTTTGTCAGGTTGATACAAAGGGATTGAGTGCATAGAAGATGAACGTGGCACAGAGTGAGGATATAAAACTCTATACTCAATGACTAGGATCTGCAATAGTATGTGAACAAAAATAGTCATCAATGCATGAGAGCTGTACAGCTGTTAACCAGGTTGCGCTAATATATATCTGGCCAGAACCAGACCTTCTGTTGTGTTTCCATGTTTTGTTTTGGAAAGTTTCATAGCTCAAGGCCACATATGCTGACCCCAGTAAAAAGATTGGAAGAAGCAATTATTTATCCTATTTCCTCATTTTTTATTTTTTATTTTTTTTACTCAGATGGTTCTTACCTGGTGCAATAATGGGTTGAGAAGATGTCACGTTGCGACTCATGTTCACCGCCTTGGCCTCTGTCTCTCCTGTCTCTTGTTTCTTCCCTCCATCTGTGGTGACCACAGGGAGCCCACCCTTCCCTGTGATGGTCCCTGAATTGGAGGAACTCTGGCTAGGGGTCTTGATGAGTGGAGTAGGCTGGATGGAGACAGGAGTCTGCTTAAGGCTCAGGGCCTGCAGACCAGTCGACTGAGAAGAGGACGTGGTCCCTTGACTGCGCAGGGCAAGATTCTGGACCTGGGGGCACATTTGAAGAATGACTTAATTGTGTCACTAAGTGCAGGAGTGTACTTGAATACCAGTAACCCAATAATTTATTACATAAGGATTGCTGGCTGTGGAATTCTAAATTAAGGTACTGTAAAATTTCTAATGCATATTTAGAATAAAGCATTGCAATATCTTAGAATATGATATAAATTAACAGATAATCCAGCACATTTGCTCATTTGACTGATGCTTTTAAAAAAGTTACAGAATATATGGAGGTTAAAACGAGATGAAGGTTAAGGATTTAATCATGGCAGATTTTTAATGTGCTAGAATACAAACCTTCTGTAAGCCACACCCACTGAGCCACCACAGCTAGCTCAACTAGCAAATCCACACTTTAATCCTACTAGGGTCAGGTTCTGGGTGAAGGTGGCGTGCACCCTGAACAACTTGCTAGTCTATCACAAGGCCAACACACACCACTATTCGCACTCACAAACACACCTAGGGGCAATTTGGAACCGCCAATTAGCCTAATGTGCGTTCCTTTGGACTATGGAAGGAAACAGGAGTACCTGGAGGAAGCCCACACAAGCACAGGGAGAGCATGCAAACTCTACACAGAAATGCCAATTGCTGTGAGGCAGATGAGCAGCGCACTATGCCAGTGTGCGGCATGCACTCTTTTAATGTAAGTTAGTTTAGAGATGGTGGTTTAGCGCAACTTTAGGTTTTCAAAGATGAGAAAATCTTTAAGAATAGACAACTTTGCAGTTTGACATGTGAAGTTTTGTCTAGGTGGTTAGGTAATTACTGTTTATAGATGTAATATTGTAAGTGATGATACAAGATGTTTGGCTTCATAGTTATAATAAATGGATAAAATTGTAAAATTATTTGATGTGTCATCTCAATATAAATTGTAACATTTATTAAATTTCTGTGGTATACTAAAGCACTCCAGAAAAGCAAAGGCAGGGTACATCCTCAACAGCTTGCCCGAGCATCACAGGGCCAACACACACACACACACACACACACACACACACACACAACCATTCACACTCATATCCATACCTATGGGCAATTTGGAACAGATAATTAGCTGAATGTGCATGTCTTTGGACTGCGGGAGGACCCCAGAGTACCCAGAGGCAACCCAGGCAAGCATGGTGAAAACATACAAACTCCACACAGAAATGCCTGAGGCCTGGACTTGAACCCATGACATTCTTGCTGTGAGGAGGGCATGCTAACGACTAAGCCACTGTGCCACCCCAGATCATGCTTTTATAGGAAAATAATCATCATGCCAACCAGTGTTCACTATTTACCTTTAACTTTATATCCTGTCTTGCGACAAACAGTAAATGACAGTGTATGTGTTATATGCCACTGAAGGTACAATGCAGTAATGATTTTTGCTTCTGGAAAGTATGACAGTGTTTGTGTCACATGTGTGTATACCTGTGCAGAAGCAGACTGAGTGTTGCTGCTAGCTCCAGTGGTGTCAGATTGGAGAGCAGTCACAGTAGCGGTAGGAGCGAGGATAAGCTGCGGGGAGAGAGGAACAGCTCGGCCGAGACTCCTTGCAACATGAACCAGGTTACTTTGCTGAGCCTGGGAGCACACACACACACACACACACACACATACCAAAACAAAACAAAACAAAAACTCCATTCAATAATGTAATGAAGTAGTAAAGTAATAATATGAAACATTGCTCGAACTGGGTGATATAAGAATAGGATAGGCTTCACAATAAATTATTTTAATAATTAATATAATGCATATAATATAAACAGCAGTATATCACCATTAGTACTACACACCTAAATACTGTGGCTTTCATCAGTTTTTTTGTATAACATCAATTACCATGTACCAAGTGTTTCATTTCCCCAACATCCTTAAATTCCCATTCATTGTCATGAACATACTATTAAAATGTACTTAAAAGAAGAAAATATCTTCAGTGGCACTAGTGTTAGTTAGCGAGTCTGAATAGTATGATGTATGATATCATCATGTCGCTGGACCTGAATCTAATACTATATAAACCCCCAGATTAGCACACAATCAGTGCACTGATTAAAAGCAGACTATTCTGTGAGTAGCATTATAAGCATGCTATTAAATAGTGAATGTTATTATAAGCATATACAGCCATGGAAAAAATTAAGAGACCACATATAATGGGAATATCCATTAAAAATGGTCTCATAATTTTTTACATGGATACACATACACACACACACACTCATATAAATACTGTTTATATTCAAAAGTTGATGGTAATCAAAATGTGATGAATCCTGGCAGTACCATAATGTTAATATTCTAAGGTTGTAACAGAATGATTAAGTAAGGTACAATAAAAACATGCTTAAGAAACAACTTATTTTTAGTAATGTATGCATTAGTTCACCATCTGGGCACGCAGGTACATCTGCGCCTGGGTGGCAGTGAGGGTGGGGCTTGAGGCGTTGCCTAGCAGCACTGCCTGCTGAGAGATGGCGGAAGGGGAGGAGTTTACACTTTGGGCACGGCTTATTAATTGAGCTGTGGCAGGAGACGTTGTTAAATTAATCTGAGAAAGGAAAAAAAGTGAGGCTTCTTATTACAAATGCAATATTACAGATCCCATCCCTCTCTCTCTCTCACACACACACACACACACACACACACACACTTTTGCCACTGTGGTTTGCTTTGATTTGTGTTGCTCTGTGCAGACTCACTGTGGCTTGTGAAGATCCACTCTGGGTGGATGAGGTGCCATTCTGTGTAGAGCTCTGCCTACCAGCGGCTATACTGGCCTAGGACAGAAAAACAGAGAGATGCAAGGAGAGGGAATGGGGCAAAAGGATATGAAGGATGACTCCCATACTATTTAATGTTCAAGATCAGCATTTTTCATGCCAGCCCACCTGCTGCACGGCTGCCAGACTCTGGAGCTGAGCTGTGCTGAGGTGCTGCTGCTGCAGTGCTGCTGTCTGAAGCATAAGATGCTGCTGCTGAGCTGCATACATCTGTTGCAGGTACTGTGCTGCTGTGCTTGGCTGCCTGTGCAAAGCTTGCTGAATCACCTACAAAACACACACACGCACACACACATGCGCGCGCGCACACACACACACACACACGTGCACACACACACACACACACACAGAATTATAAAAGTGCGTGAATGAACTGTATTAAAAATCTAAGATAAAGATTGTTATGAGTGACTGGATTTTCTGTAATTTAGCCTCTACACCTTGCAGAAACATTTCTGCAACTACTAAAATCTCACTATTTGTGTGACAAGGCTTTCAATTTGACTTCTTTTTGTTTTTGTCTCCCTCTTTTGGCTAAGAAAGGAACTACTGAAAAACAATAATTGTCATTATATTGTAAAACCAATATGGCAATATACATATATATCATTCATAAATTTGGATACAGTTTCTTGTGTGTCCAAACTTTTGACTGGTATAATGTTTTTAAGAACAAGGGTCATCACTCTACCAGCACTCGCATACTGAAATCACTGAACACCAAAAATTCCAAATTATTTCAGTTATTTAATTTTTTTTATTTCATATCTATGCATGTAGTATTTATTTTGATTAACTGGGTTTAAATCAGTGGAATAACATCAGAAAAGTTGCATATTGCCCAAGTTCCTGATTTCCCAAATTTCCAAAGTTGAATGACCTTCCCATTATGGGCACAGTGGATTGCAATATAACTTCAGGAGAAGAAAAACAACGACCCCGGTGAGGGAACGATTGCTATAACAGCTGCTATAACATAAAGTACCAGTCATAAGTCTGGACATACAGTAACTTCTCAAAGGATAGACATCAATATCCATTTCATAAGTGAAATAGAAGAGGTACTCGGGCGGTTAGAGGGGGTTAGAGATCCGGTCTAGTTTCCTAATCTGAACCATGGTTTTTGTGCAAGTTTAAATTGTATGTGGAATGCCAAGGACAAAGGTCAGAATAAGGTCATAAAGTGTTGGAGATAGAATGCTTATAACATTGAAGCAAGTATGGATAGACATGCTGCTACTATGGAACACTAAGAGAAAACTATATATGAACTTTTAATGAGACAGTTACCTTTGACCTTGAGTGACCTTCAAAGGTCAAACAACACCCATTCATAGTTTCACCTTTAAATGAGAGGATTTTTAAAAGTTCCACAAGATGAGTACATGGGTTATTTATTCATTCATTTTCTAAGCCACTTAATCCTAAGTAGGGTCACAGAGAGGCTAGCGCCCATCTCAGCCAACCCTAGATTGTGGGTTTTCTCCGAGTTCCTCACGCAGTCCAAAAACATGCACATAATGCTAATCGGCTGTTCCAAATTCTCCCCAAGTGTAAGGGTGTGTGTGTGAATGGTTGTGTGTGTTGGCCCTGCGATGGTCAGACAAGCTATTCAGAGTGTACCCCGCCTTTGCCCAGAGTGGGCAGAGAAAGCTTCTAGTCTCTCTACATGCTTCCTCACATTGTCATTCCACCACTCAGGAACACTCCCTTTCTCTTCAAGGTATTGAACGACCCTGTTTGGCTCCTCCCACCTGGCCTTCCTGTGCAGTTGCTAAGCAACAGTAAGAAGAGGCTATGACCTCTGCACTCAGAGGAGCATGGTGGAGCGTAACCTGAACACCACACATGCAACTGTGAATGGCAAATGTACACACTGCATGCAACTGAGTATAAAGTACTAAGACCAGAGAGTGGGCCAAATGCTGCAATCATTTTCAAAATATATTCAAAGCTGACACAAAGCACTGACTAGTTTATTCAAATATGATTGTACTAAACTTATAGACCTTGCTATCCATGAATTTGCTGCTACTTACTCACTCACTCATTTGTTGAACAGCTTAATCCCACTAGATTTACATACATACATCTCAGCCAACAATGAACAAAGACACCCTGAACAGCTCAACGACCATACGCAACACACACATAACCATTCACACTCACACTCATGCCTGATGTGCATGTTTTTGGACAGTGTGAGGAAACTGGAGTACCCGGAGGAAATATAAAGGCACAGTGAGAACATGTAAACTCCACACTGAAACACCCAGGCCTGGTAATCGAACCCAGGACCTTCATGCTGTGAGTCGGATGTGATAACCCCTATGTAACCCTGCCACTAAATTTGCCATTAAGAATATTTAATTATAGTGTACTTCATATAATGCTTATGTAGCAGTAATTCTAAGCCTAGGTAGCAAATTCTTTCTTAAACTAATGTGAATGGTTGTGAAAAGTCAAGGTTGATTCAGACTAAAAGGAAGGGGCATGGTAAACAGATAAATTCATGAGCAAATGCCTGTGAAGGGCTTAATGTGATTATAATGGAGAGGCCCAGTTGAGCTTTTCACACAAATTACATCTTAGCATTTTGTACACAGCATTCAGTTCTCAGAGTTGTCCAGTAGGAGGCAGCGTAGTTGAGTTGATGAGAGGAGCTCATGGGCCTGTCGACATGACTTCAACACTCAAAAAGGTGTGAATGAGAACTGTGAAGCTGAGGCTGAAAATATGATTAGGTGTGTAAGGGTTTGAATGGGTGCCAATGTTCTGTGTAACATTTCTCCATGTGTTTGGACATGTGACAATTTATTAGTCAAATGAGAAGCAGAATATTATGGAGAATCTAGCAGTCACACGAATGCCTGCAGTTGGCAGTAAATTAATTATAGCAGTGTGTTTCTTCTCACCTGTACAGTTTGTCGGTCGGGTATCCCACTGTATACTGATATCTGGGAAACAGTTTGTCTGCCACTGCTAGTGCTACTGCTTGAGCTGGCATTGCTGCTGCTGAGGACAGTGGAGGTGTTGGTGGTGGTGTTAGGGGTACTGCTGGTGCTGGTTGTAGAAGTTGTAGTGTTAGCGGAGGAGCTGGAGGTGCTTGCCATACTGGCACTGGAAGCAGGAGGACCCTGCTCGCCCTCCATGGTGCCACCCTGACGCCTCAGCTTTGACCCTCGACTGCCCCGCTGGCACAGTCTTTGCAAGCTAAATATGAAAAGATAAAGAGAAACAAGGTGTCATGATGAGTAAAAGCATGTAATAAGAGTGAACAGGTCATTTTTTCACCATTTGTGTAAAAATCTACTATATAACAATTATTCACTGAAGGTGACATGGATGTTGCTGAATAGTCTCCCAGACGGAATGTCTTTATATCATTGAGCCTGATATCTGTGTATGAAGTAAAATTATATTTTTTAGATTTTTATTTGATTCAAGTAGTCTCCTGAGTTTGAGGGGTGGGTAATTAAAAACTATGTATCTAAGGCAAGGTGGATGTTACTGAATATTCATTTTAGTGACATCCACTGAGCTGAAGGTGCTTCATTGTTTTAGTATGCAGTATATTACGCGCGGCACGGTGGCACAGTGGTTAGCACGTCCCCCACACAGCAAGAAGGCCTGGGTTCGATTCCTGGGCTCGGGCGTTTCTGTGTGGAGTTTGCATGTTCTCCCTGTGCTTGCATGGATTTCCTCCTGGTACACTGGTTTCCTCCCACAGTCCAAAAACATGCACAGCAGGCTAACTGGCTGTTCCAAATCGTCCCTAGGTGTGAGAGTAAGTGTGAACTGTTTGCTGTATGTGCTGGCCCTGCGATGGTCTGGCAAGCTGTCCAGTGTGTACTCCACCATCCCCTCAAACCTAATTAGGATTAAGCTGCTTAGAAAATGAATGAATGATTAAACAAATGAATATACTACACAGGCATCTAAAAAAAGTGTTTTATTATTAATTTTTTATTGTAACTCCTGCGAAGCATAGCTGATACAATGTTTACAAGGGGCTGTCCACGTCTGCCGCCGCCTTAAATGCTTGCTTCTTAACAATCTGGCAATGCCAGTTTCACATGGATTTATTTTATATTGTTGTTGGACGATCCTTAGGACACACCCTACTAGCCTATCAAAACTGAATCACCTTGACCTAATTTTCAGGGCCATAGAGGTCGGTTCATCAAAAACACTCTGGAAGGTACAATTTTGTCTCATCGATTTCTAGTTCATACCTGTTATACACTGTGTCAAGATCATCAAGCTTATTGAAACTGGGTCACCTTGACCTAATATCAAGGTCACAGGGGTCGTATGAAATATGCAGGTGGTCATGTACTGCACAGGATTTTTTTGTAATTGTATTCCCTGCACTGCGATGGCCTGGCGAGCTGTCCAGGGTGTACCCCGCCCTCGCCCAGAGTCGGCTGAGATGGGCACCAGCCTC
>JAQMYF010000006.1:21088971-21103446 GCA_030014195.1 Neosilurus mollespiculum
GTAAAGCTGCTTTGTGACAATGTCAATTGTAAAAAGCGCTATACAAATAAACTGACTTGACTTGACTTGACTTGATTCTGTTTCGTCAATTATGATATACTATGGTCCTTCATTTCTACTTAACCGACCATTGGTATGTGTCCTAATAAAACCTCCCATATTTTCAAACAAGAATTTAAAAAAAATGTTAAAGATAATCAAATTATTATTCACGCACATAAAACTTCATTCAATACAGTTTTGGTATGGATGGAAGTGGAGGTGTTTGTGTTAGATTCTCCTGATTTTCCTTTCAAAGCTGAGTCTGTTGCTCTGAAATTCTCAACTCACTGCCGGATTGTTTCTAAACTGGACCGCTCTTTTCCATGGAATACTGAATCGTCTTTGAAAGGTCCTCTGTGCAGTAATCATGGACTGGTTGTTTCTGAAAAATGCTTCCACAGTGAACGCACGGTGTGCTCCCGAACACACCATGTTGGCGACTTAGTACAGTTGGGGCTGGGCTACCAACACGTCTTAGCGCCACCTTTTCTGCCTCACTAAGTTTCATGTGTGTAAATAATAATTTGATTATCTTTAACTTTTTTAAAATGTGGGAGGTTTTTTGAGTCACCCAGTATAACAGACTGCTTCTATGGACTACATCATTAGGTGAAGCAATAAAATCATTTTTAGGTCAATATTTTAAGGACTAATCATTCATTTCTTTAGTAAGTAACATTGTGATAAGCAGGATAACGTGCAGCAAGCCAGTCAATACTATGAAAGAAACCCCTTCAGGGTGATTCAAGACGTGAATTCCTGCATGAACTTGTCAGGTTTATTTTGTGATAATGATCAACTTTCTTTTTAATTATTCCCTAGATAATTGCCTGAGCTGAATTAGATCTGTTGATAGCTAAAAACTGTGTCTACCATAATGGGCTACGTATTAAAATGGCAGCTAAGCTCAAACTTTAAATAGTACAGGAAGTGCAGAAGTCACCTTTCCAGCACATAAAGTACAACTGTAATGTTATTCAAGTACCAGGTAAAAAAAAACATAATTACGCCCTAATTACACTTAAATACACAACTTTATCAAAGACTAATAAAATACTCATAGATACTGCAGAGAGTTAAGTGAAATTGTAAATTAACATTAAACAGTATTGTAAATGTGAGACTTTAGCTTAATTAGGCATGGCCTTTATTAATGGGCTTTGTTTTCTCCATATGTAATTTTCTTTATTTGCTTTAGAAGTTACAGTAAAGTGGATCAGGAGAATATGCTGTAGGTAATTTCAAGGTTATAGTTAAACCAAAGGTTAGTAACATCCAGACTGGTGCGATTCACCATTTGTAATCAGCACTTCCTGTCTTGTCATTTTATTTTCATCATGACTTTAAGCACATATTTAGGCAATAAAGTTGATTCCTATCTACTATGAGTGAAATGTCTTTCCACATGAAGGATATAGCTGTAAACATATTCAAAGCACAAAACACAAGCCATACCTTTGTGTAATCTAAGTCTATAAAAAGGTAACATTTCAGATCTAAATACTAAGGAAGATGACTCACACGTTTATTACATCATTCCACCATAAGACATAAACAATTCCTTTAAAGGGATTGTGTCATGATTTTCAACAATTGAGATTGCTTTGCAAACCCCTAATAAACTTAATGTACAAACCCAATTCATGTGTAGTATTCTTTGCAAATTAAATTTTTATCTGGATGAATGATTGAGGTGGCAAGGGGGCGTTGAGGTTAGCATATTCACCTCACAGCAAGAAGGTCCTGGGTTCAAGTCCCGGGCTCAGCGAGGGCGTTTCTGTGTGGAGTTTGCATGTTCTTCCCATGCTTGTGTGGGTTTCCTCAGGATACCCCAGTTTCCTTCCACAGTCAAAAACATGCACATTAGGCTAATTGTCCCTAGGTGTGAATGTGAGTGTGAATGGTTGTGTGGGTGTTTGCCCTGAGATGATCTGGTGAGCTGTTCAGGGTGTTCCCCGACTTAGCCCGGAGTCAACTGAGCATGGCTTAACCAGTCATGTTTTAAAACTTAATCTCTGTATGTTTTTAATTTTAAATAATTATGTTATGTTACCTTTTGTTGTTTGATATTACCTTTTTACAAATAACTATGTTATTTGTTCCTATATTATGATGTATTCTTTCATTCTGAATTCCACTAAAGAACCACGACACATAAACAAAGATCAGACACAAGATTTTGATGCGATTCCTCAAATAAAAACTGTTTTTTTTTTTTTTATTATTGTTTGGACCACCAGTGGATACAAGATATGATTATTTGTCCATAGTACACTGATGATGCAAGAGCCACATTAGTGTCACAGCTTCTAATGCCAAAGTTAGTTTAGTTTAATCAACGAAGTATTTCTACTGGGACCTCTCTTAGATCTAAGAGCTATTCACATGTCTTGAATACACAAAAAAGTGTGTTTCTGTGGTTACTATGAAACATCTAACTTTGTAAACAGAGAGAAATAGACTGTTAAATATGCCATGACATGCGATAGCATAAATATGCGCACCTTTACACAAATACTTTGTTGAAGCACTTTCTGATTTTATGACAGCGTTCAGTCTTTTTGCGGTAGGGCTCTATCAGTATGACTACGCATCTTGACTAAAGTGCTCATTAGGGCTTCTCCTGCACTCAGCCCACTTCAGGTCACCCCACAGTTTTTCATCTTCTTTTGGTGAAGTTGTTCATTTTGTAATGGACCAAACAGTGAGGCAAGAAGACACAGGATACTTTATTTTAAAAAATATGTTTTTTTTTTCCTGGGTTTTTTTAAATTATTATTATTATTTTTTTTTACAAAAGATCAAAATAATAATAACTCTACCTATAAAGAGATCAACAAACTATAACTATACTTACTATGAATACAAAAGTGCTAAACCATAAGAACTGAACAAACTTAAACACAAAGGAACATACGTGGCTTAGCCAAACCAATTCCACACAAGGGGTCAAAAAAATGGATGCCTAATATAAACATACATAGAATAACTAACTGTAAAAATGCCCCCCTGGCCAGAAGAGAGATTTACTATTGCCCAGTGAGCTTTTTTTTTTCTTTTGTGTTAAATATTACTTGGTATTTGGAACTGTTCATGATTCCTTCATCTTTACTAAAGCCCCAGGTGAAGAAAAACAGCCCTAAAGCATGAAGCTGCCACCTTCGTGCTTCACTGTGGTTCATTCATTCTATTGGTGATGTGCAGTTTTTTGTTTAGTTTTTTTGTGCCAAACATATATTTTGGAATTAGGATGAAAAGGTTAAACCTTGTTTTTATTAGTGCACAACACATTTTCCTACATGATTTTGGGAGCTGTAGGTTTTTGCACAAAGCCAGGCTTGGATAAGTTTCATTGGATATCAGATTTCCAAGCCACCTCAACTGGGTCCTCTCAACGCGGAGGAGCAGTGGTTCTACTCCAAGGTCCTGCTGGATAGCCGAGTACAGCTCATCTATACTGGGGTACAACTCATTTATACTGGGGTACAGCTCATCTATACTGGGGTACAGCTCATCTATACTGGGGCACAGCGTCACTTATAATATTACATTACACTTGCTGTTTGTTGTTGTTTGTTTGTTGTTTTTTAACTGTGGACTGTACTAGTGCATTATCGCCACTCTTTGGTCTGGAGTGGCGATAATGCACCACTGCATGTAACCACTGCATGCACCACTGCAAATGTAGCTATAATAACACTGTTACCTCACAGCAAAAAGGTTGTCAGATCAAACCTCATTCCTGACTTGGGGCCTTTCTGTGTGGAGTTTATCTGTCCTCCTCTTCCATGTCCCCTAAATTGCCATGTGACTGATGATCTGTCAGTGGTGTACTCTCAGCTGAAGTCAAGTCTGGAGCTCTCTGCTTTGGCTTATAGACTAATTACAATTAGGGTAATTTTGTGGTGTATATGTGTGTGTGAGATTTGACATCACAGAGGGGTTGAAATATGTGATGCCACAAAGAAGTTTTTTCACCACGCTTTCCCATTCATTAAAATGAGAAATGTTTTCAGAGTTTTATTTTTTTGCTATTTTTGTCGTTGTAGTAACCCAAATCACTACCAAAAGTCATTCCACACCATTCCAGCTCAAGCTGCACGTTTTGATAACCATCTCTCAACGGTTTGGGCCGCATTAATGTGTAATGTAGCTATAATAATAATAATAATAATAATAATAATAATAATAATAATAACACAGAATAACATTGTTTGCCTGCAGGTGAACATAATAAAATTTTGTGTTGTATATGTAAATAAATAATAGTTTGGGGTACACTCATATGTAAAAGATATTTTTGCTATTGTGAATAATTTACCAACATAACCAATTGACCTGTATCATCTCCTGTTAGTCTGCTGATGACATAATCTCATTAAAGAACTACGTACTCTTTTATGTTGTCTCAACTGATCTGAGATGTAATCTTTAATCAGTGTGACAATCAGTTTATACATTTTATGACAAAGGGTCAAGTCCAGTATCCAAACGCAAGATTTGATTAAAAAAATCACATGAGAAATCATTGTGTCTAGTTTTCTGTTCAGACTTTCCTTCCAGACAAAAGTCAATATTTTGGCAAGCAGAATATTTTGATTTAATACAAAGCCACCCACCTTCAAAACATCCATCATTTATTGTTCTAGAAATGTCTGTTTTTGTTTAGTTTTCAGATGGTTTGCATCCTAGGACAAGAAATGACGCTTTAAGTCTTTGGAGGCTGTTGTTTTTCTCAGACTTATTGATCACTGTAATAGTCCGCTGCCTTTTCCTGCTGCTCTGAGATGTGTATTTTGTTTCTCTTTGGCAGCGCAGTAAGTGAGAACTTTTAACATATCACAAAGAGGCAGTGAGGTATGACTTATTTCTTTCACTTTTATCTCATCTTCTGATGCAATCTTTAATATTTCCTTGGTTTCCTAGATACAGTAGACAAGTCCGTCTTGAGAATTTCTGAGCTTCCTTTGTGTGTAGTCAGAGAAACCGTCCAGAGAGCTCAGAGAGCCGTGCAACAGGAAGTAGTCCAAATTTGGTATATACGTTTTGTCATTTTCTGAGGTCTAAAGTTCAACTGAGGTTTACAAGGATGTATCGATGTCAGAATACACCCTAGATATAGACACCAGTATAATCACGGGCACCATGCACAAACAATCATACTCTCATTCACACCTACATCGATAGGATCGTCAATTCAGAGCATTTGATGACCCTATACGGTAATCAGTGTGTCCTAGTGACTGGGTTGTCACTGCAAAGCCCCTCTAAGGTTGAGTAGTCACCAGCTGGTGACTCCGGGACGTCAGAGCCAAGCTGTGCAAACACTTTTGCAGCTGACGCCACTGACTCAGGGCCTGGATATGCTGTTCTTATCATATGCTGTGCTTTTGCAGAATATTCTAAGCTATTGTAAGCCATGCAGCAGTGTTTACAAGATGAACCCAATTGATGTGATTGTTGTTGCAGTAAGCAACAAAGCTTAACCTGATTTAGAATTCTGCAAATGGGTTAATCACTGCATTGCTGGCAGCAGTATACGATTGATTTCTCTCCGCCACCATTTTGTATTTTGGTTTGGTGCCGAAGTTAGGTTTGCTGATGGAGACAAATGAAGCCACACCTTTCACAGCAATATGTATTTTATAATTTTCCAGTCGTCTGCCCATATTTCAGGCTTATAAAAGTTTCTGTTTTACCCCCTGGCTTGTTTATGCCGCCCTTGGCCACATAAGTTAAGTGCTTTTAAAATGAGGAGTCTACTTGAAAAACCTGCTAAGTCAAGTCGGTCAGTTTTCAATGGTTTTGCTTCTGCTACAGTTTGTAACAGGAGTGAGCAGGTTTAGAAAGTGCTTGGCCACTGGGAGCGTTACGTCACAGTGGGCTGATTCCATCCCGCCTTCTTTCCACTCACACCTTCGAAAAGGGGAGGAGCTTCAATGACACGGCGCTACATGAGGCGGACACGAGCAGATGTGCTTCAGATTGAGAGAAGATCTCGTGTTAGTCTGTGACAGGAAGGAAAAGCGAAGAAAATAAAGAAAAAACACACAAAGAAAACTTTTAAACTGCGGCGAGAAATCATCTAGAAGTATTTTAACTGTAGCCTAGACTTTAAAGTCGCAGGTCGTGAAAATAACTACAATTATTCTTAATTTTTTATTTTAATTTGTAAAACCGAGGACCAGCAAAGAAGAAGAAGCCTCTCCTTCACGAGCTTCACCAAGCTTTGACACGCCACCATGGAAAGGGACAAGGTACAGCTACCTCCACCGCTAGCCCAGTTTATTACCTCTTTATTATCCAGTAGTTACTCTGAGATTTAGAGAAAGAATCTGTTTTGTGTGTAATATGTGCTCAGTTACACGGTGTTGAAGTAGAACATTTCAAACACAGAGATGAGGTGAACTAGGCTAAGCGGCTAGCTCTTACTAGCATACATGGCTATGGTACAGTAATCAGTGATGTGTTGGTGATGTGTGTCTGACCATCCATCCATCTCTGCGATGGACTTATCTGTGCGGGGATGTAGTGAGCTGGGTTCAGGTCTCAGTCTTTTTTTTTAGGACGCTGCCGAACACAGACAGAACCAGCCCTTCACACTGACATTCTTTCGGACCTCTGTGTCTGATGTGTGAGTGTGTATGTACACGTGTAAAACGCGCCTCCCGGAGACTGCTGGCACATCAGTGACCCAGAAACACACGAACAATGTGAAAGAAAAGGCGTTTAAGAACTCGGATTCCGTCACTCCGGTTCTGAGTACACTCCACACGCTACAACACGGAAGGAGGGCAGGATTACGTGCGGTCGCGTGTTGCTATGGTTACTGTTTGTGGGATGGAGGTGTGTGTGTGTGCTTCAGCACGTACTCACAGAAACTCTATTCATCAGACTATTCTCATCCATCATCAGGCTTTTGGAGGTCATCATACTGAGTTTATCACTCACTCATCCTCTGAACCGCTTTAACTCTTACAGTGGTAGATGGGAGGCAGGGTACACCCTGAACAGCTCGTCAGACCATCGCAGGGCCAACACACACACACAACCATTCACACTGACATCCACATCCAGGGGAAATTTGGAACAGCCAGATAGCCTAATATGGATGTCTTTGGACTGTGGAAGGAAACCAGACTACCCAGAGGAAACCCATGCAGGCACGAGGAGAACATGTAGACGCCACACACATATGGCTGAGCCCGGGAATCGAACCCAGGAACTTTTTTCTATAAGGTGGATGTGCCAACCAGTACTCCACGGTGCTGTGCATTTTAATATTAAAGCTGTAGAATGATTTCGTTAAGGGATGATTACCCTCAGTGTTGTGTGCTGGTGCTTCAGGTCAGTGTAGAATCATATTCAGATCCAGTTATTAAGGAAGCCGTGTCAAGATTTTTACCCAGATTGAGCTGCCAAAAAAGCTGTGAATGTACAAAGTAGTAGACTAGCCTTTCAACTTGTATATCAAAATGAACTTTGAACCTAACATGGAGAGAAATGGATTGCAGTGTGATCTTTTTGAAGTTTTGCTGGGCTGAACAGTTTTCAGAAATTGAAATACTGCTTCAGAGTCGACGTGAATTAATTTTATGAACCAAATTAATTTCTGTTAGCCTTCATAAACCAAATTAGCATTTGCATACGTGGCTGTGTTTTGTCTGTGTGTTTTGTTATTTTGGTCTTCAAACATCCATGACACCGCCCCTTTAAGAGTCAATTTGATTTGTCTAAAGCTAGAAACACTAAGACGATAACCAACAACAAAGATTCTAAAAGGCTTTTGGAGTTTAATGCTTTCATTTTCTTTTTATTTCCTATTCTGTTCTTTGAAAGAAATCTTATGTACTTTAAAGTCTACTAAATAGCTTCGTAGTGCGGATGTAAAAGTGTAATATATCCTTACTGGGATAGGAGCACGGTCATGTTTTCTTGTGTATTTCCTTATCTCACGCATTTATATTTCCAGTGAAGGTATATATGACTCTCCTGTCTCTACAAAGAATAAATAGTCAAGAGCAATAGCTTGATTACCATAAATTGACAACCTCGTACGTGACTAACAGATGGTTTGATGTGGCGCTCTTCACACAAGGCTGCTAGCCAAATGTTAACCACAAACAACCCTGGTAAATTCCTTATCTGATAATCACATGGACTAAAATCTTTGTATAGTATTTTGCTTTAATATGATAATGTTAGGATGAAAAGATTTTGTGAAATTAAACGTCTTTTATATGGTTTCGATGTATTCGAAGCTGTAATATTAAAAACTTAGTTGAGGACATTTTAACAATGGGAATATCCTTTCCTTCTTTTATAGTTTTCGATCTGTTTAACTTGAGGTTTTGCGGAGGGGCATGTTTGTGGACGTGCTGGGAAACTGCTGAGGTTTCCTCTGGGAGAACAGAAATACAGCTGTCTGCCTGAGACAGGAGAGTACAGCTCAGCCACAGAGTTTGGGTCACAGACCTCCTCTCTTCTCATCAGGGTTTGACAGAGATTCATTTCTCCACACATAGACGAGCTCGAGTCTAAAATATCCACAGTTTCCGCACGTGCTAGTACGATCGTCATGCTTAGGCTTTTCACCATATAAAGAAGGGGGAAGGGGGCTGTTGTATGGGGAGCCTGGGCACTTTAACTAATGACTTTATTTTTTGAAGCAGCCCTCACTGTTTCTTTCTACTTGCTCAACCCAAACCTTTCTTTTTTCTTTTTTTAATCGAGTCTACTCTGAATTGGAACAAAACATGTTATTTCTTATTTTAAACCTCTGAATCCTGACTGCAGCTTTCAGCAGAGTGCACATGTGAAGCTTTTGTTTTTGAAAATCCCTTAAATTGTCACAGGCATTCGTTTAAAAGCTAAAAGCTGAATTAACGACACAAAATAAATGATTCGGATTTGATCAAACTTACCGAGGAGCTGCTGTGGCTTATGGAATTTTTTAACAGAATGCCCTTTCTTATGTAACTTTATTCCTGTTGCTTCCTTTTTCACGTCATCATTCCGATGAATCTGACATGCATTTTACAGTAAGCCTAATGATTTTTAATGAAGATAATCAGATAATAGGATTAAGTTCCTTGAGAACTTAATGTGATGGTAGAGCCAGCAAATAAAATAGACTACACAGCGAAGTCTGAAAAGTTATCCATGACTACTTTTTCACCCAATGCGAACCAGGGCTGAACCTTTAGAAGGTTCCATTAACCAGCTCTGGCACTGCGTTGGTAGAACATGTATGCCAGTTTTTTCCTGTAATGGTAGGGTAGGGTGATGAGGTCAGAGATGGTGGACGTGCAGGCTGTGGTGTCCCTCTGACACAGAAAGAGAGAGAGAGAGAAAAGAGTGAACATGATAGTCAACGCTAGGCTGTTTCACCCAGCTTTCATCTCAGCTTTCAGTTCCACTAGTATCACAGAATAGAGAGTTTAGAGACTGACTATATGTGAATGATGCAATGCCACACTTTGATAGTTGTTCAAACTCTGCTGAGTCAGATTAATAGCTGAGAGAATTATTTCCCCACTGACTTAAGAAATTTCTCATCATGCAAGTACTCTTTGTATTACATCAGTATTATGCATACAAATTGTATTATGACTATATATATATAAACGGACACTTTGGTTCCTTGGTTTATTTAGTTTTTAATTTAATTGTATGTTGGAATGCAAAGGCAGTGTAAAGCGTTACAGACTAGCGTACGCCGTCATATTTTTTTGGTCTCCATTATTAGCATGCCTTTGAATTCCCACCCATGTTTTACACAACCAGTTTACACTCCTCCACCAATTCTTATTGTGTCCTTTCTTTGAGTTTGCGTCAAGACTTGTAATATGCCTTCATCCCATGACAAAAATAGAAGTAAGGCACACCAGGAAAAAAAAACATAGATGGCTTAATCATAGTGCAACCTAGGATTACTAACAATGGGTGTGGCCTGTTAAACCTGAAAACCTTTGATATGTTGCATGGGTTTGCTATGAGTAAAGAAATCTTGAGTGTTTGAGCATCGGTTTGCTGTCAGGACAGAAGGATTGAGTGCCAGAACATACATTTTTTATTGAAAAGCCAGGATCATATTAGCAACCATAGAGCTAATCAATAGATTAAAAAAAAAAATTATTCATGTAGAATAATTATTTATTAAGAGTGGGACATGTAGAGTTTGTGTGTGAAAACAAAGAGTTGCATTCCATTATCTCAGCCAAAACACACAAGGCCATAACAAAGGCCATGACTGTACATATTTGCATACTGATTTTATTTTACTGCTGCACGCTTGAGCCACATTGGAGCTTTTGTTTTCCACTACACTCTTTCAGAACAGAAGAATGAAGATATTCTTTACTCACAGCGTATTTGTTACATATAACCCCTGAAGTGGCATCTTTCTCACGAGATATCCTTGTATCTGTTTATCACACTGATGATTATATCAGAAATGTCTGCTTCCTGGTCAGTTGTTTTTCTGGAATGTAAATTAGAATGAATTACAGCAGAACTGCATTCTGCTGTAATTCACAATAAGTTGCCAGTGACTCAGCTGATGGAGTGTGAGTGAGCGTTTCCATCACAACACAGGTAATGAGGAATGAAACCCACAGAGCGCTATATAGTCTGATTTCATATACTGTGTGTTTACATGAGCACAGATAATCAGATTAACTTGCATTGCCTGTTATTGTATCCCCGCGACAAACAGGGCATGCTATGTTTTCACAGGCTGACCGCCGCCCACGCATTCGCCACAGATACTTGTTGGTAACTTCTTGTGCCGTTTCTTTATGTTTTTTTTATATTTATGTTGAATGGTCCCTACAGCACGCGCTACCAGCCTATTGAAACTGGGTCACCTTGAGCTATTTTTCAAGGTCCCGGAGGACCTTTTGAGTTGCTCAAAATTGCCCGCTAACACTGTAGAGGGTGCAGTTTTTGTCGGGCCGGGTTCCAATTCGTACCAGGTATACTTAGTGTCAAGGTCTTCAAGTCTATTTAAACTGGGTTACCTTGACTGAACTTCATGGTCATAGGATCCATATGAAATATCCATGAGGAGCCTTGCTGCTGCTTCCTGTTTCTGTTTAATTTTCTTGTTTGTTTTTCGGTTTGCCGTGGCTGTTGACAAAATGCATTCAGGTCTAGGATGATGCAAACATTAGCAGATTATCGGGGAGAATATATAATGTTCTCATAGACGGCTTTATTTTTATTTGTTAGCTGTTTCTCTGTGTATTTTTGAGGGTTGTTGGAGTATAGAGTAAAAAGAAATATATGAAGTGCTTTTATCACCTGACTGAAGTGCATTGTCTTACACCAATTGAACATATTGCTCATGCGTAAATGTCTTTCCTTATCGTGCGCTTGCATTCCTATCTGTAGTTTTTTTTTGTTTTTTTGTATTTTGAGTGGAGCCGTCTGTTGTACAGTAGAATTAAGATGTCAACGTGACTAGAAAGTATTTAATGTGTAAACACTCCCCTCTTTCGCAACACGAGCAATGAATTCCATATTTAGTATTCCCCGAACCCGAACCTCTCTTAAAGAGACGCACCACTGAAATGTCTTGTGCTTCCAGCATTGTTGTGAGAACAGGAAGGAAACACTGTAATCCTTGTTAATGTTAAAATGCTTTTCCCTGCTACTATTTGTTTATGAATTTCTGCCTCAGAAACCTCACTGTACATTCTGCCTTTGGTTATCAATGTTGGTTGACATTATAGTATTTAAAGTTCACATTGTAGTGAATGTTTTTTTTTTTTTAGAAATATCAGCTGCTTAATTAAAATAAATTCTCTACACAAATATTATAATGAAATCCTCATTATAATCCTCCTAAATGATGCTCCAGAAAGGGATGATAGTACAGCAAAGGTTAACTCTTATACCCTGCTGTTGTTTGCTAACTCTGCATGCTACAGGCAAGTCACAGCACGCAGGAGAAGCTTTGACTCAGAAGAGTTTGTTAAAATGCATCATGATTTTAAATCAGATGCGCCTACATTTCCTTCCCGTTCAGTCTGTTGGTAGCGAGTATCAGTTGCTTCAGTATTTATTTCTGCTTGACAGCAAGAAGGTCCTGGGTTCGAAGTCCTGGGCTCGGCACGAGAACTTGAATACTGAAAAATACACATTTAAGTATTTATTTGTTATTAATAGTGCTTCACTTAACTTCTTTTTCATTTTTATACTCTAACCACCTCCGGCAATTACAAGTACGCCAACCCAAGTTATGATATGAAGTTATGTACCTTTTTATAACATTGCAACATTTAAAGTTCAATTTATTTATTCAGTCTCAAATTCATTTCTCACAAAGACAGAACCTTAAAATAAAACTAAGTGGCTTAATATAGGACTTAAAATTATCTAGGACAAAAAATATCAAGAAAGGTAGAAAAGAATTAAAACATCTAGAGAAGTGCTGTCGAATATCGACTAGGTATGAATCGAGGGAAACAGTCCAACAGTTGATCATCAGAATACTGGGTAGTAAGAAATCTAATTAGAAGGACATTTTTGCTGTCAGATTTAAAATGAAACAAGGCTCCTTTAAGACTTCTTACACAGAACTTTTCCTGGGGCTGTGTGTGTGTGTGTGTGTGCGCGCGCGCACAGAGTTACATCCTGTACTTGAGATGGTAAAAGAGCGTCATGGACTCCTGAACTCCAGCACCTTTTCAGAAATGCAGTCTGATTGAGGGAAAGCCAGCCCCCTGCGTCATTTTCTTAGCAACTCAGGCTGAAGTTTGTCTTAGTGGGTGGGTGCCTTGTGTAATCTGAGATGCATGACTGCTTTAAGGCTTCATGAGTGTTGACTTTTTCCGGAACGTAAAGGCTGAGGAATACGTCCTGTTTACATTCCCCCTGATAACACCCATAGCACACATCAGCTGTACTGCTGAATGCAAGCAGGTTAAGAGCACCTTTTCAAAAGCTTTCTGTTTCTCTGTGAGTCCAGGTGAAGGTGCTACTTTAAGTGATCACTGTGTGAACACTGGTGAAATCAGTTTCAGAAAACTTATTGCATTAGGTTTAGATTCTTTTTGGTCTACCTGGCGTATTAAAAACTGGATGAGTGTGTGGTGTAAACGAAATGGTGTCTCCACCTGAACTCATCAATGTGGAATGAAGGTTAATGGCTGCCATGAATGTATTGCAACACAAGTTTAAGCTTAGTCAGTATGTGAACAATAGAAAACTATATATAGTGATATATATAGTGATACTTATTCACTATAATAATAATAATAATAATAATAATAATTATTATTATTATTATTATAAAATATATATTTAAAAAAAAAAATATATATATATATATATAATTAATTATTTTTTTTTTTTTTTTACATAGGAGAAACCCAGGTATATTATGACTTTGAGAGCATTCTGATTTCACAGTGTAGTACCATGTCTTAAAATAGATTTAAAACCATTATCAGATTTCTGGAACTCCAACCATTTGAATGTTTGCAATACTTTTAGCCACTTTTAGGCTTTTAGACAGTTTGTTTGTTTGTGAACAAAAGATGTTCTCCCAGAGATGATTTGATTTTTGAATCTCAGGGTCGAAGTAGGGTCAAAAGTTTTTGGAGATAGAACACGTGTAATTTCGAAATGAGCGCTGATAGGCATGCCAACACTATGGAACACTCATCGGAAACTATATAAGGAATTTCAACTGAGACAATCACCTTTGATCTCGAGTGAACTTAAAAAGGTCAATCCCCAGCCATATTGTAAATCCTTCAAACTAGAGGCATTTTGCCCCTGTAGATTTGGTCATATTCACCTTTTACAGAACAGATTGTAAGACGGGCTCATGGGTAATTTAAACCTTTGCTTTATAATGCCTGTTAGCTACATTATTCATGCTGCATGGCCGAGGTACCTTGCACTCTATGAGAGATTCTCTAGTTGTTATTTGGCACCAGTGTAATGACCTTCCTTTTTTGTTTGTGTACTGTACAGCAATTGTAAAGGTGTTTATTGTATGTAATGTGTTTACAGAGAAATCGGATTCTTGACTGCCCCATGAAGAACCAAACTTTGACTATTAGATAACTTGAGTGTATGTAAATGCATTGTTTAAATATACTTCACCCTCGCTTTCCCGTACCCCTATTTCCAGGATTTTTGATTTCCCGTACAAAATCTGGCGCTGGACATTATTTGGTATTGGTGGAAAAATGCTCGTACATGTCCAGGAATCGATGATGGACGTCCGGGTCAGTCATGATTTTCCAACTTCCCTCCTGTCCGGCCTGTTTCCATCTGAGTGGATGGATGAAAATGAAGCAGCAGAGGGACATGAAATAACAGATAGTGGCATCAGTGATGAGAGAGCTAAGTGAAAGTGAGGACAGTGACGACGAGCCGGAACCCACATTTAAAATGAATGTGATAAAAGAATGTGCT
>JAQMYF010000006.1:21124189-21134475 GCA_030014195.1 Neosilurus mollespiculum
AAAACTTCACTTTTACTACTTAAATGTTCAGGTTTGAGGGTTTGTTAACATTTTGGATTGACCAAGAGCACCGTATAATTGTACAATAACAATTAATCCTCAAAAATACAACTTGCCTAATAACTGTGCACACAGTGTATATATAAAGAACTACTTGCTGTGAGTAAAACATTAAGCTGTCGTGCACAAAAGAAAAGATATGGTTTGGGGTTTAAAAGTAACAAATGAATATCAGACCAATCTACTGTTATTTAGATGCGAAGTTGGAAGATACCCAGTTGTTGACAATATAATATTGCTCTTTCAGTGAGAGGTGATCACAAATGAATGCTCACTGTGTGTAGCTGAGGAAACAGTGGGGTACCAAAGAGAAGCCATATATTCTCACACAACCACAGGGATTGGTTATTATTCAATCTGACAGCACTCTCTTGAAAGCAGGATCAAATTTTAGTGAACCGACAACAGCAGCAGATTTCTTTTCTTTTTTTTCTTTTTGATATTCCCATATCCCTTAAAACAATATAAATAAATAAATAAAAATTATCCATTTTATTTCCAGGTAGTAAGGCAGAATAGGAAAAAGTCAAGGGGGTGAAAACTTTTGCAAACCTCCGTAGTGTTTTGTAGAGCTGCACACACCAAGCTGAGTTTTTCAGAAGGGCATCAGTGATGATTGTTTTCTTGTGGCCAGTGCTTTATGGAATAGACTCCTAGCCCAGAACCACCTTAATCAGGATAAAGCGGTGACTGAAAATGCATGAATCTGTAGTAACCTAAATAAATTAATTGAGTTAATTACAGGGGCGGCACGGTGGTGTTTATCACATCTGCCTCATAGCAAGAAGGTCCTGGGTTCAAGTCCTGGGCTCAGGCGTTTCTGTGTGGAGTTTGCATGTTCTCCCTATGCTGGAGTGGGTTTCCTCAGGGTACTCCAGTTTCCTAACACAGTCCAAAGACATGTACATTAGGCTTTTCCAAATTGTTCTTAGGTGTGAGTGTGAATGATTGTGTGTGTTGCCCTTCCATGGTCTGTTGTGCTGTTCACCCAGTATGAGAGAGGTTCCAGGCCTCCCATGACCCTAGTAGGATTAAGCAGTTTGGCTAATGGGTGAGTGAGTGAGTGGTCAATTACCACATAAAGTGTTCTGTTATCTCTTTATAACAGACTGTTGTTGAGTATAACAGACAGTTACCCAGTCAAGTAGAAGAAGCCAAAAAAAAAAAATCGTTTTTAAATCACTTTACTACATTATTGATTTCTTCAGTAAGTACTAAGCAGGATAATGCACAGTGAACTGGTCATTATTGTCAAATAAACCACTTCAGGATGATTCCAGTGCCGTCTGCTTCCTGCATCAACCCATCAGGGTTTAACGATACCGACTGTACATCATCCCTCACTCACTCACTCACTCACTCACTCATTTGCCGCATAGTGCAATCCTATTAGGGTTGCGGGAAGGCTGGAGCCTATCTAAGCCAACCATGATACCTTAAACAGCTCACCAGACCACTGCAGGGCCAACACACAACCATTCACACTCACACTTAGGGGCAATTTGGAACAGACAATTAGCCTAATGTGCATGTCTTTGGACTGTGTGGGGAGAAAACTAGAGTACCCCGAGGAAACCCCCACGCAAGCAGGTGGAGAAGATGCAAACTCCACACAGTAGCGAGTCCAGGGCTCGAACCCAGGACCTTCTTGCTGTGAGGCGGAAGTGCCAATCACTATGCCACGGTGCCGCCCACACACGTCAGCCCTTATAGTAATATACAGAAAATAAACACACACAACACCGTGCTGTCGATAAACACACCCCACAGCATGCTTTTCCCTATAGACTTTCAGTCATAGCTGTGTTTATGTTACATGTACGTGTATGTGATGTGAGGGAGGTGCTTCAGGTTCTGGGGGCTCTGGTTCTATCATCGCTAACAGCTTGTGGTGCGCGCGTGAGCTACTGCGGGAAGCGCGTGACAGGACTGCGCCTATTGGAGCTGAGAGAGGAGGCTGAGCTCTGCGGTGTGTACAATAAACCCAGCCTGCCGGTGAGACGCGCTCACACACACACACAGAGCTGCGCGTCCAGTCAACGGGATTCGCGTATAGTGTATCGGTTTCGGTTACAGCACACTTTCTGGACATTATCAGCAAACGTTAATTAACCGTTTGGGAAAACTGGTGTGGGAGAGCATCTCTCTATCTCTCTCTCTCTCTCTCTCTCTCTCTCTCTCTCTCTCAGTGCCCAGAACAACAGAACAAACCCTGCTAAGCGCTTCCACACACTCAGGTAAGAAAGTAATTTCCCCCTTAAAGCTTCCTGTACGTGATAATAGGTTTAATACGGTAATGCACTCAACAGTAATAACCGGTACCTTTAATTGTCACGTGCATAATGTAGCGTTGCTTTTATTTTTATTAGCTGCATGATTGCACCGTATTTATATTAAAAGCATCAACAGTAAAACTATATTTACATTCCCAGCTCAAAATGTAAAGTAATTGTCCATTTTAGTAGCCGTTTCGTCTGCGAGTTTAGTGCTGTGGTCATTTTAATTAACAAAATATAAGGTAATGAAGTAAATGATTGTTTATTGACTGGATAATAAAGACACCATCAGTAAACTTGTCTGGAGATTTTGCTAGAAGATTTGTCTGGAACTGGTTTCGTGGATTGTACCCTTATTTTCAGCCAAGCCCTTTTATTCTTATATTTATAATCCATTTTTGTAAAAGTGCCATTAATTCTTTCATGTGTCTGATCTCCAATACTGAACAAAGCCTCTAACTACACAATAATTTAATAATCTTAGCCATCGTGCAGTTATTTCCCACATGTGTGCTCTGGATGTTGTATTTATTTATTCACTCAATCATTTGCCAAAATGATTAATTCTACTAGGGTTTTGAGGCCACGCTGGGCAAGGGTGAGGTACAGCTAACCAGACCATCGCAGGTCAACACACACACACACACACACACACACACACACTCATACTCACACATACACACACACACTCATACTCATACTCACACATACTCTCTCTCTCTCTCTCTCTCTCTCTCTCTCTCTCTCTCTCTCACTACGCCACCGTGCCCCCAAGTTAGTAAAAGTGAAAATAAACTCAGGGAAAGGCATGCGTCTTCACCTGTCTTCACCTGTCTTCACCTGTCTTCACCTGTCTTCAGGCTCCTGAACCTGGATAGTGTTGGTGATCTAGCAGCAGTAAACACTTACGATAATTGCTCTGTGTGTGCTCTGAAAATAAAGTTGTGGTTGTACTGTTTTCAGGTAAAGTGTAGTAAATTGTTCTGCTGTTTTTTTTTCTCTACTTATGGTACATTAGCTGATATCCTAGTAGTAGGGTAGCCAATCAAAACATGTCTAGTGGGTGTGGATAGAATAAGATTATCTCATTATACTGGCACTGTCATGGGATTGGGTGCATTTAGGCAGTAGTTAAACAGTCAGAAGAATTTAAAGAGCCTGTTCGAATACTCAGTATGTAGTAAAATCACTTTCCCCTTCTCTTTGGTACATTCTATGAGTATGTAAGCAACTAGTAAGCACAAAAGTTGGACATATGCTGCCATCCTACCTGTCCTTTATGCTAGAAGATTGTAGAATTAGCATTAGCTTAGCATTGGTGCACATCTGCCTCACAGCAAGAAGGTCCGGAGTCCGAGTCCCAGGCTTGGAGAGGACGTTTCTTTGTGGAGTTTACATGTTCTCTCTGTGCTTGCATGGGTTTCCTCTGGGTAGTCTGGTTTTCTCCCACTGTCCAAAGATATTTGGACTTAATTGGCTATTGCAAATTGCTAATAAATGTGAATGGTTATGTGAGCGGTTATTCCAAGGCTCCAGCTTAATTATCAGATAATGTGTTGTAAGTGTTCTGTGGTATCTTCGCATACTTCCAGTTTAGTATACTTTCAACTACTGTTAAAAGCTTACTGAGTATTCAGAAATCCTATGTACTCTTTTAGTGTGGAAGTATGAGTATTCAAACACAGCCTCTGAATAACTCTGAAAGAGCTAAATTATGATAACTAGATGAATGGAACTGGTGAACACTGGTGAGCCTTTTGGGTTTGATCCCAGAGAAGAGCCCTTATAGTACAAATTGCTGAAAAACGCTATTGCTGGGCTGTGATTGAAAGGTCTCAGAACACACTGTGCATCACATCTTGAAGCATATGCTGCGTGGCTACACACCGGTCAGTGTCTGTGCTGACACCCTGGCCACCACCAAAAACAACTTCAATGTGAGTGTCAGAGCTGGAACACTGAGCCTGGGATGAAGGTGGCCTGGTTAGAAAAATCTTAATTTCTTTTTCATCACATGGACAGGTGAGCGCATATGTGAGGGATGCAAACGGAGGCAGTGTGGTGCTTTGGGAATTGTTCTGCTGGTAAAATGATCTTTGGGTCCTGGAATTCATGAGAATGTTACTATTGACGTACAGCACAGTCCTAAATCTCTTCATGGCAATGGCAGCCTCTTTCAGCAGGATAAAGCTGTTGACTTGGCCTCCACATTCCCCAGATTTCAGTGTAGACAAACATCTGTGAGATGTACTGGACAAACAAGTCTTATGACCCTTTTCTGTGATTCGGACATGCTAACCACTATGCCTCCACTGCATTGTGAGTGTTAGAGTTTTAAAAAGCTGATATGTAAGATTGATTAAAGCAGATGTGGAGAGTTATGAGCTACGAGCTCTCTGACATCTGGCATTACTATCATTATGTAGTGGGATGGCATTGCGGGGAATGCAGGACACCTTCAATAAAAGTGAACAGAGACCAACATGTTGAGTAATTTAAACAAAAATTGTTGACTCAGAATTTTCGAACTGCACAGTGACACCATGGGACATCAGAGGTTAATGATATACATTAATATTTAAGTTGTTTAGGATGGCTTTTACTGTTGTGCTTATATAAAAGATATGGTTTGCGTCTAAGCCTTTGAGTGCTGGTGGACAGTGTGCAATAAAAGTATTGCAATAGACTGCAAAATAGTTCCACCAGCTATCATACAAGTTGAATATATTTACTCCTGCAATATCTTTCACTAATGCACACAAACACAGCTGCTTTCTAGCTTCCAGTACCAGCACAGCCTCCGCCAAAGAGTCTCCAGGAATCCTTCAGATTCTCTGTATACGTCTTGACAGAAACTGCACTAACAGGGCTTGGGTGTCGAATTAATTGCTTGTGTAATGTGTCTGTAGCCAGAGATTGTATGAATCCTTTACTATATACTAGTCAGAGCAGCCAAGATTGTGTACACTGGCATGCTTTATTAAAGATGGGTGAGAAATTAGGCCAGATAAGCTATAAGCTTGCTGCATTTCCTACTTTTTTCCAGCTTCTTCTACTCCATAGCTCACACTTTCAGATCTTTGGCTATTTTTCACTCTGTTTCTTAGTTCATGTGCCAGTTTGGCTAGCTTTGCTCTATGGAAGCTCCATTGATTGAAATGGGTAGATGAGGTGACACTGAAGGCAGAGCTATTAGGGGTAGTGTTGATTGTTTGCTCTCTCTGTGACCTCTTCAGTCTAATTGGCATTTGAGCATTGAGGAAAACACAGTTGACCGCTCAGGTTAGATACTAGTCAAAACCGTTGGTGGAGTGTAACTGCGGGGGTGTGCATGGAGAACCACACAATACAGTAATGGAGTATGGATAATCTAATGGACTGAACAGTGGACCATTAGGGAGGATGAACAGTTAGATTGTAAAGCAGTTTTTTTTGCTGTTGTTGTTGAAGCAAAACCATAATAAAACTAAATGACGAAGCTGTTTAAAGGAAATCTACCACCTGAGTAATCTGCATATTAATGTTTTTAATTAACAGATTTATTTTATATAATGTTGAATGTTGGTGGAAAAATTCATTCAAATTCATTTTCACTGAGATCCACATACCTAAATTTCAAGGTCGAGTAATCACTCAACATCTATTCAAAAAGGGCAACCATGAAATTTGCATGGTCATATTATTTGGTTATTTGTTTATGCATTTGTCCTCTTTTCCTTTATTTGCTTTCATTTTTTGACATTGATAAGCTAGCTTGCAATCTTTCCTGAGTCATGAATGGCTAGCTGTTTCCTTGAAATAGTTTGGCTCCACCTAGTGGAACGATGATGAAGTGCTATTTATGGTAATAGTTGATGCAAAGAATGTAGGATAATCATATATTTTAAAAGCTCTAGCAGGCCACATAAATTGAGTTTGAGGGCCCGATTTGGCCCGCAGGCCTTGAGTTTGACACCTGTGCCTTAAACTATTGAGTTTATGGATTTTGGTGCCATTGAATACTCGCATAGTAACCACCAAGGTACAGCAGTTTGATTTTCACAGTCTGTGTTCAAGTGATCAAAGAGGCTTTAATTTCTTCAAGCAGGTTTGACTTTCTCCATGATGAACCATGGACTGTGAGTCTTTCTTTTAATAGATCCAAATACGACACTAAAATGTAAGCAAATGTCCGTAAACCTAAAATACACAGTTTTGCCTCTGTGACCTTGAAAAGTAGGTCAAGGTCACTCACACAGCAACTCATCCTAGCACCTGTAGTAATGAGCCAGCATACCAAGTTTAAAAGCCCCAGCTTCAGCATGTGGCAAGTTAATGTTCTGGAACTATAGTGTGACAGACAGATAGACAGACAGACAGACACACGGAGCCCCTTCCTATAGCTCCTGAGACAGTTTGTGGGCGGGAGCTAAAAACAAGAATCAGATTCATTCACTCTCGTGCACAGCAGATCCCTGAATATTGTTTTAGTGTCCGGCTATTTATATGGAAGAGCGACGATAAAATGTAAGTGCAATAATGTTCTTTGTAACATTGATGCTCCCACTCACTCACTCACATGCTGAACCACTTAATCTTATTAGGGTCACCGGGATGCTGAACCCTATCTCAGCTGACACTGGGCGAGTGCAGGGTACATCATGAAAAGCTTGCCAGACCATTGCACACAGCCATTCACACTCACATCCAGACCTAGGGGCAATTTGAAACAGCCACATAGCCTAATGTGCATGTCTTTGGACTGTCACTGGAAACCGGAGTACCCGTCTTCTTGTTGTGAGATAAGCCGTAGTGATAATAGAATAATTTCTTACAGCTCATAGCTCATTTGTTTATGAACACATCTAGCTATTTTGTCACACCAGTTCTCTCCTATGGGCGCCACAGTGGCATAGCAGTCACACATCCGCCTCACAGCAAGAATGTCCTGGGTTTGAGTTCCGGGCTTGGCAAGGGCATTTCTATGTGAAGTTTGCATGTTCTCCCCATGCTTGTGTGGGTTTCCTCCGGGTACTCCTGTTTCCTCTCAAGAGTCCAAAGACAATCACATTAGACTAATTGGCTGTTCCAAACTACCCCTAGGTGTGAGTATGAGTGAGTTCTCTCCTCTGCACTTTTAAATATTAGGCTTTAGATTTGCTAGGAAAAGGAAGCCATAGTTTTTGGAGACAAGGCAAAAAAATAAAAATAAAAAGACTACATATACGGGAGGGATAAAGAATAAAATGGTTTCTGCTTTGGATCAAGACTTGGAAAATAAACATCTTTGTGTCAGTCTGATATCGCCGCTGAATGAGTCCTGGAGCATTTTAGTGAAAATCACTCTCTCTTTGAACTTTTGTAGTACCATTGCCTGTTTCTACATTAGTGCTTACTTAAGACAGACAAATTCAGAGGACCTCTGCACATATGATGTTAAACACAATCAGCACATTTACTCTGACTGACTGACTTATCACGCTTGCAAAAGGAGAGGAAATAGATTGCTTTGGAATTGATTTTCTGGAAGTAGAATTTTCCTTCTGTTGCTCTGTTCTTTTCCTTCACTCTTGATGTAATGGGTGAGAAAATCCTATGTGCTTCTGATGGGGATGAGTTACTGCTCATATGGCGATGTGTAGTGATTTTAAAGGGGGACTTGACAAAAAGGATCAAGCGACAGTTGATACCTTTTGATATGTGGCGCTGAGAGTGCCATGGACTGCAAAGAAGACAAACAAATGAGTCCTTCAGAAGATGGGAGGAAATGGTTCGATATTAAGGAAACAGATGGCAGTCAGAAAGAAGACATTTTTTGGACATGAGGTGAGTCGAGGAATGTTAGAAAAGAACATCCTCCGAGGTTCAGTGCAAGGAAGAAGTTTCTTTTGGGCGCTCTGGTTTCCTCCAACATTCCAAAGATACGAACATTAGACTAATTGACTTATTCAAATTACCCCAGGTGTGTGAGAGAGTGTGAATGGTGGTGTGGGTGGACTAGGGAGCTGTTCACAGTGTACCCCGCCTTCAGTCAGAGTCGGCTGAGATAGGTGCCATCCTCCCCGTAACCCTGCTAGGATTAAATAGTTTGGCGAATGAATGAATGAATGAATGAATGAATATAAATGGTACACCAATGAGCTATAACATTAAGAACATTTATGACCACTGACAATGCAGTAAATAACATTAATTATATCATTACAGTGGTGCCTGCCAGGCAGTGGGATATATAAGGCAGACAATGAACAGTCAGTTCTCAAAGTTCATTTGTTGGAAGCAGGAAAATTGAGCAAGTGTAAGGATCTGAGTGGTTTTGAGAAGGACCTCACTGTGGTGACTAAATGACTGGGTCTATTCATCTCCAAAACAGCAAGCCTTGTGGGGACTTCCTGGTATGTAGTGGTAACTACCAAAGGTACCCCAAAGAAGGACAACCAGTGAACTGGCATGAGTGTCATGAGTGCAGTGTAGGTAGCAAAGACTAGTACGTCTGGTGTGATCTGACAGAAGAGCTACTGTAGCATAAACTGCTGAAACTGTTAATGCTGGCTATGATAGAAAGGTATCAGTCCATTGCAACTTGTTTCCTGGAGGCACTGTTAATGTTTTGGCTGATTGGTGTAAATATTTTAGCATTTTATTCATAGCTGATTCATTTCATTTGTAGCAATCAGGCATTTAAGATGCACAGTCATATATGATTGACTTGAACCTTAAGGGAAAAAGAAACAAAACTAGAAAAGCAACAACAAAAATAGCATTACCAAATCCCCAAGGCATAACACACCAGCGCAAGATTTAATAGACCATTTTAAAGGAAAAGCCTGCTCTTTGCCTCTCAATCAGTATGGATGTTGTGCTGCAATTACCAAAAATAATTACCAAATGGTGTGTGTGTGTGTGTATGTATGTATGTATATGTGTATATATATATATATATATATATATATATATATATATACACCATTCATAATCCATATGCAAATTTTCTTTGATTTGTCTCCATATTCTAGTCTTTGGAGGTGCTCGGTTTTGCTATTTCAGTTTTTTCAAGGATCTTAAGTGTCATACAAATAAAACTTGGCTTATTCAGATTTCACATAATAACACATAATACATAAAAGTATACTATTCTGAGATGCTTGTTATTTTTTCAAATGCTATGATGGAAAACCCTCCATGACAAGGTGGCGATTCAAGGAGGATAAATGATTTTTAAATGATAGTTAAAAATATTATTTCACTGGTCTTGTATCACCACTGCCATTGTTGAATCAAACAATGTCTTTTATGAGAAATTCACTCATTCAGTATGTATTATTACACAGCACGTGCTCATGTTTCCAGGTCCTGAGTTTGGTTTAGAATCTATGTGAGGTTCCTCCAGGTTCTCTGGTTTTCTCTCATAAAAACATGCTGATGGGTGTATTGGCTGCTCAAAGTGTCTCAAGGTATGAATGAGTGCAGAAATACAGTATGTGTGCATTGGTGTTTTCCTGCTTAATATTTCTGGTATGGATTTCCCGTCCACTGTGACACTGATGAATTATCTGCTGTAAGCTTACCTGACTTGCTGCACTGAGGTAGGAAGCATAAATCAGTCTTAACCAATGCCACACCAAGAAAAAGCAAATTTTTTCCTTTGCATTTTTATTTATTTGGAGGACACTATAATTATAGCATTTAACTATTTCTTCAATTAACCCAATAGTTTTTTTTTAATACAAACCTCTACCAAGCGGTTGAAGTTTCAAAGGTCTGAATAGGCTCAATAAAAATATTAGTTAAAATTACTCAAAATGTCCTCTACCAAATAGTTGACCAGAACATTAAAGGATTAATAAATTACCTATACTGGGGGAACACATTTAAATTTTCTTTTTTTCTTTATACTCTTGTATACTTTTGTAATGTTATAGCAGAGCTCCGTCCCACATAAGCAAAGCCCAATAACATTGGTATACAGAT
>JAQMYF010000006.1:21134575-21144612 GCA_030014195.1 Neosilurus mollespiculum
TCAAATATGACAATAAAAATGACTGATTGGCTACTGTTTCCAAAAAAGTTTTTTAAATTTGACATCTACATAATTATATCGAACATGAAACTATATGTACATGCTTTCTAGAGTTGATATAGAGCAATCTGTTCAGCAAAGTGATGGAAGTTGAGTTACACAGTTATTGTTGCATCATTCATGACTTCTAGGGACAATATGACACAATTTATATCATCTATGATGTAAAACCAGCTTCAGATTGCATCATTTATTGTTTTGCCTAAAGAGAAAGAATAAAAGTAATTTTTAAACCCACATATTGATGATTATTATATTATTTATATAATATATCCACAAATAGTTATTAATAAAACACTGCAATTTTGGGTGTAAAATTCAGTGAATGCCAAACTCCCTTCATGTCCAGGCTTTGAACCGATGACCTGCTGCACCTGAAGTAAATGTTGTGGCATTAAACCTATTTACCTAAAGTTTATTCCTAGATTCAAAGATGTATTTACTGACTTCTGATTTAAATCTAGATCCTTTTCCTTTATAACTCACCCATCCTTCATGATTCCTAACCCAGGGTCGTATATGCTGACCCAGTACCATATCTTAAAAACCAGAGCAAATCAACAATTTTAAACATCAGTTTAAGTCACAGTAGCACAAAATTAGGAAAGCATTTTGGCTGTAGACCAGTGTAATCATAGTGGAGCTCAGGTCTGAGCGGAGCCCCCCATAATCATAACGTAGCCCCTACTCATGGACTGCTTTTATCAACTTCATTTTGATGATTGTCCTATGTTCGCAAGTTGCTGAGTTGCTGCTGTTATGTCTTGATAAGTGGCATGATGAAGTGTGTCAAGGAAGCATGTGAAGCATATGTAGCAATAAAAAAAAAACCATATTTATTAATAACCAGACTGAAACCATCAAGCCACCATTCTGACTCATAGAGAATATAAAAAACACACACTCTAACTCAGACAGGTAGACCAATTTGCAGGTAAATAAATGTTAGTGGAAGAAATGCCGAAATCAGAAGCTTGGAGCTCTGGTTCAGATGGCAGAGTCAGGAATAGCTGTGCCAGTCGACTGACACAGAATGAGGTAAAAAGACAGGAAAGCATGAGGGTGGATAGATACTGAGCTCCAGATCGGGCTGGTCTTTAAAAGGGAAAGCAAGGACAAAAAAGCTATTAAAATAAACAAACTCATAACCAGGCAATGCGAATCAACCAATTAGGAAAGGAGATTGAACATGAACTTGATAACAAGACCAGTGATATAAATGTAAGAGGAAACCAGGTAGTGAAAGGAAAGATGGTGAAAAGCAAACCCACGCTAAAACCCACACCAATCAGCAGAGACATTTATCTGGAGCTCCACTTTTCGGCAATGCTGAAATCTTTATATTAGGTAATTTCCATCTTTATGTATTTACAGGTTATAGATTCACAGTGCAGCACCTGGATCTTTTCCTCAGACCTCCAGTCCAATAAAGGTGCAAATATGTATATTGCCCTTATAGAAGATGTGTGATGTGGTGTGTGTGATAAACCAGTATTTCCTGCAGCTCATTACGACTCTGGTTCGGTGGGTGTGACCCACAGTTGTTCATTCATGATTCCACAAATCTTTAAAGAAAATGGATGAAAATACAATATATCAGACAGCTGCTTTGCTTCTTGTTGTTTAAAGCTCTCTCTTAATGCACTTTATCAACTGAAAGCCCTTCCCCCCAACCCCAGCGCGCGCCCCCCCCAGTACCTTGACTGGGATTGGTGCAAACCAAAATCCATGCATAATTAATGAGCCAGCTGGACTCCATTTGTTTAACACAACAGTTTTTATTTTGGTTAAAGAAAGATATAGATCAAGTTTAAAATACACGTTCCTGGGCGGTGGGAGCTTTGGACCCCTGCGGTCTATTTAAAAAAAAAATTTCTGTGGAAAAACTGTGACAATCACATATTGAGAATATGTGACTGCTTTCATCCACGTGTATTTCAGACTCTTTTTAATGTGTTTGTGTGAAGCATGAGCAGTTATCCCAGCGGTGCAGCAGTGGGAACACAGCTCCAGGGTTGCAGGTTCAGCTTGTGTTTCTGTGCATGTTCTCCTTGTGTCCGCCTATCAGAAACACGCCACTAGGTTGACTGGATGATGAGGAAGATGAATAGCCCTTGGTATGAATCATGTGCATCATATACAGTATATATATATATATATATATATATGTGTGTGTGTGTGTGTGTGTGTGTGTGTGTGTGTGTGTGTGTAAATGTGTCTACACTTGTACACTCTGAACAGTTCGCTTGAATGAAAGGTCGCTGGTTTGATTCCTGAACCAGCAGGAAAAATAGGTGATGGCAGGGGAAGTGAGCTGCACCTTCCCTTCCTCCACATTCATGGCTGAAGGTACCCAACCCCCAGCTGCTCTCAGGGCGCCCCAATGTGTGACAGTCCACTGCTCTGAGTCTGTGTGTGCTCACTGTTTACATGTGTGTGTGCTCACTTTGGATGGGTTAAATGCAGAGGCAATAATTTCTCTTGTGGGATTAATACAGTATAGCAAAAAAAAAATAATAATAATAATTTCAGGGCCAACACCACACACACACACACTTACACTCACACCCCCACCTAGGGGCAGTTTAGAACAGCCAATCAGCCTAACATGCATGTTTTTGGACCGTAGGAGGAAACCAGATTACCTGGAGAAACCCCATGCAAGCAAGGGGAGAACATTTAAACTCCACACATAAACGCCCAAACCTGGGATTTGAACCCACGACCTTCTTACTGACCACTATGTCACTTTGCTAGCTCAGAGAGGACTTATTAAAAATTAAAAATGTGGAATTTATTTTGTAGTAGTTCTTAATGTTCTCACACAACACAGGTCATCTGAATAAATATTTCAAACCAATTTCTTTCCCCTGCTGGCTTACAGAATGTTTCCACCAAAATACCATGGGCCAGCTTCTGATTTATTCTTCACTGCATTTGTAAGGATGGAGCGTGAATCATTATCCATGTCCTCTACGTTATTTCCAGAAAGAGATATAGAGAGTGGGAGACTTGAAACATCCTTGATATTCCCAGACAACATTAGCGCTGATGGAGCATTTTATTCACCAATCAGCCTCTCAGACAGAGAAGGAGCTGGGTGGATGTAATAGTCAGACTGCTTCAGTAATTGCATTAGGTATACCTCAGTGAGAACTATCTATCTGCCAACTCTCCAGCTCGTGCAAATGCCTGTGATGAAAGAAACCGAATTTTTTGTTAAGTAGAATTCAGGGAATTTCACACTGGTGTTGATTTCAACTATTTAAATAAGGAGCATTGAATGGGTTCAGTGAGGTAGAGGTTAGCGGAAGGCTGGGGATGTTTCTGTGTGGAGTTTGCATGTTCTCCCTGTGTTTGGGTGGGTTTCCTCTGGGTACTCCGGATTTCCCCCACAGACCAAAGACATGCACATTAGGCTAATTGGCTGTTTCAAATGGCCCCTAGGTGTCAGTGTGAATGGTTTTGTGTGTGTGTGAGTGTGTGTGTGTGTGTGTGTGTGTGTGTGTGTGTGTGTGTGTGTGTGTTGGCCCTGCAACCTCCCGTGACCCAAGTTGGATTAATTGGTTGTGTAAATGAGTGAGGATTGAGTGAGTTCTTTGTATTGTGGACATGATGAATCTCTGAGCTGTACTGTATATGGTACTGATGAGGATAATGAGCTTCTGTATTCCATAATAACCTCCAACTGACCTGTTCTTTAATTAGCCTGGCTAGTGATCAATATTCAGATTACCGTCAGAATCAGACAGATGCACAGGGTTATGAGTTACATTTTAAACTATTATTTCTAATCAGCTCCACTGATATGCAACTGCCTGTAAAACATTTTAATACACAAAATTAGAATAAAAAATCTAATTATTATTATCATATCTTTTTTTATTATTAGTACAGACTGTAGAGTTGAGCAGCAGCTCATAGAGGTGCTCATGGACAAAGTACAATGGTGCTGTCCAATTGTAAATATTAATAGCAGCACAGTGGCTTTTAATGGTGCTGAGACCCAACATGCTAATTAACCAAGTCATTCCTTTAATAGTGGCAGTATGGTGGCGTAGTGGTCCGCACATCCACCTCACAACAAAAAGGTCCTTGGTTTGAATCCCAGACATGGGCATTTCTGTGTGGAGTTTGCATGTTCTGCATTTTGGTGGGTTTCCTCCAGGTACTCCAGTTACCTCCTACAGTCCAAATACATTAGGCTAATTATCTGTTCCAAATTGCCCCTAAGTGTGAGTGTGAATGGTTGTGTGTTTTGGTCCAGAGTTGGCTGAGATAGGCTTCAAATTTAATTGTTTACTGAGTTGTTGATACAGACAGCCATCAGCAGCAGTAAGAGACAAGTGTAGCTTGATATTGTAAGCTTATCACTGTGTGTGTGTGTGTGTGTGTAATAAGCCTGAGGGATATTTCCAGTTCAGAGTGAAGGGTTATTGAAAGGTTGATTCAGCTGAGTGATAAATGGTCCCGTAATGCCTACTGGATGGCAGAAGTGCAAACAGATGATGGCAGGGGTGAGCGGGGTCTGAGCAGATGTTAGTAGCTCTCCTCAAATGATTCAAGGATGGAAGCTGAAGATCATTGATTTGATCAGAGCTGTTGCTGAGCTGCTGCAGAGTTTTGAAATGAAAAGTGTGTTGCATTATATTTCACGCTAATATTGTTCTATGATCATTTAAAAATGGAGAATACTTTTTACTTGCAGATGATCATTCATTCATTTTCTAAGTCGCTTAATCATAATTAGGGTCGCAGGGGAGGCTGGCACCCATCTCAGACGACTCTGGGTGAAGACTGGGTACACCCAGAACAGTTCGCCAGGCCATCGCAGGGCCAACACATTTCCAATCATTCACATTCACACTCATGCCTAGGGGCTATTTGGAACAGCCAATTAACCTACTGTGCATGTTTTTGGACTGTGGGAGGAAACCAGAGTACCTGGAGGAAACCTAATGCAGAGACCCATATTTCAGTGCATAGCCTAGCTGACTTGATTGAATCAGTTAACGATTTTGAAATTAATAAACAATTTCCTAATATTTCCAAATGAAGCAGCTAATGGACAAACATCCTACCGTTCATGCGTCACTGAATGGGCCCCAAAGTGTCTCTGTGCCCTTTGTCTCCCTCTAATGGTGGGCCTGGGTGCAACACCCATGTATGGCTGTATGGCAAGTCAGTTTTTGAACTCAAGTCTAAATATGAGATTTTTTTTTTCATTAGTGAGATGGATTTGCTTTGAAATTATTGGCATTTTTAATTGGACTTGTCTTGGTTTTTGGCATAGCCCAATCCTTGCAGTAACATGAATGAAGGTGAGATAAATTGAAAGTATGACCTTAAACATTCATTCATTTATTTGCTGAACTACTTATTCCAATTAGTCTATCTCCGCCGACTCTGGGTGAAGGTGTGGTACACCCTTAACAGCTCATCGGTCCACCTCATGGCCAACACACACATTCACACCTAGGGGCAATTTGGAATGGCTAACTAGCCTGTCTTGAAAACCAGGCTTGCTCAGAGGAAACCCATGCAAGTATGGAGAGAAAATGCAAACTTCACACAGAAATGTCAACGTCAACCATGGGGCTCGAACCCATGACTTTTTTACAAGGTGGATGTGCTAAGGTCTATGCCACTGTATTAATGTCTGGTTTTGACTATAGCTGAACCTCACACATCAACAGTCCATTTGCTTTACTTCGCTTCTTCTACTTCTTCTATGGTTTGTATACTTCTTCTATGGTACTTCTTCTACCACTTTGTAGGTATACTGTTACTGATGAACTATCTTTCCTATGTGCTCACCAGGAACCCGAACCAACAAAGTTAAAATATTAAATAACATGGTCATTAGGTTTTATCTAAACTACATTAAACTACACCATCACTGCTGTGCTGAGTGGTGGTTCTATGGAGGTCCTTTCCCATTAATGGGTTAGAGGGCTGAAGCATGTTTTGCTTTTGTAGGTCTGATAAAACATCCAGTAAATGTTGGTATAAAAGACAGGGTTACTGTATAACTATGTGAAAATTAAGATCAGTACAAATCATCATCTTAGAGAGGCTCATAATGCTGAGCGTCATGATGAAGATCCAGAATGAAGATCTGGGTAAAAACTGCCCCCAAGTGGATGGACTAAAGAGCTGCAGAGCACCGTAAAGCTGTTTAATGGAGCTTTCTGCCCTTTTAAATAATTAGATTAGGATTAAACATTAGCTCAGAAACCGTGCTTGCCTCGGTTTCCTCCAGGTACTCTGGTTGCCTCCAACAGTATAAAAAACTACAGGCTAATTGGCTGTTCTAAGTTGCTTTTAGGTGTGGATGTGCGTGTGAATAGTTGTGTGTGTGTCGGCCCTGTGATGGTCTCCTTTTCAGCATGTATCAAGCCTCCCTGCAACCCTGTACTGTAGTAGGAGTACACAGTTTGGCAAATGAATGAGTGAGTGAGTGAGTGAGTGAGTAAGTGAGTGATTAGCTTAGAACTTTAGCCCTGTCATAGAGTGGAGTGTGTTCAGGATCCGTCTCTTGGCCAAAGTGAGCTTGGATTGACTCACCTGTGACCCTGACAGATAAAGCGGTACAGAAAATGGATAGTTGCATAGATTAACTCAGAACCGAGTTGTTATTCAAGTAAAACAATAGGTTCAAGAAATAAAGGTGAGAGGTTATTAAGTCCAAGATTCTTTATTTTTCTCATTTTATTGACATTAAACAAGATAATAAAATTCAACAACTAAATAAATAAAACCAGCTAATAAATACACAAAACTATTTACCTGAAAAACTATACAAGTTATCATTTTGAACTTTACAGTAACACAGCAATACAGCGTCATTATAACAAGTGAGATTCAGATTCCATTATCAGGAAAAAACAGTTGTAAAAAAATAATCATACAGTGTAATGGTTTAGGAAAACACAGAGATTTTCTTCTACGTACAGTTTTTTCTTTTATTTCTTTATGCATAGTATTGGAGCTATTTATTGTGTTAAGGCAATGAAAAGTTCACCCTGTGTTCATTATGACACACAGTTGTTCATTCAGGTACAAAAACCGTTACAGAAATAGATCATCTTTCGAACCAACTCGTGATATTCTGACGTGATACAGTGCTTTACATGTGCACACATTCACACCTATGCTTTATGGAATGCTTTTGTTAATTAGCCTGAAGGCCCTCAACATGTACCCAGCACCCTGACACAAACTCACCATGCACAAACTGAATTCAGAACCAGGCATTCAGATATTATGGTCTAATATCAGCCGAATATGAACAGTGACCCTCTGAAGAACTGCGCAGTGTGTGCACAATGTTAATATTTCAGATCTGAAAACATGTGAGTGATAAAAGTAATGAGAGGTTTGGATCCCTGTGGAGCATTGTGGGATTGTTAAGCTTTCAACATGCTGGTTTCTTTTCAATTCTCTTGATGGTGATGGTGAAATGGTGAATTTGAGCTGTATAAACAGTATATGTGCTGAATGATATCAGGGATGATGATTTTCCCTTTCAGAATATCGCCAATTCCGTTTTGTAATTTTGCTACCTTGAGCCTATCTCAGCCCACTCAGGGCAAAGGCCGGGTACACCTTGAACAGCTCACCAGTCCAACACACACACACACACACACACACACACACACACACAAAATCATTCACACTCACACACAGACGCAATTTAGAACAGCCAATTAGCCTAATGTGCATGGTTTTGGACTGTGGGAGGAAACCGGGTACCTGGAGAAAACCCACAAAAGCAGACTTGCAAACTCCACACAGAAACAACCTCACCGAGCCTGAAACTCAAACCCAGGACCTTCTTGCTGTGACATGCTGCAGACATGCTAACCAATAGACCACCGTTCTGCCCGAGACTAGATTGCGTTTGGAAACAGGATTTCGGACTAGTCATTCCACGATTTCTGCATATTTTTTTCTCTGTGATCATGGAAAATCATAATTATTATATTATTTATGATATATGGTCACATTGTCATACAGGATTAATTGTATAATTTGGAAATGTTTTTCAATGTCAGTGCAACTCATTTTTTTTGGAAGACAGTAAATTAAATCACTTGTAAAATGTAAATACATTCAGAATTTTATAATACATAGGACCAAAATATTTATTATTCATGACCTCTGACACAATTGATGGCTTTTTTAAGGTGGAAGGAAACTAGAGACCCTGCGCAGTAAACAGTTCGGGATCACACCCTAGACCATCCAGCTACAGGGTAAAAACACATTGTGCCTTAACCAATATTGCTCAATATCGCGGTTAAAGACAATATATACAATCATTGGTAAAACAGGGAGGGGATGAAGTTTGTAAAAGTAGATTCCAGTGTGTCCACCGCACACCACGATTAAAAGCTTTTCCCTATTCTTTCCTCTGATTAGCTATTTCGACATCTATTCAACAGTCTGATATTGTTTTGGGTAAAAACACTCAATCCTAAATCTCTGTGACCTGAATACAGTTTTATGAATGATATAGTGACATGGAATTCAGTACATCGACGAAAAGCGATAAAGGCCATCGGTTTACAGTCTCGGTAAAAGTATGCTGGTGGACAATCAGGAATGGTCATTATAAAAATAATTTTTGTCTAAAATACAGACAAGGTAACAGATAAAAAGGTTAAAAAAGTAATTTTTTTCTCATGTACATATTAAACAAAGCTGGAAATCTCTAAATACAGCATTCTCAACTCTCGCCACCTATGTACACACACATGAAAAAAGAAGAACCGAGGCATCGAACAGCCTGGAATTCACCAGGGAAAGAGAACTGTGTTCTCCAGCCAGCACAGTCCTCTCTCAGTAGTTGCATCAAGCAGTGTGAGGGAATGAAGAAGGTGGGGCTCAGAGCTCAGAATCCGCCCCCAGGCTGTTCAGCTCTTCAGGTGATGCTTTCTCGATACCTGCAGCAGGTTGCTGGGAGAAACCAGCAGCAATCTGCTCAAATGTTCGGCCTTTTGTCTCCGGAACTTTGAAGTATGTGAAGATGAAGAAACCCAGTAACAGGACAGTAAAGATAATAAAAACATATGCACCACACAGGTCCTGTATAGACAGAGAGAGAGATGATAAAGTTTCCTTCTTATCATCAATTGTGGAATAGTGGAGCAGCTCAATAATCAAATAGTAAAGTAGAATATTGGTATCTTACCGCCACATACTGAAAGCACATTCCCACTATGAAGTTGGCTGTCCAATTGCAGAATCCAGCCACGGCAATAGCAGAAGCCCGAGGGCCTTGACTGAACAGCTCAGCTACGATGAACCAAGGGATGGGGCCTGGTCCGATTTCAAAGAAAGCCACAAAGGCGAAAATAGCAAAGATGCTCAAATAAGACATCCATGCGACTTGAACCTGTAAGATCGGCACACGACATACACATGAGAACAGCATAAACAAACTACTTCCTGTAATCACTGCCTGCATGTTCAGTGAAAAGAGAAAAAAACGCATCAACGAGCAAAAAGCACATGTGTATATGTGGCAGGCAGATGTGAGAAACTACATCAGATGTCACAAATGACACAGTCAGTCATGTCACATGTTAAGGTAATCAAGTCTTTAGATATCAACATGACACAATGTGTTACTACAGATTTCTTGGCCAGGCTGCTCTTGAAAAAGATATTTTATTCTTAATGAGACTTGATTAGATAAAGGCCTGGTTAAATAAAGCTTTATCGCACGGTCTAACGGGGTGGAAATTAATACTAGTCCGCTGGCCCATGGCGAGTCAAAAATCTGTGGGGCAAGTGAAAATTAGCTAGCAAGTCATCCTAGGCAATCAATTAGCTAGCAAGTGTTCCTGACCAGTAAATATGAAGGAGGACTAATAGTTTCATGATTTCACTAGGCCCCAGTGCAGCTAACTGGGTTATCAAATGCCGGCCATGTCTCTCACTGTCTATGGTGAAAGGCATGTAAAAGAACC